>CM056501.1:20577979-20873524 GCA_029783415.1 Anisodus acutangulus
CAGATGGATGCTAAAACTACTTTCCTCAATGGTATTTTGTGTGAAAAAGTGTACATGGTTCATCCTGAAGGGTTTCGAGAAGTTGATAAAGAACATCTAGTGTGTAAGCTTAACAAATTCATATATGGGCTTAAACAAGCCTCTAGACAGTGGTACTTGAATTTTATGAAGTCATTACTAAATTTGGATTTGTGGAAAATAAGCTTGATGAATGTGTCTATATCAAAATAGTCAACGGTAATTTCATTATTATGTTCGCTATGTTGAAGACATCTTACTTGCTACAAATGATTTGAGCTTATTGAATGAGAGCAAACATTTTTTGTCTAGATCCTTTAATATAAAAGATCTTGGTGAAGCCTCTTTTGTTCTTGGGATAGAAATTAAAAGAGATAGATCTCGTGGTTCATTGGGGTCATCTCAACACGCTTATATTGAGAGTGTTCTAAAAAATTTTAATATGCAAGATTGCAGACCTGGTGTTGCACATGTTGTGAAAAGTGACAAACTAAGCAAGGATGAATGTCCGAAAAATGAAGTTGAAAAGAAAATAATGAAGGATATTCCATATTCAAGTATTTTTGGTTGCTTGATGTATATATAGATTTGTACAAGGCCTGATATTGCATTTGTATTTAATATATTGGGAAGATTTTCTTCTAATCCTGGGTGGGTATATTGGATAACTGCAAAGAATATGATGAGATATCTATAACGAACCAAGGATATCATGCTTATGTATAGAAATGTTGATAATCTTGACCTTCTTGTATATTCAGATTCAGTTTTTGCAGGTTGCCAAGACTCTATTAGATCAACATTTGGTTACATCTTTATGTTGGTTGAAGGTATTATTTCTTGGAAGAGTGAGAAACAGAGTATCACTGCTACATTCACAATAGAAGCAAAGTTTATTGCTTGTTTTGAGAATGCTTCACATGCCGTCTAGATGAAGATTTTTCTTACAAAATTACAAGTTGTGGATTTCACATCTAAGTCAGTGACCATCTTTTGTGAAACAGTTTCATTGTGTCTTCTCTAAAAATAACAAGAGGACAAGAGGCTCTAAGTATGTTAGCCTTAAGTATCTTAAGGTTAGAGACATGGTAAAGAAAGGTGGGATATGTATTGAGCATATTAACATAGAATCTATATTGGTTGATCCTTTGAATAAAGGTCTTTGACCAGTGGTGTTTAATGAATATGCTCAAAATATGGGTATCTTAAAGTCTTTTGATGTATTTTATCAGTGGGAGTTACTTTGTAATTGCTGATTGAGATACTACATTTAATAAATTTTATTTCTTGTCCTTAAATACAAACATGTGTTGTTTGATATTTGTCATGCTTATTGACTAACATGTTTACTTATTTATTCCAATTGGATATGCATGTATTTTTTGAGTTTTGTTGCTTGTTGCCTTGATTATCCTGGGCAAGGCACAAGGAAAACCTCATGAGGTGATGATTATGGTGTCACCTGGAGGCTCCTAAGGTGATGTGATTTTTACGTCACTTGGAGAATTATGTCTTTCTAAGAGGTGTGACTTTGTTCACCTTAATTAGAAAGATGATATGCTTAGCACACATGTTTGATCCATGTTGATGAAAATTCTAGCAAATGTGGTCATAGATAGGATTCATACCCTCAAACGGTATGACGCTTGCTATGGTTCGTTGTTAGTGTTCTCCATTGAGACTTGATGGATTGTTGAATGGGTCATTCTATCTGAAAGAAATAATCCCTTGATTATTTTCAAGTATATATACAATTTACAATTTCCATAATAGAAAATCTTATTCCTATTCTAATCCTAAAATCATATTCTACTTGTACAAGGATCATACAATTATGGTAAGTATACAATACTAATTATATACAATTAATACAAACTATTTTGTTACCATAAATAAGATATACACGGTGAGACAACCGTGTATACTTATGTTAATTATCACACCCCCGCAGTCATAGCGGGCGGTCTTCATACGCTGAGACTGTCCCTAAAATCTTCAAAAAGGACCGAGGGAAGACCTTTGGTAAAGATGTCTGCAATTTGATACTTGAAAGGGACATGGCAGACGCGTACTTGTCCACGAGCTACCTTTTCGCGAACAAAGTGGATATCCATCTCTATATGCTTAGTGCGCTGGTGCTGAACCGGATTACCAAAAAGGTAGATGACACTAATATTATCACAATAAACCAATGTAGCTTTCCAAATAGGACAATGAAGCTCTAACAGAAGATTACGTAACCAACATAATTCAGAGACCACATTGACTACCCCTCTATACTCGGCCTCGGCACTAGAGCGTGATAAAGTCGACTGACGCTTTGCAGACCATGAGACCAAGTTATTACCAAGAAATATACAATAGCCAGACGTAGAACGTCTGGTGTATGGACAGCCACCCCAATCGTCATTTGTATACGTCGACGAAGGATATAAATGTAAGCCATAGTCAAGTGTCCCATGGATGTACCGAATAATGCGTTTGAGCGCATTCATATGTTCAACCCTGGGATCATGCATAAACAAGCACACCTGTTGTACCGCATATGTAATGTCTGGTCTCGTGAAAGTAAGTTACTGAAGAGCCCCTGCAAGACTGCGATAGCAGGTTGGATCTTCGTAAGGGGAGCCTGCCGCAGCACCCAACTTAGGTTTAGTATCAACGGGAGGGGAAGTAGACTTGCATGAGGACATACAAGTTCACTCAATGATCTCAGCTGCATACTTACGTTGTGATAAGAATAACCCACATGCATGACGAGTGACATCAATCCCCAAAAAGTAACTCAAGGCCCCCAAGTCCTTCATAGCAAACTCAGAACTGAGCATTGTCATGATAGACTGTCGTAATGCATCAGAAGATGCATTCAAGATAATACCATCCACATATAATAGTATATAAGCCATAGAAGAACCACAGTGATATATGAATAATGAACTATCAGACCTGCTGTGAGAGAACCCAATAGTCGAAACATAGTCTGCAAACCTCTTATACCAAGCCCGTGGAGACTGGTTAAGACCATACAAAAACTTCTTCAACAAACAGACATGATGAGGATATTTGGGATCCCTAAACCCCAAGGGCTGATGCATATAGACTGTCTCTTTGAGATCACCATGTAAGAAAATATTCTTCACATCTAACTAATGAATGAGCCATGCTTTTGAAAGAGCCAAGCTGAGCACAATGCGAATGATAGCAGGCTTGACCACCAGACTAAACGTCTCACCACAATCCACACCAACATGCTGAGTCTTACCATCACCTACAAGACGAGTCTTATGTCTCGCAAAAGAACCGTCAGAATTGTCCTTATGAGCAAAAATCCACATAGACCGAATAATATTAACACCAGATGGACGGGGCACCAACTCCCACGTCTTATTATCAATAAGAGCATTATATTCGTCGGTCATAGTAATTTTCCAATTCGGGTCATTTAAAGCTGATATGGGATTATGGGGTAAGGGTGATTTAAGAACATTATAATGTAAATTAAAATGTCTTATTGGTTTAAAAATACTCTGTTGACTACGAGTGATCGGTCTATGACTCGGGGAAGAATTGGGTGGATTTCAGAAACTACTGGGACACGTGACGGACGGCGGCGAGCGATGGACCAATTTGGACCAATCTTGGAATCTGTGGCGGTAATGAATGGAACTCAACTTTGAGCAGTGGCGGTAATGGTGAGAATCGGCCCCAATTACCGTCAGCCCGATTCTGGGGCTGATATACTACGGTTGGAGCAGTGGGGCGTAGGCGATGGGCATTGGTGGATTTGGAGTGCGGGACACATCTTAAAAATGGTGAATAATATACGGGGATATACCATCATCCAAAAAATTATACAAACTAGGCACGAGATTACTAATCTTAGCAAACAAAAATTGAGATTCATCAAAAAGTTACATGGCGACTAATGATGATTTTATTAGATGATAAATCAAAATATTTGTAACCACGATGATTTGACGGATAACCCAAAAACACACAAGGGGTAGACCGGGCCTGAAGTTTGTTAATTGTGGTGGACGGAATGAGTGGATAACACAAGCACCCAAAGACCGTAAGATGTGAATACGAAAGTGTTATTATATAAAATTTGAAGAGGGGACGAATATGTCAAACCTTTGGAAGGAAGAATGTTAAGAAGATATGTAGCCATTTGTAGAGCATGATGCCAAAAAGAAAGGGGTACGGAAGCATGAATCAATAAAGTTCGGACAATGTTATTAATGGTATGAATTTTGTGTTTGGCTTTCCGATTTTGTGAAGACGTATGTGGGCAAGAAAAATAAAAAATGATCCCATTATTAGCACAAAATTCCCGAAACACCCCATTGTCATATTCTTTGCCATTATCACATTGAATATTTTTTATTTCCCGTTCGAATTGAGTTATAATGAATGCTCTAAATTTTAAGAAGGTGAAAAAAACTTGAGATTTTTTCACTATCGGAAAAGTCCATAAAAACATAGAATAATCATCCAAAAATAGAATATAATACCGATGACCCAAAGAACTAAGAACAGGAGACATCCATAAATCGCTATGAATAATATCAAATGACATTAAAGTATGAGAATTAGAGTCTACAAATGGAAACCTAACAATTTTTCCTAAAGAACAAGATTGACAATCGGAGTACTACGCGTACCCTTACATGAAATAGAATTATTTTTATCTAAGAAAGATAAAATAGACGACCCCGGATGACCAAGATGAGCATGCCACAAGGAAGGAGCAAGGGCTGCAAAAGCGGACAATAAGGCTAGACTCGAGAGACCGGAACATGTCGTGATAGAATAAAGATCTCCCCTATTGTCACACCTCATGAGAGGACTCCCTATCTTGAAATCCTTCACAGAAAACCCAAACGGATCAAATTCAATAGACACAGAATTATCAATGGTGAATTTTCGGACATACACTAGATTTTTAATCAATTTGGGGGCATGAAGGGTATTTTTCAAGATAAGGGGTGGATGGGGGGAGACAACGTTTTATGACCATAACCACAAATTGGAATAGAGTTACCATTACCAACAATTATGCCACGCGAGTTTCTCAAATTGGAATAAGACGAGAGAATACCTTGATCGGATGTCATGTGGGTAGTGGCTCCGGTGTCCATGTATCAATTTGGGTCCGGTTGCGTTAAACTAAGTGTGTGCATAGCAACTTCAATATCGGTCTGAGTGGGACCGCTGCGTGATGGGCCTGCGGAGCTGGGGCCCAAGCACACTTGTTTGCTGCCCCAACCCAAAAGAATTTTGGGAACCTGCTGGGCCAGAATTAATGGGACAGGCTGCATTGGGCCGTGACTGTTGCTGGGCATCCCAACTGCCAGGCGCTGTAGCTGGAGGAAAATAAGGGTTGATGGGCCACTGCCCACTGGCTTAGTCCCACGGCTAGGGGGCCCAAGGATGAGACCAGCTGGGGCCTAATACCACTGTTACCATTGTCGCGTTTGTTCCCGCGATTTTTTCCATTATTTTTCTAACTATTTTTGCCGCCCCGTTAGAACGATTTTGGTTCGAATTATCAATGAACCCTTGAGAATTGGTGGAGGATGTCATCATGACCACATGACTAGCACTTGTAGCCGCATTTTTAGCCAAACCGACTTCTTCCAAAGTAAGCATGGAACGGCCTTGATAGAACCTCAGGAGAGGATTACTTTGACGAATGAGAGTTCCAACGCCACTATAGACCTCAGATAGGCCAGCAACCATCTGTATGACAAGACGATCTTCACTAACGGGCGCACCAACGTTGCGGAGTTGGTCCGCATATTCTTTCAACCGTTTGCAATATGCTGAAACATTCGGGAAATTTTCCATATTAACATGGGAAAATTCCCGCTCAAGGGTAACATCACGAGAATTTCGATTATCTTGGAATATATCACGTAGTCTATCCCAAGTAGCCTTCGCCGTAGCGTCAGGCTGAATAATCGTTTGCAAAAGGTCGGTAGAAATAGTGGAGTAAATCCACTGAAGAACAGTAGCATCAAGGGTTGCCCATAACTTAGGATCATCCTCGGGTTTGGGCACCTTCGTATCCGTTGGAGTCGTGGGGATAATATGATGGAGAACTTGATGCGAGCGTGCGTGAACTTTGAACAATTCTGCCCACGTCTCATATTAGACGTTTTCTATTTCAAGAATGATAGGGATGTGATTCTTGATGTTAGAAACAGTGAGGGCAGGGTGAAACATGTTCTTAGCCATAATAGCAACGCAAGACCTGATGTAGGGATTGGGAAGAGAAAATTGGGAAGAGAGGAGAGATCGTCAGACATGAATTTCGAGAAAAGAGGCTCGAAATTGGAGGGATTGTCGACGGAATTTTGAGAAAATTGGAGAGAGGAATTTAAGACCTAGACTTATGATACCATAAAAGAAATAATCACTTGATTATTTTCATTAATGAAAGAGTATATATACAATTTACAATTTCCATAATAGGAAAATTCTACTCCTATTCTAATCCCAAAACCATATTCTACTTGTACAAGGATCCTACAATTATGGTAAGTATACAATGTTAATTATATACAATTAATACAAACTATTTTATTATCATAAATAAGATATACACGGTGAGACAACCGTGTATACTTATGTTAATTATCACTATCCTTGACTATGTAAGTATTGTGGCCATTATAGAGTCTTCAAATCTTTCTGAAAAATAATTTTCTCAAAACCTCAAATTTTATAAAATTGTTTTTGTGTCCTCAATTAACACTGACGTTCAAGTGGGAGACTGTTGGAATTTGGACTTGTCTTAATTGGTTATAACCTGAAAGGATAGTGACGTGACTCAAGTGGTGGATTAATAAAAGGTCTAATATTAAGTTGTTATGTGTGTGGATAAGCTGGATTCAATAACTATTGGCATGTGATGGGTAGTAGACATTCTCTATAAATAGAGGCCAACCCCCCTATCCCAAGCTATCAGAAAATCCCAGCATATTTTGTTCTTGAATAAGTGGTATAGTGATTGACGTCTCATCGATCGTGATAGCTAGTGGATCATAGAAATTGGTCTTAGATTTAACCGTCGATTGCTACCGTTGCACCAATAATGGAGATGAACGGTGCGCTTTCTTTATTCTATCGCAAAATTATGTATATACATGTGTCTTAATATCTACGGATACGAATTAATTATCTTATACTCATATATTACTACTTTTGTGTTAGTTTTGTTAAAATGACCTTTGACACTGGGACATATCCATTCCTCAGGTTTAATATCATTGTGAATTGTGATTACTCCAGTCCACATTGTCCTCAATGCTGATGTCTATATTCAATGTATCTAATATACGGCAGTTGGTGGATCTGTCCACGTGAGCCAGAAAAAGTGTTGGTCGTTTTGAACTAAAGCATTGACTTCTGAACCAATAACACATTATAAATTTCTAAATTATTTCCATTTTCATAATTTTCATACTTATATTATGGAGAGTTGCTATGAAGTGTCAAGCGGTATGAAAATTACTTTACTCTCTTTAATGTGTCAAAGCTAAAAATTAAAACATAAAGAACAGTCATGTGACATTTTTACATTCTTTTTGTTTTTACTATTCTTATTTATTACTATTTGTTTTTTTGCTTTTTCTTCTTTAAAACTCTAAACCGAGTTAAAAGAATAACACCGAAATAATTAAATTAAAAACCTACTATAATATGATATAGATTATCATATTAGGAAAACGTATAGGTGAAGATTTAGGAAAATTAGTTACATGAAAAGAGTTCTAATTATGTTATATAATTCAAATAGGAAAATATTAAAACTCCTTATTAATTTTACATTCATAAATATTAGGACTTTCTATAGTTCAAATAAATAATAATTTAACAATTTAATAATTAAAAATTTAATTGATTTCAAAGCCCTAAATATTAAAAAAATAACTTAAATTATAATTTTGTCCGAGGTGGACTCTATTTTTAAAGGATAGAAAATGACATATTTCGCTAAGTGACTTCTCAACTCTTAAATTTGACAATCTTTATATCTATATAAAATATTTACTTTTATGAGAAAAAATAGAATAACTGAAGAAAGGCATAATGATGATGATCTTAAAATATGTCTTTCTTTCTTCACAATACCTTGAACTCCTTTTCCAAATACTCTATAGTTCTTCGATCCACAAGAGATACAGTAAATACTTACTATACATGACACATCTTCACAAATATTATTATCATAAAATTGTAAATAATTATTGTTGAAAATTTGGATTTGATGGGGAGGTGCGTTCACCCGTATTTAATGACTTAAACACTAGGGTTCCGTATGTTGAAGGCTTTGTCTCTTCACACGTGCATAATCTACTAAGTGAGTAGATGACCGTAGGGCCAAAAATCGTCAAATTTCATTGAGAAATGAAAGAGATATTGGTCCACGAAGTAAGGTGTTTGAGGCATGGAAATATGGTGTGGGACAAATCTACCACATCGGTGGGAAAAAGAAGAATTGTTCTCTTTATAAGTCTCAAAATTGGCTAAGGGTTTGGGACCCCAAGGGGTAACTTATGTGTTTGAAGGAGGGAGAACCTAGATGTGCTTGGGTTCAAGGCTAAGCCCACACGTGCGCTGCGCGCCTGTCCTGTCCTATCCGGTCTCGGGGCACGAGCTTCTTCTGATTGACCCCCAGATTGTTTAATATTTACAGTTTGGTCCCTGAAGTTTCTGAAAAGATGGAATTGGGAACGACGGAAGGCAGAAAGTTTTTGCCTACCGTTTGGGTTGATTTTTGGAGCGTTATTGCACATTAACCAGCCATGCTCAATTGTGTGAGACAGAAAACGAGACAACAAGATATATACACAGAGACAAAACAGAAGAGAACAACACATATTATGTCCAAAAACGTGAGCAGAAACAGTGGTCAAAAACAGAAACTCTTCCTTCCTTTTTTAATTTTCAGCAAGTCGTTTCGTGTTATGTTTTCTTCGTCAGAATCAACCTATTTGTTTTGTAGTGTTGATTAGTTATTGTTTTACCTTGGGAGACTATTGTCCGTTAACGTAAAAGCATATATACGGGGCAATCTTGTCTTAAAGACAGAGAGTCATCTCTCGACTCAGCCCACAGTTGTAACAATTCAGATTTAGTGTTTCTTGATTTCAGGTTATCAAGATTTAAGACTCAACAAGCTTGCGGCAGTTCGAACACTTGTAATATTTATTTACTTCCCGTACTGCTTTACATATCCAACAAATTTTAAGACAAGATTCTATTAGTGTTCGAAAGATGTCGGTCAAAAGTTGTGTGACCAAATCTGGATATAGATGTGGTTTTCTGGTTGAAGAGAGTTTTGATTATGATGTTGAAGGTCAATGTGTTCATGGTGTCACCGCTCCTGAGAGTGGTGGTAACAAGCGCCCACGAGAGGCTGCAGATGTCAACTGGGACAAGAGGAGAAGGCTGAAGATGTGGTTCTATCTTGTAGCAGAAGGCCTATGTCTGTTCCAGACAAAGGATCCGAATTATGGTAAGGAGAAAATGGACACTCAGTCCGATGAAGTGACTGAAGTGGGCCAGAATCCAAAATTGGGATAAGTAATTTTCCTTCCTTGTCAAAAAATAAGATTAAGTGATGTCTTATTAAAAATGGCTTAAAGTAAGAAGGAATATGAAAATGTTTTCACGAAACAATTTATATTCCTTACGCTTTAAAATCGGAAGTTTAATCTCATCTTCCTTCCCGTTTAAAGATTGGATTTTGTAAACGACTTAAAAAGATCCGTTCTTTTAAGTGTAATTATTAAAAATGTGTAAAGTATGTTCGCACATACGAGGGAGAAAGATCCACTGACTGTGCGAAAACTGTTACCATTCTTAAGTAAGCGCCAATAATTGTCTGGGCACCAATCATAAGGGAAGAAGACTAAAAGCTAAAGACGTTGAGCCTGTCACACTATTTGGCAGAAGATCCTTGATAGGATGATATTGGACACTCAGTCATACAAAGCCTACGGGCGACTGGAGTGGGGCCAGAATTCCTTTGATAGGATGATATTGGACACTCAGTCATACAAAGCCTACGGGCGACTGGAGTGGGGCCAAAATTCACTTCATAGGAAAAGTAATGGACACCTAGTGTGGTGGGCCAGAATTTCCAGGTCTCTAATGAACTGAAGGCCAAAAGAAAGGCAGAAGAGTAATGAACACCTAGTGAGGTGGGCCATAGTTTTTAGGTCTTAAATGATCTGAAGGCCAAATTGGACACTCAGTCTGCCAAAGCAACTGGAGTGGGCTAGAGTATCCAGATCACATATGATCCGGTTACGCCCTAACCACGGGTAAGAGGTTGTTCATGTGAAGCAACGCCACCTCTAAATAGAATGGGGTTGGAGAGGTTGTCCTCAATAGGACTTCAGGGTGAGATCACTCTCAGATGAGGTGATACATGTCCCAAACTTGGTTTAAGGGATGTTGTTGGTCAAGCTGGTTTGAGACTAGTCCAACAGGTCTGTAATAACTAAGAATGGTACAGTATGTCTGTAGCCAAATGAATGATATATTTGTAATCCGTGCATCTATGTCATCATAGATTAAGACACGTTAAATAGAAAGTCATTCAAAAGCTAACGATGTGGAGATTGTTGCCTACTGTCGACATAAACCCTCAAAATGAATGTGAGGTAGGCGAAGAGGCAAAATCACCTTTCCAAGTTCCATCAAAGGAATAGCGAAAGAAGCACCGCTCCTCTAGAACTTAGTCACACCTACTTGAGTGATTTGAAGTTTATACAAAATAGATGGGGAAGACAAGTATTTTGTGACCGTCATTGATGATTGTACAACGTATTGTATCCTTTGTTTGTTGAAAAGCAAAGATGAAGTTGTTGAAGCGGATAAGCGCTACAAAATAGAAGTTGAAAATCAACTAAGCCTATGGATTGAGAAATTCGTAGTGATAGAGGGGGAGAATGTGAAACATCATTTATTAAACTACTGCTCATTACTCACCTCAGTCTAACGGTATTAGCCAAGCGCAAAGTCGTATGCCCAAATTATGTGGGGCAAGGCGATCCTTATCGCTAATGCGATTCTCAACAGAACTCCGCATAAGGATAATGATAACTCTCTGTGTGAGACATGGAAAGGATCTCACATACAAAAGTTGTGATGTGGGGTGGTTTGGTAGAAGTTGGAATACCGAAACAGGTCAAGTTCGACCTAAGACTGTAGCTTACATATCCACTGGATCTGCAAATAACAGTAATGTTTATCGCCTCTTGGTGTCAAAGAATGCTGAATTCTTTGAAGATAACTTTCATTGGACAGGAAAAAGGAGTAATTGCTCAAGGTTAACAAGAACCCGCGAGGGCCTGACTGTCCGAAACTAGACGTTCTGTATCTACAGGACTCGAAAGTTGATGTCTATCCGGAACTTAATATTCCAGATCTACAGAACTCAGGGATTCGAGATGTTGAACCGAGACGGAGCAAAGAGGGGACAAAGACTTGTTCCAGGCCTTCTAGCTTGTATGGTTGAGAACGAACAATGGACAATTAACAAAGAATTGTCATCTCCAAAAACGCTGCTTTGGAAAGAAGCTAAAGAGAGAAATAGATTCCATCATATAGAACCATACTTGTGTAATGGTTGATCTTCCTCCGGAAAAAGAACCTTTGGGTTGTAAAAGTGGATACTCAAAAGTGAGTACAAAGTAGATGGATCTACTGACGAGTATAAGGCCTCGACTACTTGTACATGTACTCCCCTGTGAGTAGCTTAACATCCAGGGCCATTGTAGTCTTGCGTGGCATGGATGTTGAAACAACCTTTCTAACCGGAGAGTTGGAAGGAGAGGATCAAAGTTGGTTTGCTGGACTGTTGGGCTTCTTCCTGAACTTTCATTTTGGTCCCTGAAATATTTACATTTTGGTCTTGGAAGTTTCAGATAAACAGAAATAATAAATCTGACCATAGAAACATTGACTTTGAAGTTAGAAAACCAACAATCTGAAAGTGAAAGTCATATTGAAACAAAGTCTCGATATGAAATATATGGGTATCACATATGAGATCTTAGGAATTGGATTTCTAAGACATCTAACAGATTGGCTTAACTCCAAACTTAGTTGTGAGATAGTTGACAGTCTCGTTGAAGACACCAATGGATATGACTCATATAACTGATTGAAATCATGGTGCACCCATATACAAGAAGCGATATGCGCAGGTCACATATAGTTCAATCTATGTTACACACTACAACCGACCTGATATCGGCCTACAAAGTAGATCAGTTGAACTATGGTTCACTGATGATTCTAAAAATGATCGATAGAAGGAGTTAAGTCGGATATGACGATATCTGAAATATTCGCTTACCTACGGATCATGGTATTCTGGATGTCCAGCAGTTCTGGGAGAACACAGTGATGCAAACTGGATATCAGATCTGAAGAACACCAAAGCCACAAGTAAATGCGTATGGTGGTTCTTGGAAAATCCTCTAAGCAAACTTGCATCGGCCGATTCATGATGGAATCAGAGTTTATCGCTTTATACAAAGCATGAAAGAAGTTGAGTAACTTCACGACTCCTTAGAGGACGTCCCTTATTGGGAGAAACCCGTGCCTTCAGCAGTTATACACTGTGGCTAGCCGGTCGGCTTTAGAAAGGACACGGATGACGATGTCTGGACATATCTGTCAGGATTTGTCGGAGACATAAGACCGTATGGTAGTTGATCATCATGGGTATCACTTCATTGATTACTAATCAAAGGATATAGCGGACCCCTTTAACTAAGGGACTACCCAAAGATCAAATGTTCTGCCTGTCTAGGGAAATGGGCTTAAAACCCAAACAATACGAACCTTTGCGGTGGTAACCCAACCATACTGACTGGAGATCCCAAGAATTTAGTTCAATGGGAAAACTAAGCTGTAAAAAGGTTCATTTGAGCGCTTCGGTGGAAGCAAGAGCACTTCAGATGATGATTTTTGTAGGGAAACATGAATTCAAAGCTGTTCCCGCGATAGACATTAAAGTACTACCTGCATGGTGGGTAAATGTTAAGCTTTTAAACCTTTAACGATCCTTAAACGGTTGAAGTTAAGGTTGGGGAAACTTTTAATGATTCCTAACACTTGTGAAGTGGGGTATAGCAGGATACCTTGTAGGAGATCACCTATTTAAGTGCGTGGACAGGCCGCCTCAAATGAACGCACTTAAGAATCCAAGTGTGTCCACGATCACAACGGACAAAACAATAAGAAGAAAACGAATAAGGAGAGTTATTGTGTTGGTATCATTGTCTTGGCTTACACTAAACACTGACAGTTCAAGACATCACGTTCACCACGCAGTAAGTAAGTCCGGAGGTATTCAACTATGGAAGATTCAAAGCAGAAGGTACCTCTCCTGATGCAATATTCTTTCGCTGAAAGATTGCTGAAAGTAGGCACCTTGTGTGTGTGCCAAAATCTCTTTCAAGAGGGGATTGTTGGAAATTTGCCTTTGGTGGGGAAGTGCGTCCACCCGTATTTAATAACTTAAACTCTAGGGTTCCGTATGCTGAAGGCTTTGTCTCTTCACATGTGCATAATCTACTAAGTGAGTAGATGATCGTAGGGCCAAGAATCGTCAAATTTCATTGAGAAATGAAAGAAATATTGGTCCACGAAGTAAGGTGTTTGAGGCATGGAAATATGGTGTGGGACAAATCTACCACGTCGATGGAAAAATGAAGAATTGTTCTCTTTATAAGTCTCAAAATTGGCTAAGGGTTTGGGACCCCAAAGGGTAACTCATGTGCTTGAAGGAGGGAGGACCTAGATGTGCTTGGGTTCAAGTCTAAGGCCACACGCGCGCCGCCGCCCGCCCGTCCCGTCCCGGCTCGGGTCACAGGTCATGGGTCATGGGTTGTGGGCCTTGGGCTTCTTCTGATTGACCCCCAGATTATTTAATATTTACAGTTTGGTCCCTAGAGTTATCAAGATTCAAGACTCAACAAGCTTGCGGCAGTTCGAACACTTGTAATATTTATTTACTTCCCGTACTGCTTTACATATCCAACAATTATTACATACTTTCACCTTAAAGGAAAGAAGATTTGTCAATTATGAAGACATGAAGCATGAAAAAGGCAATTTTCACGTGTCCTTTGTAGACTCAATTTTTAAACAGAAAATCTAAATAGAGGCATAATAGGTTGCTTGAAACAAATTAAGACTACCGAAGGTAACTTGTCTTTCCTACTTGGAGAGATGCAAAGATATGAAAATATCAAAAATTTCAAGGCGATACAAGAAAAAATTTATACTTTTATATTCTAACCAAAGTCGAACAAAAATCGGTAAGAAAAAGCAAATGCATATATAAGTAGTATGCACATATATAAATAAATTGAATAATATCATGTCTAATATTACAAAACAATAAACATGCGGTCAATCGATACACATGTGGATAAAGCTAGCTTGTGTAATAAATTTTTGAGTATGAAAAATAAACCGCAACCACAAATAAAATATAAAAAAATAAGATTTTTAAATATAAGAAGTGGGTGAAATTCTTATCCCTTGATTCTACTCTTTTAAATTTTCTTCGTGATTCAAGGGTCGTTAGTAACGTATTTCTCGAATGTAGGATGTGATGATTTGATCTCCAAGCAATCTTGTGGAAGAATGTCTCTTGATCACTTCAGCTTTGAGAAAGACAATATTTGATGTCTTAATCTCTTTGTGAATACTCAAAAATTGATGGGATATTCGAGATGTCTTTTCAAGATAATATGTGTCCATTTATATAAGAGTGAGTTAAGATTTCGAGTAGAGTAACATCCATGAAACCCCAATGTACTTGAGAATTTGTAGATGAATTAAATTCGTTTGTAGAGTCCTATTTTAGTCCTTTAAACTTTCCATGTCTACACACGCAATTCTAATTCGTTGATTTGGTTAAATTAGTAAACATGCGGTAAATTTGCTTGTGTATAGAGAAAATTTCAATTGACTTCAGATTCCTAATATGTAGGCTGTAGCACACTTCTTACCAAAATAATTTATATATTAAAGTAATATATTTCATTTATTTATGAAAAGATTATTGTGATATAGTCTGATTGTTTGAAAAGGACTCCTAGAATCTAAGAGAAATTGAAATTTGGGCGAACAATTTTCGTGTAGTCCATGAAAAAATTAACTCCTAAACCTAAAAGGGAGGAGAAGAAGGCCTAAATTCTAGGGATATAATTAAATTCTATCACTAAATATTAAAAGAATAATTAAATGATTATTGGTATATTATGAAAAATAGTAAATGTGTTATGAACTAATAAAACTAGAATAAGAATATTGTAGATATAGAGATAATAGAATAGAGTTCTTTATTTCTCTTGAGAGTTGTAAATACACTGAAGAGACATCTCTATTTATAATAGAAAACTGATTTGGTCCCAAAGTTATTAGCCCTAACTTTTCTTGTAGAGATAGACATTCATAATATTAAATAATATTTATAACACTCCCCCTTAAATGTCTATTTGGTAAATAATGTGCCTCGTTAAAACCTTACTAGAAAAAAATTCAAGTGAAGGAAAAAGAATATACATTTCTAATAACACGTCATATGGTTACCTCGTTAAAAACCTTATAAGAAAAACCAAGTGGGACAAAAACCTTGAAAAGGAAAAAGAGTACAATGCGTATTAACTCCCCCTGATGAGAACTTCAAATCGAAAACTTGAATCTTCACATCTCAATGTTGTACGTTGATATCACCTTTCTTCTAGAGCTCGTGTGAAGAAATTTCTTGGTGAAATATGATTTGTTCTATCTCCTCTATGAATCCTCCCTTTAGTTGGACTGTGTATGTTGCATCTCCACTTTTTTGAAAGAGTTGTATCACCCGCATATAGTATTGTTGGAATCACGCTAAATGCATTCCTAACTTGCTTTATAAACAGATTTTATCTTTATATGATTTGCTTGTCATGTAAAACAACATCGTTGTAACACCTCATAGGGATAAAAATATATGTAAATGCATCAAATGCATACAAATATAGCACTACATGACCAAATAATTCTGCAGGTTTCTCAATTCAACTTCTTTGAACAGATAATCTATTATTTTTGGAAACTTTTCAAGAGTTCGAATAATATTCAAGTAATCAATATACATTTATAAAGACATAAGTGTTAATGTTAGGTTTGGTGTTGTGACATTTGACCCAACATATCTTTTGAAGTATCGATTTGAATGCATAAAAATATTGGGACAAATGTCATAACATTTGGACCAACATCTTCGAAAAACAGTTTTGTCTTGCTTCACGTTAAGCAGTAATATTTTATTGTGAGGTAAAAATGACTTAGACGTGGTGAATTGGAGCTGTGTAAAACGTGGGAGAAAGAGTCAAAGCTTGGGGAAGAAGTCGAGTAAGGAACAAGTCAAAGTTGTTGAGATTTTCACTTCTTAATAATCTACCACAAGCTGCCCATCTTTTCCTCAACCTCCACAACCAATCGATGAGATTTTCAAGGAAGACTCTCTACTATAAATAGAGAGGATACTACAGTGAATCGATATCCAGAATTAGAAAGCAAAAATACCAAGAGAGCTCTCGGGATTTCATCTCAGAAATCTGGATCACAACTATTGCCTGAGTGTGTCGACAACATTCTGTCCAACATTACAATTGTTGTTTAGATTCTAGATTAGTTTTGTATGGAGCGATTGTAATGAGAGGTTATCTATCTCTACTTAGTTAGATTTTTCAAGAAGAAGTCATATGCGACTTCAAATTTTAAATCCTTTCCATTTATATTGTAAATCTGTAAAAAGAAAGGAATTTGTATTTTTGTATATAATATATATACAATACATCTGGTCATTGACCATCATAAGTTATATAATATTTATAACTTATGAAAATTTTAAACATTTGTGTTCTTTAAATTCAACTGCATTTATTCTTTAAAGTTTCTGTTTTGCTACGTGTTGTTACTGGTGTCGGATGACATAATTGCCGACATTCGGAAACAGAATTGACATTCGATAAATTTCATCTCTTGTTTTACTTTCTGTAGCGTTTGACACCCCTAACAAGTGGTATCAAAGTAGACACTTAACACAATAAGTGATTGGTCTTGTTGTCATAAGCTATGAATTTGGCAAATCCGACTATTGGTAGACTTCCTATTTTAGATGGATCAAATTATGCCTATTGAAAGATTCGCATACGTTCGCATATCAAATCTATTGATATTCGTGCATGGAGATATATAACCTATGGGTATATTGCTCCAATGTTGCCACCAGATGAAGAAGGTGACATTATTGCTAAACCTGAATCTGAATGGACTACATAAGAAACCAATAATGGTAGCTTTAACTAAAAGGCCTTAAATGTAATTTTTGGATGGATTAATCTTTACATGTTCAAACTCATTCAAAACTGCCCCACGGCTAAGAACGCATGAGATACTTTACAAATTCATTGTGAAGGGAGCTCAAGTGTTCGACGAACAAAGCTACGCATGCTCATGAGTAAATATGAACATTTAAGGATGGAAGAAGCGAATGATATTAAATCTTATTTTAAAAAATTGATTGACATCTCAAATGAATGTCAAGTGCTTGGTGAACCATTAACCAACACTCAACTTGTTGAAAAAAAACTTTCCGTTCTCTTCCTGAAAAGTTTAATTTAAAGATATGTGCTATTGAAGAAGCTCACTATCTTGCCACAATGAACCTTCATACCTTGATGAGCATACTCAAAACTTATGAGATGAACATTGAGAATAAAAAAGAATTGTATAAAAGAAAAAATGTGGCACTTCTAGTTCTATCATCGGAGAGTCAAATCAAAGAAGAGGATGCGAATCTTGAAGAAATTGGTGAAGGTGCAAATGTTGCCTTACTCACTCGAAAATACAATTCGATGGTGAGGAAGTTCAACAATGAGAGAAATCAATCTAAATCTAAGGAGCACCAAAACCAAGTCTTCAATCAAAAGCCCACTAGATTACTTCCAAATGTACAAAAAGGAAATCAACAAAGAAGAAACAACTGAGATCGTACCAAATTTGATCCCAAACAACTTGAGTCCATGCAATGTCATGCATGCTAATGTTGGGGTCATTATGCTAACGAATGTGCAAACACTCTTAGAAAATTTGATAAGAACCTATGGGTTTCTCTTAGTGATGAAGAAAAATAAAAGGAAGGAGATCGTGAAATTGAAACACAAGCAATACTGACCATTATTTTGAACAGTCTCTATCGGATAATTAAGATGTCGTATATAATGTTATCTCAGATGTCACGATATTTGCTCCAACATCATCAACGACATCAACATCCTCAGCGACATCCGAAAGGTATGAATTCTTTAACTATTCTGATGTTAATTGCTTTAGTGGTTCTATTTCTGTTATTGAGGCTGATTGTATCGATCAAGTTGAATGCAAAGATGATATGATTAATGAATTACAAAGTATTTGTAAAGCCTTAATCATAGAATTCAAGCAACTTGACAAAAAGGTAAAATCTTTAACTCATGAGAATTTAGAATTAACAAGAACGATAACCCGACTTGAGGTTGCAATTACCAAAAAAGATACTCAATTTGGTAAGATTCGTGTAAAATTGGATTTAGCCGAAGCAACCTTCCGCAAGCTCAACACAGGGACTTCTAAATTGAATGAGATACTCAACTTTAGTAAACCTTCACATGTAGGTATTGGGTACGAAAACTCTCTTAAAACCATATGCTCTAATCTCTTTGATAAAAATGAGGAAATATGTTTTGTATAAGAAAAGGGGATGAATAATAGGTTCTCATATATGTCAAAGAATAAGAAGTTTGTGTGTCATCACTGTAACTCCCCTGGACACTTAAAACCATACTGTTTCAAACTTTAAAATTTTGTGAGTAAAATGTTGCCTAAATTGTTGTCCAACACTCTGAATAAACATCGAAGCAACATTTCTGAGCCAAAAGGTAAAAAATATTTTAAGAGAGTTTGAGTTCCTAAAAAGGATGTAACTTGTATGTTGCCATAACTGCATTAAGAACTAACATTTCAGGTTCTTGGTACTTTGACAGTGGATGTTCTCGCCGCGTGACATGTACAAAAGGTTTTCTAAAGAACTATGAGTCATTCAATGGAGGAAACATGACTTATGGAGGTGGCAGTAAAAACAAAATAATTAAAAAATGAATCTTGGATGTTTTCCTGAATTTCCAGCCTTAAGAAATGTCTTACACTTTGAGGGCTTAATGACTAATTTGATTAGTATTAGTCAACTGTGTGATGACAATCTTGAGGTAAAGTTTAACAAGAATGTCTGTAAAGTTACGAATGAAACAAATATATGTGTCATGACAGGTACAAGAATATGTGATAATTGATATCTTGTTGTAAGACAAGAAACATGCAATAATGCTAAGGTAGATGACACAACACTATGGCATCAAAAGTTTGGGCATGTCAACTACCACAATTTAGAAAAATTGGTCTCATATGAAGCTGTTAGAGGCATACCCAAACTTAGCCATACAAGTAAAACTGTTTGTGAAGATTTTTTGAAAGGTAAGCAAACCTGTGTCTCTCATAATGTTGTCCAACATGACGGACAACATTCAGGTATGTCTCACTGTTTTCAATTGCTACATATGGATTTAATGGGTCCAGTTAAAGTAGACAATTTAGGAAGCATGATGTATTCCTTTGTGATAGTAGATGATTTTTTTAGATATTCTTGGATATATTTTTTGAAAAAGAAATCACAAACGTTTGACATGTCTAAAATCTTGCACTCTAGAATTATAAATTTATTCTACTCTCCTACTTTTCGGATTAGATCCAACCATGGAAAAGAATTTGAAAATAGTTCATTCACAAATTTTTGTGAGAAAAAGGGATTTTTTTCATGAGTTTTCTGCCCTCAAAACACCTCAACAGAATGGGGTTGCAGAACGGAAGAATAGGACATTGCAAGAAATGACTAAAGTTATGCTTAGTTATAAACACTTGTCAAAATGTTTATGGGCAGAAGCCTTGAATACTGCTAATCACATCGTTAATAGAGTCTATTTAAGGCCAGTAACAAAGATGACACCCTATGAGATTATAAATGGAAAGAAATCAAACTTGCGTTACTTTCATATTTTTGGTGTATTTGTTATATTTTAAATGACAGAGATCATTTGGAAAAAATTGACTCTGAGAGTGATAAATGAATTTTTCTTGGCTATTGACAAAATAGTCATGCTTATCGAGTATACAATCTGAGATCCAGAACTATACAAGAGTCTGTAAATGTTATCTTTGATGATCTTTCTGATGTTTCATGAAAAACTATTGAAAATAACATTGTAGATACAGTGGAAAGTCCACATATTGTAGAAGAATCAGATGTTGTCACACCTGAAGCAACATCCGAACAACAATAGTAACCATAGATGAGGAGTCGAGTGCTGAATTGTTAGACCAAGTTCGTAGGGATCCCTCATCATGGATTAGTAAGAATCATCCAACATGCCAAGTGATAAAGGGAGTTTTTGAAGGAATTAGAACAAGAGGCAAAGAACACTCAACTATAGAAAAATGGTAAGGTATGTGTATATGTCAACTATATACCAAAATGTTAGTCTTTCTTATTTTATATCTACATTAGAACCAAAGAATGTTGTAGAAGCACTTAAAGATAATTTATGGATATAAGCAATGCAAGAAGAACTTGCACAATTTTCTCGAAATGAAGTTTGGGACTTAGTTCCACGTCCAAATAATACAAATGTAATTGGAACTAAGTGATTTTTTAAAAATAAATCAGACGAATCAGGAACAATTGTTAGAAACAAAGCACGTCTAGTTCACAATTGACAACCCTGTCTTCCACCCTCCACAAAATTGATATTCACAACTAACTTCCTTCAATGAATGAATGAATAAATTGTGACATCTGAACAAGCCACTCTTTTGTATAGAATTGGGCAAGGTTTGAAAGTTGATTTGAGAAAAATGATATTTCATTAAATTGCCAACTTGGCTCAGAAGGAATTAACTTCAATCCTTCTTTTTCCCTCTCTGATCTACAAAATATTAACCATCCAAGGCTTTAAGCCTAAGAGAGAAGCCACTTTAGGGAAGGCTCCTAAGCTTTATACTATAAATAAAGCAGTTTTGAAGAGCAATGACAGAATCATCGACTTGCCCTGGAAGAAGGAAGCTGAAAGTGAAAATGTTGCTAGAAATGTCACCAACATTCTGAGCAACACTGGTCCAGGACAGTCTACACTGTCTACAAAATGACTTGTGGATCACATTGCAAAAATCAACCAACAAATTGCATAAGTTGATGCTGCAAGGAATGCCCTAATACAAGCTAGAGACCATTTCATAATGCTATTTTCTTCACAAAAAGGGGATGCTGATGCTGATGCAGTGGGAGAAAGCTAAAGCTGCTATACTGCAGAGATGAAAGGGGAGAGATGTTGGAAGCTGAAGTTGTTATGCAGGGGTAGAAAGCTGTTGGAAGCTGCTGTATGATGAAGAAGGAGGAAGCTGAATGATGTTGTTGAACCTAAGCTATAAATGTTTGTTAAATGTTTTGATGGATTGATGCGGATATTTGTTGACAATGGTTTATTTCTTTTTGTGTTGTGTATATTGGATGATATGTGTATATATGTGTACACATATTATTTTCTAATCCTATGACTTGGTATACACAAGTTTTGCTTGTATGCCATCACATGTTAAGGGGGAGCTTGTCAGTAATCACAAGTGTTGGACAACATCTGTGACAATGCACTAAGTCGTTTGTACGTTTTGTAATGTGTTTTGTGAAGAAAGACAAAAAGGGGGAGATTGTTAATATTGGGTTTGGTGTTGTGACATTTGACCCAACATATCTTCTGAAGTACTTATTTGAATGCATAAAAATATTGGGACAAATGTCATAACATTCGGACCAACATCTTCGAAAAATAATTTTGCCTTACTTCACGTTAAGCATTATTGTGAGATAAAAATGACTTAGGCGTGATGAATTGGAGTTGTGTAAAACATGGGAGAAAGAGTCAAACCAATCGATGAACTTTTCAAAAAAGTCTCTCTACTATAAATAGAGAAGATGCTATAGTGAATCGATATCCAGAATCCAAAAGCAAAAATATCAAGAGAGCTCTAGGGATTTCATCTCAGAAATCTGGATCACAAGTGTTGTCTGAGTGTGTCGACAACATTCTGTCCAACATTACAATTGTTGTTTAGATTCTAGATTAGTTATGTATGGAGCGATTGTAATGAGATGTTGTCTATGTCTACTTAGTTAGATTTTTCAGGCAGAAGTCATATGCGACTTCAACTTTTAATTCCTTTCCATTTTATATTGTAAATCTGTAAATAAAAGAATTTGTATATATGTATATAATATATATACAATACATCTGGTCATTCACCATAATAAGTTATATAATATATATAACTTATGAAAATTTTAAACATTTGTGTTCTTTAAATTCCGCTGCATTTACTCTTTAAAGTTTCTGTTTTGCTACGTGTTGTTACTGGTGTCAGACGATATAATTGTCGACATTCGAAAACAGAATTGACATTCGATAAATTTCATCTCTTGTTTTTTACTTTCCGTAGCGTTTGACACCCCTAACAATAATGATAATAACGTAATGTCTACCCTTAGTAATAAATACTCTGTATGCTAAAATCGCGTTCACCTTATTTAATTTAATCCATGTAATGAACATATTCTTAGAATATGTATATGCTTCAGGCATTTAAAATTTTTTAAGAATTTTCATATAAATTTTTTCAAGCAAACCATATAGGTTGTGACAATTCTCATTAATATTTAAATGACGTGACATTTTTTGATGTCTGGACTGCAAGTCCAATAAACTTGAAGCTTACCAAAATGCGTCATTTCTCTTGGTAATAATGTATACATTAGCATGCTTTATAAACGTAGAATTCAGATCCTCACAATCTTTTACAATACTACGCTATATTGTACCAAAGGTATCGTCGACGACATATCATTTGTATCGGTTCGCAATGTGACATAATTTATTGAGATCTCATCACTTTCATTATTTTAGGTACTTAAACCTCTCACTAGGTTTCATGAAGTGTTACGTCGTAGGCTCTTCAACTGCAAATTGTCTCCTTATTATGATCATTTGCTCCTCTCCCTTTTCAAGGATTATTTCATTTGGAGCCGATTGATCTACCACGCTTCATGCATGTTGTAGACTCTGTCCTTCAGGGACATTAATTTTAATAGGAGCATTTGACAACTGAAATATAAAACTAGTTTTGGGTCAGTAAAGCTTCTAAAATTTAACTTGAATTATTTTTTGAATGAGGATCATACTAATGGAAATTCATAACATATTTTCTAGCTGCTTATCCTCTCCCCTATGTTAGAGAAACTAACATAAATCCTATCTTCTTTGAAGGAATCCATCTTATGTGTATCATGACAGATTAATTAATACACATAAAATTGTTAGATGGAAATATTTGATTCCTAACCATGAATCAATTGTAAGGGAGGTATTTATCACAATTTATTGATCTGAACATACAAGTGTTGATGTATGCAATATATATTATTTTAGACCAACGCATAAAGCTTTGTTCTCATAAGCAACAATTTAGCTATTTATTGGAGACATTTAACGCTAAACTAGTTTGGATATAAATCAACAACATTATCAAGATGAATTGTCTTGATTACATAATCTGTAAATTATGCTCTTAACTCAATTATTTTAAGCAAACAATTATGTAAATGTCAAACTGCAGGTTGACAATAAGCGCACATGTGAGCATTTTGTAGATGCATCTATTTAAGATATCACATAACATGTGAACGGACCCATATTCACCTTTTATATTTTCCAAAATTTAGGAAATTCAGTCCCAATTTTAGCTGGTATAATCAACTTATCATGAGAACAAGCAATACAGATAAATTCTTAAAGAATCTTCTAGTTCTTCAATATTTATCGAATACTCAATCTACACGTCATATTTGAATTGGGATGGCAAAACTGCTCATGCCAACCATACTAATAAACTTCAAGTTTACCAAGCCATGTGCTATTTATTTTAGTAAATTTCTGATTTACTATTACATGAATTTTATATCAATAAACTTCTGGTTTATTGCGCCATGTGATTTCATCATGTTTATATTTGTGTAATACAATTTGAAGAATAGAGAGGGTAACATTTTACATACACATTTCATACCACTATGATTTTGAAGATATTTAATCCTTCCGCCATTTATAGCTTCAATATGATAGTCATTATTTTAGTAAACTTCGGATTTACTACAACTTGTGTTTCAATTATAAAAACATCGTATATTATGTACAATCTAGAACGAATGACAAAATAGTATGTAAGCTCTTCAGGAGCCTTTAATTTATTCTCCATAACCACATATTGTTTGGATAGTACTAGTGTCATGATCTTCTAGATAAATAGGTAGCTCTTCTGGAGACTTGATCATTAATTTTGTACTATCAAATATTATTTAGACACTACTGGTGTCATGAAAGAAACTTTAGTTTGACACTGCCGGTGTCATGAAACGAAACAATAATCAAATGAATATTTAAAAATAATTGTTAATTCATAAATACCAAAAAGTAAACATTAAGTTCTAAACTTTAATATTTTCAAACGTCTTAATAAAATTAACCAAAATATTTTTACGTACGACAAATATGTATTGCAATAACTTTTATACTACAGGGATAATATGTACATCCTTTATTATTATATCTATGCGGGAGGTAAGTTATGGTATTTCTTTCATTCTCTTTGGGGAATCAAACTGGTCATTTAGATGCACTTTACACACAACTTTTAATACTTTTTTTCAAGCACAAGAAAACATTGTTTCAGAATATTTCTTAGACATTTTTTAATGTCTTACTAATTCAGGAGTAAATTTTAAAGAACTTCTTCGGGAGTAAAGTTCAAAATGTTACTACTTTAGGAGTAAATTTCAGAGTCTTACTACTTCGGGAGTAAATTTCAGATTTACTACTTCAAGAGTAAAATTTAAAATTTTACTACTTTCAAAGTTCTACTACTTCTGGAGTAGAGTTTAAAGTTTTATTACTTAAGGAATAAAGTTCAAAATTTACTACTTCAGGAGCAGATTTCTGAGTTTGCTACTTCGGGAGTAAAACATAGAATATTTATTCACAATTATTCTACCTCTTTTGGAGATGAGTCGTGATATTTTCACAACAACGTTCACATTCATATTTATAAGCTTTACTACATACTGTCACATTCACCTTCAAGGAATGGATATGTATTTGTAATATTATCAAAAGTTCTCATTCTTCCGGGAAAAAACATAACTATATAAACGTGCCTTAATCATATAAAATTATGATTATTTATAACCTCTTCTAAGAGCAAATCAAGGTATATATATATATATATATATATAATGTAGAGAATGGTTTCTCTATCACAAATCGATAAAAATATTACCACTTCCAATAGCTATTAGCATAAATAAATTTAATCATAATTATTAGCGAATATTCTCCGAATATTCTCCGTATATTTTATAATTATGATAGATGTATATTTAATGTAACTTAAGATTCTAATTGTATTAGGAATCAACCTTTGTAAGGTAAGTTATGATTCATACCATATTAGGAATCAACATTTGTACAACTATATATATTGTGAATAATGAAAGGAATCCCGAAGGAAAATTATTCTATCTTACATGGTATCAAGAGCCTAAAACCTAAACCCTACTCTTCTCCCTTCTCTTTCTCTTTCTCGGCCAAAACAGAATTTTTTTTCCTGGTTTTTCCCTCGGCCAGAAAATTTTTTTCTTGTGTTTCCCTCGGCCGAACAGCATCAAGGCAGCCACCATGTCTTCCCCCACAAATTTCGGTTCCTCCACTGGCACTTTTGACAACCCCTCTGAACGTTCATTGTCTTCTTTTCACCCGGCGTTCGCCGTTACAAATATCAAGAATTCTATCCCTATAATTCTTGACCAAGAAGACTGTCAATATTTCATGTGGACAGAACTATTCTATATTCATGCATGTGCATACAATGTGCTCGACCATATTGATGACTCCGTTCCTCGTCCCACCAATATTGCCGAACCAACATGTCGTCGCCTTGACGCCATCGGCAAACAGTGGATATACGACACCATCTCAAAAGACTTATTGTGCACCATCATGAAAATAGGTGCCATGGCACGTGACCTTTGGGTACGGTTGGAAGAAATATTTTAGGACAACAAAAATACTCTGGCTGTGTATTTGGAGGAGCAATTCAATAATACGCACCTCGAGAATTTCAACAACATGTCCGAATATTGAAAACAACTAAAATTCATAGCCGACCAACTTTTCAACGTCAGGACATCTGTTTCTAAAACCAAGATGGTACTCCAATTAGTTACGGGTTTACCGAAAGGTGAATACGATACTCTTGCAACAATGATTCAACAGACCGACTTACTACCAAGTTTCACCAAGGCACGGTCACAATTATTGTTGGAAGAAACCCGACGTGCCAAACAAGAGAAACATAATCAAAAGGCGTTAGCCGTTGACGGGATGGCACCACCGGCAACCAACACCACCCCGCCACCACCGCATGTCCACCAATAGCAGTAGTCCAGTGGCGGAGGTCATGGCGGCAGAGGTCGCAACAACAAAGGCAAGGGCCGCGACAAGGGCCAACGCAACTAATTAGACTGGACAACAAACATGCCCAAACACTGGACAACAACAATTCTGGAACCAGCAGCAGCAGTGGTCCAACCAGCAGCAGTGGCCCAACCAGCAGAACTGGGCCTCGCCTGCATGCCCGTACCCGACTCCAGGGGCCTAGTTCCAGCAACCTACATGGTCGACCAGCCTCATGGGCCCTATCCCAGCCACCAGGCAGGCCCAACAGTAGCAACAGCATGCCCACATGGTTTCGGTCCAGCAGCAGCAGCAGCCCAGCAGCCTGGCCCCGACTGATTTGGGCCAGGCATACAACACCGTGAACCTTCAACAGCCCGACAAAAATTGGTACATGGACACCGGAGCCACATCTCACCTAACCCGGTCGTCAGGTAACCTATCTCAACTACGTCGGTTAAAATGTCCTCAATTTATTACTGTCGCCAATGGTCATCGCATTCCAATTGAAGGTTACGGTAACACACACACCAAATATCCACACCCGCCTTTCTTCCTAAACCACGTCCTATACACACCTAACATCATTAAAAACTTAATCTCCGTTAGAAAGTTCACTAGCCATAACTCTGTGTCTGTCGAATTTGACCCTTTTGGTTTTTTTCAGTGAAGGAACTCAATACGGGGAAAATTCTTACACGCTGCAATAGTGTGGGAGATCTCTACCCATTCACTCAATCTTCCGCTGTCAGACCGCAAACACCTCTATCCCTTGCGACGATCTCTCCCTCAACTTGGCACAACAGACTCGGACACCCCGGAGACCCAGTTTTTACTTTTCTTAGGACTTCTAAGCGTATTCAATGTAATAATGGGAAAATTGCCCAACACTGTGTTTCTTGCCCACTAGGCAAACATACTCGTCTTCCATTTATGTCATCAAACAGTGTTACTTTTTCTCCCTTTGATATTGTGCATGCTGATTTGTGGACATCTCCGATTGTTAGCTCTTTGGGTCATAAATTCTATCTAGTATTCTTGAATGATTTTTCACATTTTGTCTGGATTTACCCACTGAAATTCAAATCTGAAATTTTTGCAAAATTCCTCGAGTTTTAGAAATTCATTAAAACACAATTTGAAAAATCTATCAAATTATTCCAATGTGATAATGGACGTGAATTTAATAAATCAGCATTTTACAATTTCTGTTCTAAACAATGCATGGTTTTTCGTTTTTCTTGTCCCTATACTTCTTCCCAAAACGGAAAGGCTGAACGAATTATACGTACTATCAATAACATGGTTCGCACACTTCTGTTTCATGTCTGTCTACCACCGCCTTTTTGGGTCTATGTTGTCAAAATGGTAGAATCCCTTCTTAATATTTTACCAACTAGCACACTCCAAAACAAGACCCCTATCGAAATCTTATACCGTAGGCTATTATCATATGATCACCTACGTATTTTTGGATGCTTATGCTACCCCAACATAACCACCACTGCACCTCACAAACTTGCCCCTCACACTCTGCCATGTGTCTTCCTTGGTCTATCTCCTAATCATCGGGGCTACTTGTGCTATGACATTGCCACTCGCAAAATCATCGTCTCCCGTCACATCACATTTGATGAGACGACCTTTCATTTTTCGAATCTCCAAAAATTTCAGACCACCGATTACATCTTTCTCAATGAACCGAGTCCACTGTTCCGACAGTCCCCACACTGTCCAACACCACTCCAACCGCCCCCTGTCCTCGGTCCAACACCCCGACACCACCCATGCTGCCTCCAGTCATGTCTCATGCACCCCCTGCAGCCTCTCAGTCCCCCAGTCCAGAAACCAGTCCCGCTGAACTGCTGCCCACCCGGTCCAGAACCAGTGGACCAGTAACCTCACAACCCCGACCCACCACCACTGCCTTCTTATCGTATGGAGACTCGTGCACAACACGTGATCTTCAAACCCAAGGTTCACTTAAATCTCTCCACACAAACTTTATCACCCGTTCC
Source organism: Anisodus acutangulus (assembly GCA_029783415.1). Taxonomy (NCBI): domain Eukaryota; kingdom Viridiplantae; phylum Streptophyta; class Magnoliopsida; order Solanales; family Solanaceae; genus Anisodus; species Anisodus acutangulus. The sequence continues at coordinate 20,606,748 of CM056501.1, forward strand.
AAAAAATCCAAAACTAGCAAAACTGGACCCAAATTAGAATGCGGCCATGTGCGAGGAATTTAACGCTTTAACCAAGCAGAACACTTGGGATTTGGTACCTAGACCAGAAGGTGTGAATGTTATCCGGTGTATGTGGCTATTTCGGCACAAGTTCAGAGACAATGGTGACTTAGAGAGGTATAAGGCAAGACTAGTTGCCAATGACACTAATCAGCAGAAGGGTATTGATTGTGGTGAGACATTCAGTCCGGTTGTTAAACCGACCACCATTCGGACGGTTCTCTGTATTGTTATGGGCATGCATTGGCCGATTCATCAGCTAGATGTCAAGAATGCATTTCTTCATGGGGATTTGAAAGAAACTGTATACATGCATCAACCCCTTGGCTTTGTTCATCCGGCAGTTCAGCAGTTTGTATGTCGTCTCAGGAAATCACTATATGGATTGAAACAGGCACCCCGCGCTTAGTATGATCATTTTGCCAGGTATCTTCTGCAGATTAGTTTTATATGTAGCAGGTGTGATAACTCTCTCTTCACTTTTCACCGAGGTAGCAGCACTGCATATTTGCTAGTATATGTCAATGACATTGTTCTTACTGCCTCATCTGACGGGTTGAAGAATGAAATCATTGCTCTACTCAAAACTAAATTTGCTATGACTGACTTGGGCAAACTAAGTTATTTTTTTGGTATAGCGGTAACTAGATATGCAACCACTATGTTCTTGTGTCAGCGTAAATATGCAGAAGAGATAGCGTACAGGGCCAAGATGGCAAATTGTAAAATTATGCCAACTCCGGTGGACTCAAAATCCAAGCTTAGTGCAAATGACGGTGCGCCAGTTTCTGATCCCACTCTATATCGGAGTCTAGCAGGTGCTCTTCAGTACCTTACATTCACTAGGCCTGATATTACATATGCCGTTCAGCAGGTGTGTCTGTTTATGCACGACCCCCGAGAGTCCCATTTTGCCGCCCTCAAATGTATTATCAGATACGTTAAGGGCACACCAGATTTTGGATTACATCTATACCCCTCTGCCCCAACCAAGCTACTTGCCTACACGGATGCAGATTGGGCAAGATGCCCCGACACACGTCGCTCCACCTCAGGGTACTGTGTATTTCTTGGGGATAATCTTATCTCATGGTCTGCCAAGCGGCATGCCACACTATCCCGTTCGAGTGCTGAAGCAGAATATCGCGGTGTTGCTATTGTAGTTGCTGAGATCTGTTGGCTCCGCAATCTTCTTTTGGAGCTCCAGTGTCCACTCCGCAAGGCGTCTATAGTCTATTGTGGCAACATATCTGCCATCTATATGTCTCATAATCCGGTCCAACATCAGCGGACTAAGCATATTGAAATGGATATCCACTTTGTGCGAGAGAAGGTTGCCCGTGGTCAGGTCAAAATATTACACGCGCCTTCCTCTTATCAGTATGCAGACATCTTCACAAATGGACTACCGCGACAGCTCTTCACCGATTTCCGATCCAGCCTTAGCGTTCGGCCTCCTCCCGCTCCGTCTGAGGGGGACTATTAGCGAATATTTTGTATTATGATAGATGTATATTTAAGGTAAATTAGGATTCTAATTGTATTAGGAATCAACCTTTGTAAGGTAAGTTAGGATTCGTACCATATTAGGAATCAACATTTGTACAACTATATATATTGTGAATAATGAAATGAATCCTGAAGGAAAATTATTCTATCTTACAATAATGAGACTTAAAAAATATTTTCACTTCTGATGATATATCTGAAGGCGACAATTATAGTAGCAAAATGATAATCACAGTAGCAAAAAGATGATCAATATGATATATGCAACCAACTGTAGTATATTTATGAAAATGATATCTATTATTATGTTTAACGCATAAATTTTGTTCTCTTTTTGTGGCACTACGTTGTAATCTTTTCCCTTGAAACTTAAGTTAATTATTGATCTTTTCTCCGCGAATATGATGAGAAGCAGGAGTTTGGTAATACTTACCTGAATATATGAAACTCCATGGGAAAACAATTCAAATCATGAAATTAGAGGCAGAGATTCATATTGATAACATATTATAAAATAATAAAACAAGAACAAGAATATCGTAGAGAAAGAGAGAATATAAGAGAGTTCTTTATTTCTCTTGAGGGGTGCAAATACAATGAAGAGAACATCTCTATTTATAATAAAAAACTGATTTAGTCTCAAAGTTACTAACCCCTAACTTTCCTTATAGAGATAAACATTCACAATATTAAATAATATTTATAATAAAATGATAATTTTGTTAATTGCAGAGTCTTTTAATGAAGGACAAAAAGTGCAATTAACATTTTTAAGCCTCTTCATGCTTTTAATATAATATAGATATAGATGAATGAGTTTGTGGTTTTAGACATGATTTTCAATATTGTCTTTTGATAGCATATACTTCTGCTAACAATACTGATTGAGCTTTTACCTCTTTTTTATACCTCATGTCATTTATTTTCTTCCATTATTGACGTGGTTTATATTTATTTAAAATTATTTATTTTCTAATAAATGTGATTTATATTGCAGTGCATTCATCGTCATGATTCATCAATTTTCTCTTCCAGAAAAAAAAATTAAGAAACGATCATCTTTAAGCTGATTGTGATAATCGATCTTTTCTATGACTATTAATGATTTATTGAAAGCTGCGACTAATTCCAAATATCATGACAGGTGAGTAATATACTATTCATTATTCTACATTCGTCGATCTAAAACGAAAATTTTATATAATTAAACTTGGTGCACTCATCCTCTTGAAATCATTGATACGCATCTGGAGCCAAATACTTTTATAAGAAGTCACAATTCCACATTCTTCATCGTTAATTTTTTTTTATGGAGTATTAGATTTAAATTTTCGGTAACCGCCAACGAATTCACCTCCTACATTGCTATTGCCGTTGTTTTCGGTTACTAAAGATTATATTTAAGCGGGCTGTGACAATCGATCTTTTCTATGATAATTGATGATTTATTGAAAGTTGCAACGACTTCCCAATATCATGACGGGTGATTAATACAACATTGATTATTCTACATTCATCAATTTAAAACTAAAATTTTATATATTCAAACTTGTTACACTCATCTTTTTGAAATCATTGATACGCCTGAGAGCCAAATACTTTTATAAAGAAGTCATTATTCCACATTATTCATAATTAATTTTTTATGGAATATTAGATTTATATTGTCAATAGCCGCCAACGAATTCACCCCCTACATTGCTATTGCCGTTGTTTTTGGTTACTACAAAATATGTTATGATTCACTTTTGATTTCGCATAACAAAATTTGTTTATATGAAACTACTTTGTCATTCATCATTATGTTGTTCATACTTTATTTGTTTTCAGTCTTTGAATATGCATAAACTCCCTTCGTCTATTAAATTTTCTAACTTCTGCATGTCCTTTGTGATAACAAACTTCCTTAGCGAAATGTGTTAGTCTTTTTTACCATTTTTATAAATATATTTCACATTGATAGAGTATTGTAATTTAATTTATTTTTCTAATATTTAGTACTTTGAATTTATTTTTCTAATATTTAGTATTTTAAAATTAACTAGATTTAGTCAACTAAAACTTAGGTTATTAAATCTTTCCTTAGAATTCTAACTAGGTACAAATTTCTAATATTTAGGAATTTAATTCACCTAAAAGTTATTACATTGTTAGAAATTCAAAGCATAAATAATAAGGCTATCCAAGTGTTGTAGATAAATGTATGAAGAATCTTCTACATGGTAAATACCACACACATATGACTTTCTGTTGCCTTTTGTTTATACCCTTTTCTTTCCTTCAAAATTAATATTCAACTCAACAGTTTCTAATAGCCTTTTCAAGAGAGGTAGGCTCCTGAAATGTAGAATTCAACATATATTTTGTTGATGATTGTATGATGCGTGTATTATAAGCAAATTATATTATAACTATTATTATTATTATTATTATTAATTTAATATTATTATTTACTATCAATTTACATATGGTCGAAATATTGATCGACTCTTTTAGCATTTAAAAGTATATTTAATTTTGGTTAAAATTGCAATTACTAAATCACCTTAGGATTTGTAAATCATTAAGATTTTTTATTCTAAATAATAGGTTATCAAGTGTTTTCAAACCAATTGGCAATTGCTATTACTTGTACACGAGCTTGCTTAAAGGTTACTTAGCTTCAACTAATTCTGATTGACTTTATATTTGGACTGATATTTTAAAAGTCGGTGGAAAAAAATATTCATTTAAATGAAATATACTTTGTGATATAGAATGTTTGATGTTGGATCCCAAAAGATCAATAAGGATAACAAGAACTATGTGATTTATAACTCAAACAATAACTTTAAAAAGGGGTTCACCTAAAATTGTAGGAGTATAACTTTTGATACAACTTTTATATTAATTAACATGGGACAAACATGCATGTTCAAATTAAATTGTCCATTGCAAGTTTGTAGAAGTCATTCTTTCGATTCAGTAGAGCGATAATCTAAATTTTAAGAGTATATCGGGGCCATTCTTCTAAGAAATAAAAAAGAATATCCGTAGCCGTATATAATAAGTTGGGCTCTATCCTTCCCGCCCACCTCAAACATATTTGGAGGGAAGAATCCGAGGGTAGCCTGATGATTAAGGTATTTACCGTTAATTATTACTCCCTTCATTCAATAATAAATAATGTTTTAGACATTTTATTTTATTTCAAAATAAGTGATGCTTTAAGATTTCAAGAAGAAATTGACCTTATTCTTTCAAAATTACTCTTATTTACATAATCAAGAATCATTAAGTAACTTTTCTTTTCTAGGCATTAATTATGAGTAAGTTAGTAAAAGCATTAATAATTTTTTAGGAATGAACAATTTTTTAAGGGGTGTGCATAAACTTTAAACAACACTTATTATGGAACATAGAAAGTATGTTAATATAATAAATGAATGTTGCATCTATTTTAACGTAATATAATTCATTCTTCTTGTACTATATCATTTTTTATTTTTTAACGTGACACATGTGCAACACACATACACCGAAGCTAGTTATAATTAAATTTTATTGATAAAGGTAGACTAATTTAAAAGAAATAACCATAACTTATTTCCTGATTTAGTTATATTTGGCAATTAATGTCTTAAATCAACACTGAACTACTTCAATATGTCTTTTAACGTTTTTACACTCTTCTTGAAGAAAATATTTAATAATCTTAAATATAATTTTGTTTAAATTGTCTTTTTTTATACATCTTATTTTAATTAATATTACACTAAAATAATAAAAGTAGATTGAAAGGGCTAGCTAAAAAGAGGTAATAGAATATGCTTCATGATCAAAGAAGGATTTTTTGGACTTATGTGTCTAATGTGGCAAAAAAGATAGTTTGGGGAGTAATTCACCAATTCTCTTGTTTGTCCAGGATCCTTCAAAAAATGGAATTGTGGAATAATTTGTCAGTAATGGATGAAGCAAACCCCAAGTCCACCTTATCTCCACCTAATTCCTACACAGCCGTCGTTCTTGGTGGTACTTTTGATCGCTTACACGACGGTCACCGCCTTTTTCTTAAGGTTTTTCCACTACCCTTTTCCTCCTTATAATAATCACATTCATCAAATGGAAAACCTTAATAAGTGATGTTTTTCTGTTTTTTCTGTAGTCGGCTGCGGTGTTGGCGAAGAATCGAATTGTTGTTGGTGTTTGCGATGGCCCAATGTTGACTAACAAACAGGTAATTTTCATGTTTATACTTAGTTTCTTTCTTAAGCTTTGCTAGTTGCTACGTGAAGTGAGAATTGTGTGTCTTCTTGTTCTTTGTTCTCCTATTCATTTGCGTCAAAATATCAAAGACCCATTTCATAGAACAGAAATGAGATAACCCTTTTCGTTTGAGCTCAAGTTTTGCTCATCTGAAGTTGAAATCTGGTGACCCATTGGTTTTCTTGACTTTTATTTAAGATTTAATTTGGTGGTATTTTGCTCTTTCTCTGATAATGTTTTGATTTTTCATCTATATAGTGTGTCCTTGGTTGAGTATAGATCAATATTTGCTTACAAGTATGTTTGGAATAATCAGAAATTGAGATTGTGTTGTGATTGGTTGACATGTGTTTGTATTTCTGCTGCAAATCCTCCAAACTCATTTTCTGTGGTTTTGAGGTAGCTTGAACTTGTAGTTAATATCAATATTTAGTTTAGCACATGAACTAGTCAGGATTATTTATCTGATGGGGTTTCACATGCTATGTCAGGATAGCAACATATATTTTTATCATGTGTAACTCAATATGCTCATTCACATCTGCTCTGTTTTCTTGGTGCTTTTTTTTTTAATTTCCCACAGTAAAGTGTGGTGTAAGTAGATTAGGCATTACTTCCACTGTGAATGCTATATGTTCCAGTTAATCACATTATGATCTCGTAGTCCATTGTGTTAGTCGAAGATCTATTGCATATCATGCCAAGTTCTCCTTTTTTTTTTTCTCTCTTTGGAAATTTGTAGTCCTTCAATTGTTTTCTGTTGTTGGGAAAAGAGTATGAAACTGCTTATCAACTTATGATACATTTGAAGTAAATACAAAAAATGCTACTGGCTGTGATACCAAGTTATCCTCTTATACCATCTTCAATTTTGTTAAATGATATTGCTGAGAAGTTTGTTATTTATATGGAGGAGCTTTTTACAGGATGCATTTTATGGAACGTCTCTCCATGCTCTCACATGTAACTTGTGTTCTTTGGCCCAAGGTTCTAGTTGCATCACTAGGTTGCCGTCACCCTCCTGGCCAAACATTTCTTTCTACCTTATCTTTTATCTAAATAGGATTTGCAAAAAAAGTTATCTAAACAGTTTAAATTGCATCCTTGCAAGTGGCGTAAACAAATTTCTGGGGTTTTGAAAGCTAGTCATAATCATTTCTATGGACATTTGATGAGCCAAGGTGTTAAAATCCTGTGCTTGATTTTGCCGATAAGCATGGTTTTTAAGTTTGAAGTACTGCGTTATCTTATGTTTTCAGATGAGTCCAATCCTCTTACTCTAATACCGTTAAGTTTCAATGTTTCACTCCGTTTGTAACTTTTTGTTTTCTTCCTTCCATCATATCTTTTTATGCAGTGCTTACGTATTTGTCTTCCTTTGGCAGTATGCTGATCTGATAGAGCCAATTGAGCTAAGAATGCAACATGTAGAAGATTACATCAAGGTACTTGAAGCTCCACATTTTATGTTCATTTATTCTTCTATCAACTGGTTTGGCAAGTATAATTTGATATTGAATGTCGTGGAAAGAGCCTTCTGTACTGGTCCAGCTGAGATGGTGGGTTTGAATGGATATGTCCAATCTTTTTCTGTTTCAATATGAATCTTGCCTAGAGCAACAAATGCTTTTTCTTGCTAAAACGCTTTGGCTTAGAAAAGTATGTTGTAGCTGATGCTTCGACTGTCAGTAGCATACTAGAGTTTGATTTGAAAGCAAATTAGTACACCATCAAACCCACATCACATCATCCATCATGCAGAAGGCTTTTCCTACTTGTATTGTGATGACAATGACATGTTCCTTGTTCTGAACCGTACATCCAGTCTATAAAACCTGAGTTGATAGTGGAAGTAGAACCCATAGTGGATCCCTATGGTCCGTCAATTGTCGATGAGAATTTGGAGGCCATTGTCGTCAGGTGCGTAAAGAAATCTTTACATTTCTGCTTAATTGATTTAAATCTCTTTCTCCTTTTTCCTGCTAAGTTTTAGACATTTAACCCAGAGGCTACTGTGGGTTGTTGGCAGAATTTTTCTCTAGGCATCTCATCTCCAACAGTTATTGAGAGAGAAAAAAAAGTAAGAGGACGAAAGCAGGAGTACTAACTCCAATCTAACAGCCGATGCCTTTGAATTCTGAAGTCATTTCCAGTCCCACCAACAAAAAAACGAAAGAAAGAAGAAGTCATTTCCAGTAGTTGTCGTTTGACATCATTAAGTAAATAAAAGTGTGTTCTCTCCAACAACTTAAGCTTTTAAATAAGATAGTCCCACACTTCAACATGAAAATAGGCCAGGGGTTCTGCATTCGATTTTCATCGCCACCCAATATTAAAATAAAATTCAACGTGCTTGACCAATGAAAAAGAATCAGGCCTGCACGTGAGGGGGCGTGTTGAGGATATCATTAAGTAAACAAAAGTGTGCTCCTCTAACCACTCAAACTTTTAGATGAGATGGTCACCCACTTCAACAAACCAATCCAGTGGGGATCTCACACCAACACCCGAATCATGTCGGATCAACACGGTTGCCATAGGACTTTGAAGGATCTGAGCAACATAGGCCACAGGAATAGTCGATCAACACATTAATGGCCTCAAATAATTGATCAACACATTAATAAGAGTTGCAGTCACAAGATTGTTACCCTCTTAAAAAGAGGTGCACTGATCAAAAGTTTGGGCAATCATTTGTCGGGCAATTATAGATTCTGGTGCTGAGCTTGTTTGGAATGAAATGGCTGATGCCAATGAAAGTAGAGGCTTGCTTTGGAGCTGGATGGGCTGCTGGTGTAGGAAAAAGTGAGGCAAACAGGGAAAACAGTTCTAGTTTCTGTCTGTTGGGTGCTTTGGATATAAGGAAGCCAGAAATATTTTGAGGGAAAAGCTAAACCTTTACATAGTTTAATAGTAGAAGTTTAAGTCTTTTGGAATGTATATGATGAAGAAAGCATGATAGAACCCATTAGTACTCTACACCTGTGACCTGTTCTGTAAACTGTAACTGGTTTTGTTGCTATAATAGGGAATTCAGGTCAATTTTTTTTATTTGGGGGTTCTCCTTTTTGTAACGTGCCAACACCGTCCTAGTGCTTGCTCCTCACATAAATAAAATATATATATATATAAAAAGGGCCTCCCGGTGCACTAAGCTCCCTCTATGCGCGGGGTCCGGGGAAGGGCCGGACCACAAGGATCTATTATACGCAGCCTTACCTCACATTTCTGCAAGAGGCTTTTGCTCAAACATCACAAAAATGTTTGAGCAATCAAGGGGACTCTTTGTGTGGCCCCCCTATAAGCACTGCTATCCCATCACAAATAAAGAAAGTAGAAAGCAAAGGAAATAGAGCATATCAGATCTATGTTACCCTGCTGCCAATTCTGCAGCCTTGTTCACACTGGAATCATGAAAATTCTTCACCTCATCTGTACTGTCCCAAGTTTCAGTCTCAACTTTCTTCCCTTTTTCTGACTCTATATCACTTCCATCAACTTCAGAACTCAAGTAAAAAATCTGCTGAACTTCTTTAAGCTTTCCATCGTAAGTAGACCTTTGGTCAGATGGAAGTTTTGCTTTTTCCAGTTGAACAGCATTGCGTAATGGTTGGATGCCTCCAGCTCCTGTTAGCAAATCATATGATAAGACATAGACTTTCGAGGAAAAAAAGGGGGGGGGGTGGGGGATGCGCTCAAACATAAATAAACCACTAGAATGAGTAGGAAGAGACTTCCAACTGCTCTGGACCACCATAAATATAGAAGCATCAATCAAAAGTAACTTCCTCAAAGAACTGATCTTCATCTATTTTCCCTTCAGCTTCTTTGAAGCACTTGTCAACATTCGTAGCAGTTTCTAATATCAGAAGCTCCATAGTTTCTCTGCCCAGCAGCTCAAGCGCTTCCATTCTTTTAGCGGTAAAAGTAATTCCAGTCTGCAGAAAGGTTCCAATATAAATTACACAGCTGAAGACACGGAAAAAATCAAATCTTGAGCTGACCTCTAGTATGGAGGGTGCAATGGAACCAGTTGTGGCAGGTAAACCACTGTGCTGAATTGATTCCGCAATATTTACAGCTGAATTGTCAAGCCTGAAAATATAAAACAAAATATAATTAGCTTAGCAATTTCAACTGTGCCACATGATAAAACACTCAGGTAATGACTCATCACTGAGCACGGCTGCAGGATAACCAGTTCTCGTGCTTATTGGTTCTTCATTTTTCAGCTATCCTGGATTGGAACTTGTGGCTGCTTTTCTTAGTCCATAAATATGTGACTAGTGTCTGTGTATAAATATATCTGTATATATTTGTATATGCATGCATGGGGCAAATCATAAGTCATGTGTCACAATTTATGATTTACACCACTCTACGACTTTCCAATAGCACATTGAAACATTTAACTCAAATAAAGTTTAATCCCCAAGCACAAAATCAAATTGGTACAGCATTGCCTCTCAGACCGTGATGTATCGTATAAGTGCTTAAATCAAGTCTTTTTAAAAAAAAAATTGCTCCACCCTAGCTATGTAAAGCTTTCTGAAGTGCGGACTGAAGAATGATACAATTATTTCACAATTCAGGCATCAGTAGATATACTTGTGGACTAAATCAGAACCCCCTTTGATTGCATTTCCTAATGCATAATTTGACATTGATAGCAAGTTGTAATTTCTCAAAATTACTTTAGTGGTAGTTTGACGTTGCTAATTAAACCTGTTGTGTGATAGCAAGGAGACATTGCCTGGTGGACTGTCTGTTAATAGGAAGAGGGCTGAAAAAGGACTCTCGCAGCTAAAGGTCCGACTCGTGCCTCCTAAGAATATTGTCCTTTGGGCTACTGGATTTTCGGCTTTCTGTCATTTATTTGTTTTGTCAACTATGAAAATATGTCAAAAATGCTGTGCAGATCGAAGTTGTAGATCTAGTCTCTGAAGAATCAAGTGGAGACAAACTGAGTTCTACTGCTTTGAGAAAACTTGAATCTGAGAAGCTCGCGGACCGTCATCCAGAAAGCCAGACTTAACTTTTTCTTGTGTATACTCAGTCAAAGGAGTTTCTCTTTGTTTTATTTTCAAATTGCTTAGTTAGGATTCACAAGGAAACACTGTAGCCATCATACATGTGAAATTGTCTTGGAAAGTAATAATCTCTTCAGAATCATACTGGAGCTGTTTGCACAGTTACTTGTAAATCTATAAAATGTGTTTATTGATCCATAGTCCATACCTAGTACCTACTCGCTTTCTTTCCACTCTTTTTTTCTCTCAACCCCAACCCCAACCCCAACCCCACCTCTTCATTTTGTTTTCTCTTATTCCCTTTTCCTTTCTATTTATACATTTATCTTTGGGAAGAGTAATGGGGATTGAACTATAGTAATTGCATCTTGGTGAGCTTAAGAAGCCAGCTACAGCCTCTCTCTCTTGATCTTATGAACCAAGGGAGATATGAGGCTGTGATAAACATCCAGAGAAGTTTGGACAAGCTTCATCAAGTCTTTCTTGATATGGCTGTTCTTATCGAGACTCAAGGTGAAAAAGTTGATGGCTTCTGCTGGAAGCTGTGTTAGTGGAGGAACTAACAATCTCTTCTATGCTAAGCAGATGAAGAAAAAGAGAAAGATGTGGCTATGTTAGGTATGGACTGTGGGGTTGATCATCTTACTAGTTTGCTTCATTTCAATGTTGACCTCTTCCTATCTAGTGACTTGCAAAGAGAAGGTCTTTTCCATTGTCATTAATTGCTGGGTAACAATTTTTGGGAGTTGGGGTCTGCAATTCTTCCTATTGAGCTTTTTGAGCTCGACAGAATTTTTGCGTGCAATATGGTATACACAGAAAGAGTTGGAAATGTTCAACAGAAAATTCCTATTGTCTATTTCATCTTATAACGACGAGATAATATTTCACTGATATGCATCTTAAAGTATGCATCAAGTGTAAAAACAGTTTATAAGGGATTCGGACGTAATCCTATAGTGTTTCAAAATTTTGATAATCACAGGAAGATCTTACTCGAGGGTTCTTTATCTTATTTGAAAGGTGAAAGATGTATTGCTTTCTGGTATTATAAGATTAATGTGGTTAACTGAAATTTACACGCTGAACTATTGGATGTGATGTCTTGTTAGAAATTTGAATATTGTAGTTTCTTTTCCATTTATGCTTTTAGATGTTCATTGAAGCAGTTACTACAGTGAGACTATCAAGTTTCCAGTAAATGATATAACGCAATTTAACTTGATCATGCCAGTTCAAGAATAGATAATAGAAGTTAACAACAATCCTTACTCACATCTTCTATGTGGGCCTTTATTACAACTCTTGTTTCAAATCAATACAAGTGAATCATGTTAATTTACTTGACTGAAATTCCCTTCCTTGATTAGGGCATTTCCTAAACAAGTCCCAAATGTGTATGATCCGCAATGTTGCCTCACTCATTTGTCGCATTATGAGGAATAAAAGTGAACTGTAAACGTGACATGAAATCAATCTGCAGATAAAAGAATGTGTTGTGAAATTAGCATGGTGGAAGATCCTTTGGTGGAGGGAGAACATTATGATCTGATCCTGGTCCATCTTCCACTACAAATGCTGTTTTAAGTCCCCAGCCAGTGTGCAACTCCAAATGACAGTGGAAAAACCAAACCCCTATCATGACAAAAATGGCAATTAAGAATGTTGAAACACTGAAACAACCTTAAACTTAGTAGAAAACTAGGTACCTGGATTATCAGCTCTGAACCGGATAGCAGTCCAACCACCAGTTGGAACGCCTACAGTATTCCTTTCAGGAGGATCAATCAAGTTGTATTTTGCAGGATCTTTCTTGGGGTCAAAGTTTCCGATGCCAGTTCCAACCAGGTACATTTGCTGGATACTTAGGTGAATTTAGGCTCCGAAGCTTCTTGTCATAGCTCAATTCAAATTCTGTGTCATTAGGAGCAGGCAAGTTAGGAAGTTTAGGGAGAACGGATTCTGGGATGCCCTTGTACTGGAATATAGCAGTGGCAGTTTTGTTGTCTACTGGAACCGGAGCGTCCATGAAAGGCCTGGCAGCCGTGAAGTATCTTCCTGGAATTTGGTTGGTGCGGACCAGGACATTTGTTGTCTGTCCTGGTGCTATCAGAATGGCCGCTGTGGAAAATGGTTGTGTAAACTGCATCAATTTCCACCACCGTTAAGGTATGATTTGCAATGGTACAAAAGAGCTCATCATTGAGTGCAGCATTGACAATTCTCAACAGGTAAGTCTTTCCTTTTTTCAACTTCCATGGCAAAGGTATCTGCAAAAGAAATTCGAAACTTATAGTCAGTACCTGGTGCATCGGGCACCAGAAATTATACGTCAATGTTGTTATCGAAGTAAAAGAAAGAACATTATGAAGTATCGATTCCGTTGGAATCAAACATTCTAAAACGATATTGATATGCTGAAGTCATTGATACAGTCAAACATCTCCATAAAAATATCATTTGTCCCGAAACTTTTTGGCTGCTTTAAAGAAATGATGTTACAGAAAATATATAATATAAAATAACATGAAAGATCGGAATCACATAAAACAGGGCTGTTATAGTGAGATGTTATTGTTGGGTATTTTTGCTCTATGGTACTTTATAAAGCAGTACGGGAAGTATATAACTATTACAAGTATTCGAAAGGATAAACAAAGATTCAATAATTCAACTAGTAATCTGAAAATTACAATATAACCACAAAACTGAAATTACAATTTTGTTGAAGACGGAAAAATGGAAACTGGTTTTGCTGAGTCGAGTGTGGCACTCTGTCCTTAAGACAATATTGCCCCGTATGTATCCTTTATACGTCCTGGACAATTTGTCTCCCAAGATAAAACAGCAATGGAACACTTGAGCAAAGGAAACTCAAGAGCTACCGTGAAGAATATTGAGTAACGAAATGATGCCTTGGAAGGTGTAGGAAGAAACTGTTTTGCTTGTGTATTTTTCTGTATCATATATGTATGTTCTTAGTGCTCAACAATGGTGTAAGGGGGTGTTTATATAGGTGATGGAGGGGCTGAAAACTGCCTCCATAATAGCCAAATAATGGCCATTATGGAGGCAGTAAAGTCACCAACATAAATGGTGAAAGACCAACGGATTTGGCCATTATAGGAGGAGTAAGTCAGCCAAAATAAATGGCTGAATTGAGAGCTTGACGTTTCTGCTTTGACTGTCCAAATTCGGCGTTACGGAAACTTGAGGACCAAATCAGCGTACATCTTGAAACTTCAGGGACCAAACTGTACATCTGAAAGAATTCTGGTCCGAACTGTACATCTGGAACTTCTGGGATCAAACTGTACTTCTGGCAAAGTTCTCTGGCCCAAAAAGATAATATCAGAAGGCCCGTGGCCCGGGAACCCGGAACCGGACGGGCGGCGGCGGCGCGCGTGTGGTCTTTCCTTGAACCGAAGCACATCTAGGTCCTCCCTCCTTTAAACACATGGGATACCCCTTGGGGTCCCAAACCCCAAACCAATTTCGAGTCTTATATACACAACAATTCTTTCTTCCTCTACCGATGAGGGAGAATTGAACACAATACCACACTTTCCATGCTTCAAACACCTTACTTCGTGGACCAATATCTCTTTCATTTCTCAATGAAATTTGACGATTCTTGGCCCTACGGTTATCTACGTACTTAGTAGATCATGCATGTGTGAAGAACCGGATTCTCCAACATACGTAACACTAGTGTTTAAGCCGTTAAAGTTGGTCGGTCGCAACTCCCGCCAAAGGCAAATTTCCAACAGTTATTATAGAGGATAGACTGTTATAATTTCATTTCTCATAACATGGAAAAAGTGGCCCTGGCTTCCCATTGATTGTATGAGCATCAGACATATTAAGAGGTAAACCTAATGCATTTCCTTGGTTATCCACTTGTTCAACATCTGCATTCCACCATTCTCCTGCAGCATAAAGAACATAAATTTTTTCTCAGTGCCATCTTGATTCATGCTTCGGCAGAGAAAATCTTCAGAATAAAGTACATTTCAAGGCTTGAAGTTCTATATATTTTTACATTTATGAGTACTAAAACTGACCTAGTACAATTACCTCTTCCTTATCTGGTTGAGGGAAAGGGAAGGGGGTTCCTTGTGATGGAAGTATCACGATGGCGCCATATACAGTTTACTTAGCCAAAGAATATGTGCATGCCACCACAAGGTACCTCTTTGTCCTGTTACATTGAAGTCATACACAAAGCTATTTCCTGTCTTAATAGGGCATTGAGTTATATAAACCGGTCCATCTGCCCAACCATTACGATATTGTTTCAATCCATGCCTGCAATAATTAACAAGGATATACATTTGCTTGAGAACCTGAAATTAGGCAGACTTTGAAGAGTTTTTACAGATATACTCACCAGTGGATGGACATATTATATTGTGCATGGTTAGTACCATTGATTTGAACTCTTATCTCCTGCTCTAGCGTATATGGTAGGCTCCGGAAATCTCCCATTAACTGTAACCATTGGTTTTGCATGGCATAATCTGCTCACATTTGCCACTTGAATCTGCAAAATACAGGAAGTAGTCCATGATGAATAAAGCCTGAGACAAATATATTAGCTATGAATCAATTGGAAATCATCAACTTGTTTGATGGAGGCACTATCGTCGAATTGGTACTTTTTTTATGGCAGCATCAGCAGGTTGACAATTAAACAAAAGATATCCGCAGACGAGGAAAATTAGAAGTTTTGCCATTGGATTGAATCTCTCACACAACTGTTTGAAAATGGACAAGACATTGATGAAAGTGTGGCATATTTATATAACTGAAAATGGCAGTGGCAAAAACAATTTTTTATCTTCAGTTTGTTGAAGGTAGAGTAGGTTGTAACAGAGATTTGGTAGAAAGGGATTTCAATGTGCTGTGTCTGCAAAACTTGTAAGCAAAATACTGAAGGAGACATTTTATAAGCCATTGACTGACTTAAAGGCTAAAATAAAAGGCCATAGCACTAAGAAGAACAAAGAGAGATGACAGATAAGTAAGACCAACCAAAATACCAAATGACCAGTAGAACATAAAATTTACCTTTGAGGTAAAGGAAGAAGTGATTTTGCCTAGTTTGTATGGTCCCACTGCAAAGAGGTGCATGTTAAATTGTTAACAAGCATGTAAAGAGAACAAAGCCTTTAAGGAACATTTGTCAAAATCTACGGTTTTACTCTATGCGAATATTAAGAGTTTCTTTGTCACCTTTGCACTTGACACTTCTAGTGAATATTGGATCCTTTAACAGATAATATTGTGACCCTTAGGAGTCGTTTGGTTCACGTACTAGTTATGAAGGGATGCCACAAATGATAACGTGAGAATTGTACAGTGAATAGTAATATAAGAATAGTTAGGTAGGGTTTGCATACTGCTTTGAATTTGTTGTCATTATTTGACCTCTTTTTATGCTTTCTCTTGAGCGAGTCTTTCGAAAACAGCCTCCCTATCTTGGTAGGGGTAAGACCTGCGTACACTCTACCCTCCCCAGATCCACATTGTGGGATTTCACTGTGTATATCGTTGTTGTTGTTGGGTTTGCTAACTCTAAGGGCATTTTTATCTTTAGTTATTCTTATTCATCAATTATTAATCCATATTGCATCTCACATAAAATATAATATATATATATATCCTCACAGAATTTTTGCAGATATTGGCTATGTAGAGTTTAATAAGATCAATCAAATGTTGTGTTAATGTTATGCCGGTGATTATTTTTTCTTGTATTTTGTATTGGGATTATTTCTTTTAATACGGTAAATCAGACCACCCTTTAGTGTACAACAAGTTATACGAGTGATGGACTTACTTCTAAGATTTAGTTACTTTTCTCCTCTCTGAACTCGTACTTTTATTTTGCTCAGGGAAGCCTTAGATCTCACTTATTACTTTTTGTTAAGGTATTCCTTTCAGTGAACAACCGTACATAAAAGGACCGAATTATATTACTCCACCAGAAAACCACTATATATATAGTACTTATCAAACTTCAACTTCTACAGTGTTACTGCAAAAACAAGACTCTCCACCCTCCTCCCAATTTATTTAATGGTATTTGATTGAACACGAAATTTAAAAAAAAAATGAAACTTATGATCTACGATAAATCATAAATATTTATCTTTTTAAATTATCATTAAGGGTAAGTAAAAGTATAAAGTTAAATTATTTCTAAATAAAAAAGTATGTTATCTTTTTGAACAAATTTAAAAGAAAAGTATGTTACATAAATAATAGGGAGAGCTATCTAAAACACTCCAATGTTAACATGTAAGGCTGCTAAACATTTTAGATTTCACGTCTTCAAAATTACTGTCACCTGCCTTATACATAATTCACTATTGTGAAGCGATAAAATAATCGATGAAATAAAGTGTATTATTAATTGACTATTGTACAGTGACGAATTTGATATAAAAGACATATTTTATGAATTATTGATTTGTATACATGCACTTAGTGCAACAATTATGTCAACGATTTATTAAATAATCTAATATAAATAATATCAATTAAATACTTTTTGTTTTGCTATAAATATGAGAAAGATATAGAGAAACAAATGATAGTAAAAACTGCTGATCAAGTGCATGCTTTAATAAATAAAAACATAATTTATAGTTATGTGCATTGAAAACCACTCAATTTTCCTTTCTAAAGAATGAATGAACTAATGTAATGAACGTATAGAGTCCTCTCATTTTCCACAGATTTTTGGCTTCCACTGGGAAACTTTTTTTTGAAATGAATCTGTGTCATTGTAACTGTTTGGAGAGGGAATTTATTTACGGTGGTATTTCATTTGTGAACTGAAAATAAGTATTCAACAAAAATAGGTATTATGTACATGGAAAAGGAGAAGGAGAAGTACCAGTACAATTTCCACATCATAATTTATGTGAAGACTGAAGAGAAGTTTAAAGAAAATTTTCTATACAATATTAAATAATATACGATACAGATTTACAACTTATAATTCCACTTGAGCTGATTTTTTTAATGTAAAATGGCATAAAGTTGTTCAAACTTCAAACTAGGGGTGGTCAGTGGCCGGGCTTGGAACCGTCGGGCTGGGTTTGGATGGATCGGGTCGGGACGGGGAAGATGCGGGATCGGGTCGGGTCAGGCGGTATCGGGATAGGCGGGATTTGCCGAAGTCCCGCCCCGATCCCGATCCCGATTCCGTCTCGGGTGGTTTTTTTTTTTGCACTTAATTTAAAAAACAACATATATATATAAAAAAAATCAATAATTAAACAAGATAAGATAGTGTAATAAAAACATCCCAAAGTTGTTTTTGTGCATCTTATATTATTTAATACACATGATTTTTTTGTAATACAAATACAATTGTCAAAATTGCAACTTTGTGGTGTTGTTCAAAAGTTGCAAATTACATAATAAAATTACAATTAAAAAATTACATTCTGAAAAAAACATGTTCTAGTTTCTTGATAATTTCCTGTGGTTCTTTAGTTGGAATTGGTATTTGTTGGTCAAATTGTTCCACGTCGCTTTCACCACCTTCGGATAAGATTTCGTTGTAGTTTTCGTCTTCTTCTTCGTTGATCTCCGGTTGACCGCACCTTCTCCGCTCCGCTCGTATCCAATTTCTGAATAATACTACAATCTCCAAGTTGTCCCTGATTAATGAGTGTCTGTGCTCTCCTATTTGATATCTGCCGGCAGAAAAAGTGCTTTCAGACGCCGTTGATGACGCGGGAATGTTCAAAACATCTCGGGCCATCATTGAAAGTGTCAGAAAGGTCTTCTCATTCCCCCTCATATTTTAGCAAGTCTTCACGTCCTTCTTCATTGAGAACTGCTTGGTACGGTACATAACCCTGCAAAACAAAAATATCAAACTCGCTAATTTGGGTAGTAGCGGTACGACCGCACATTCTATTTCTGAGGCTTTCAATACTAGCAGCAGAAACAACATGTCTTTTGTGAGGTTGTGTTGAAGAAGAAGAAGAAGATGGTATGGAAGCCGGTAGGTTGCTAGCATTTTCTTGTTGGTAAAACCTATATACTTTTTTGCATTCGTCTTCTACGCTAGACAACACTTCTTCTTTAGTTTGTTCAATAGGTGGTGGGTGATTTGGATTTTTGGGACTTGGAGGTGGTAGTACTTCTATACAATCGTAAATAATTTCAATAAGTGATTTAGTACCGTCTATTTTAATAGTCGGATTTAATACAACACCAATAATATAAATAGTGGGAATAGAAATAAAATATTTTTTATTTTGATAAACATTTTTTTAATAGCTGATAAGCTGATTTTTTCATATATTCACTAAGTAATAAAAATATTAGAGCTATATAAAACAATATAGTTGAAATGGTAGGATAAAATATACCGGAAAATTATTTTGTTGCTTAAAAAATTTCTCTAAAAATACAATAAGTTCGGAAATTTTCCCCCAATCGCTATCTATAACCATATCAGTTGAATTTTGATTATGAGAGTTAAAAAATAAAGTTATAGGTTTTCTATAGTAATAAGCAACAAGTAGTTGCTCGTATAAAAAATTTCACCTAGTGGGTACTTCTTCTGGAATTTTTCTATAAGGTAGTTGGCAATTGTGACAAGTTTTTTTATATTCTTTTCTTCGTTGTATTCTATTATTTCAAAAAGTGATAGACCATCCTTTACAATTAAGTTATATATATGACACACACATTTTATATGAAAATGATCTGGAAAAGATGGAGTTAAACTATTTTTTAAAATTGTAATATCGTAATTGTTAGAAGAAGCGTTATCTAATGTAATAATCATAATTTTATCAGTTATTCCATAATAATCGCACATTTGATAAATATTTTCTGCAATAAAACTACCAGTGTGCCTATCATCTATATATCTATACGCTAAAATACGTTTTTGCATAGACCATTTATAATCTATCCAATGACAAGTTACCGTTAGATTAATCATGACCGTTAGTACTATGGCCTATATCAGAAGTGATAGCCACTTTGCCATTAAAATGATATAATGAATAACGTAAATACTGTTGATATTCATGTGCGAATTTAAATACATCTCTCTTAACAGTTGATATAGGAAAACTGTTAAAAACAAGATTATACATATCTCTAATGTAATGAATAAAACCGGGAGATGAAAGAAATGAAAAAGGCAAACCCTCCACATCAACTAATTTTGCTATTGTTTCCCTATCTCTATGTTTATCGTATTTAGGGCCTACAATTTCCCCCGTCATAGGGTTAATTTGACCCTGTACTTATTCCGGGACAGTATGTGAACCTTGTTCCGATGGAGCGGACGTTTGCACACCCGGTTTTGAAGCCTCGTATTGGGCATACCTAGCAGGATAAGACCTTGATACGTGTCCCACCTTGACCTTTTCCAGTTTTAAATTTTAAAACATCTTTACAAATTTTACATCTAGCTTCTTGATTCTCTACGTCCCTATCAAAAAATGTCCATGCATCTAATTTTAATGTTCGTTTTGTTGGACCTTGTCTCATACTAGGGGCAATATGATGCATTTCAGTTGAAGGTGCACTAGTGGGTGTGTTTTCATCTACATTAGTGGGTGTATCATCTAGATCATCGTCTAAATTAAAGTCTTCTTGAGTTCCAGAAAATAGCTCATCGCCTAAATCTAATGGTATTGTAGGAAAATGTTCAGTATCAACAAAATCATCCTGTGTAGGAATATGATCCTGTCTAGAAATAAGACCCTTGCTCTTGTTGCCCCTACTAGAAGAAGCATGACTCTTACCCGTAAGCATACGTTTAAATCCTTCAATTATAAATTTATAATTATACTAATAAATAATTAAAGTAACTAAAATTAAGTGCGCTTAATAAAATAAACAGACAATAAAATTTAATGAAGGAACGAATGTACCAAACGCCGACGTGTAATCGAGAGGTTGAAAATTGAAATTTTGCTCGAAGGAAGATCATCAAGCTAGTTGCCAACTTCACTCCCAAATGAATAAATAAATTTGAATATTTAATAGACAATGTAGACTTGTAGAGAGATAGATTGAGAGATTAGAGAGATTGTAGGAAGATTTGTGCGAAAGATGAAGAGACAATGAGGTATTTATAGTTGGAAAATTGGGTTAAAGTGTATAACTTATGGATTAAAAATAAATATTAAAGGGGGTTGGGGGAGGGGGGAGGCCAAAAATGGCCGTTGCAAAACGGTCAAAATGTAAAATGATCATTGGTGCAACGGTTATTTTTACAAAAGGGGAGTCTTGGGCGGGATCGGGTCGGGACTGGCGAGCCTGGGAAGGCCGGGACGGGTCGGGACGAGACCATGTCCCGTCCCGGTTCGAGTCCCGATACCGATTTTTTTTTTTAAATGTCGGGTTTATGGCAGGACCGGGGCGGTGTCGGAGCGGACTGGGCCGACCCGGCCCACTGGTCAGCCTTACTTCAAACATAGACATGATTTTGCCATGTTACAACCTTACACATACTACATAATTATTGAAGTCGTTTTCAAGTACCAAAATCTGATTAAGAATCTTTATACCTTTTCCCACTATGATCGTCAAAGTTTAACCCTTTATTCCTCACATTTTAAGTCTTTATATTTTCTTTTAGTCTTATTAAAATAAAATAAAAAGAAACCTCCAAAAAATGTCTTAAAAAGATACAAAGGATAAAATTTACAAACACCCATTAAAATTTGATCGAGGCATAAATTGGCCGTCTCTTGGTGATTTAACAATCAAAACTATCGGAATATAATTTCTTTTCTTTTTCTTCACAAGGTTAATAAGCGTAAGAATTTACACTTACCCTCTGTTTGCACTAATTTATATCTATCTATATCTATCTATTATTTTAAAAGTGTGAATATAAATGTTGGTTGACCAAAATATCCTACAAATATTGAACGACTTTTATATCCTTTAAGAATTAAAATATCTTTAAAAAAGCAATTCAATATTGGATAAAATTGTAATATTAAAGATTTACTCAATATTTAGGACTTCAAATTTAACTAAAAGATTGTTATTTGACTACAATTGAATTGTGTAACTTTGCCCAAAACCTTAAGAATTAAGCCAATATTTTAGGACAAAGAATTCAACTCCAACAACAACCTCTTTCACTTTGGTAATAATATTTTTTTACTATTTCGAGTAGAATTCAATTGAGAACCTTGAAAAGAACTAAAAGCATAACTAAAGTAAAATACATTTTAAATTCCTAGGCCTATTAAAAAGTCACAAATTAACATTCCCATGTTATATTGGAATATGTAAAGCAACAACGGGAATAGTAAATAACTATTACAGTGATCGAAAGGATAAACAACAATGAGGACAACAACAAGTTGTCAATATCTTGATCATTGAATGAAACTTCAAATAAAGAACTTGTATTCGGAAATACAAGAACATGAACTGCTACACTTGTGTCTTGTAGATCTGCTGAGAATACGAACGGTTAGAGTCCTTCGTCTGATAAGTTGACACCTGAAACACTTAGCAACCAATTAGATAAACCACAATACCACCGGCTGAGTCGAGAGATGACTCTCTGTCTTTAAGACAAGATTGCCCCCGTATATAGGCTTTACGGAAGTGTGAACAATAGTCTCCCAAGATGAAACAACAAACTATCAAGTGTGCAAAGCCTACACAAATGATCTCAGTGAAGAACACGAATAATGAAGATTGCTAAGAGAAGGATTGATAACAGAAAAATCTGATCTCTTTGTGGTGTTGTGAACTTGTTTTTCTGTTCATACATGTTCATCTATAGAATTGAGCCAAGGCCTCAATTTATAGGTGTACAAGATGGTCTTTCAAATGCCCCATAATGGCAATCAATTGTCATATAATGGATGACATTTAACCCTCCAAGTAATGCAGCAACATAATGGTTCAAGTAATGACCATTATTGGGTGGATTCAATGACTTTGAAACCACCTCAATAACCAAACATTTGGGATTCCGTCGAGCAAACATCGCCTGCACAAGGCCACACGCAGATTTAGCGCCGGCTCGAGGGCACCGCGGCCTCGGCTGCGTGGCCCAGTCCGGTCGACGCCGTGGCCCTTCTCGGCTCGACGGTTCGACCCGTACCATCTTAAACCTCGCACAATCCTTCATTCGTTTACCAACGTGGAACACTTGTTATTCATCCAATAAGCATTCATCATCCTATGTCTCAAACATTTCACTTACGTACCAATATCTCTTTCATTAACGAAATTTACGATACTTGGCATTAAGATTGCACGTGTGTGGAAATGATATTTCCGACGTGCGGGGCCCAATTGTTCGAGTCATAAATAATGAGATAAACTTAATTCTACATTAGTAAATTTCCAACAATATATGCCTTATAAACCCACGTTTCTGCTTGACTCTTTATATTGGTTTTATTTTACAAAATGAAAATTGTAGTTTTGTTCATAATACTTTCTAGGTCCAAATGATATTTACAGTAGGTCCAAATGATATTTACAGTTAGTGAATTTTCTTATTTCCAAGTTTTTCTCCATTATTTTTAATAAAAGTTAAGACACGAATGTCAGAAACTAACTTTTACATAACTAAAAATAGAAAAATATTATTTAGTGATATACTTTAAATTAAGTGACTTTTAGTTAAAAAGAATAATAATATAAAAGTGACTTTTCTGTGACTAACTCAACATTTAATGACCACCTATTAGGCTATTTTGTGGGAATCAATACAGATATGATTAAATAAAATAGGAGAATGAGAAAAAACAAGAATAGTTAACGAAAAATTTAATTAATTTACAAAAGAAAAATTGAACAAAAAAAGGATGATTGTTTTTACCTCTCTATTAGAATTAGTGTTTAACAATATTTTTATACCTCATTAAATAAATATAATGTAATTACAAATAATATTATCTAACATTTATTTTTTGTGATACCTGATAGGGAATAACATGCAACACATGTTCGTATAAACTAGTTATTATAAAAGCATGAATATAAATGTTGGTTGATCAAAATATTCTTTAAATATTGAACGACTTTTATATCCTCTAAAATTTTGAAAAAAATAATCTTATATAGGATAAAAATGTTGAACTCAACTAGTAACATTGGAAGAAAAAGGAGAGTTGAAGTAGAATTAAGATTCCTTTTTTGTCGTGGCTATTGCAAGAGAAAGGATATCAATGTATAGTCTTATACATATACAACAACAAACTCTTAAATAATAGGATTATTTATATTTAAAGAAAAAGTGGCTTGAAGACCAATGAGTCAGTATCTTGAATACTAACAAAGTGAAGAATTATAATCTCCTTTTCGTCATGGCTCCTCAACGAGATTTCTTTTTCAATGTATAATCTTATTATAACAAACTCCTAAGTAATAAAATTATTTATTTTTAAAGAAAATTTGTAAATATTGATTTTAAAATTCTAAATATTAGACAATTCTGAATTTTCCAATTTTAGCTGACATAAAATTCATATCTTGGAAATTTATTTGTTGCATAAATACTAATTGAGGCTTAAATTGAAATGACTTTGTCAATCCATTTAATTTCTACCTATAGAGAAACAACAAAATTCTACTTGAGTTTGAAAACAGAGCACAATTAAATGAAAAGGGTGAATTTTAATTCGACTTTTTCCCATTATATTTAGAATTCAGAAAAAGTAGCAGGCGTGGCTGATTTTTTTCAAATCGAGATGTTTAAAATAAATATTTTAAAGTGAAATGTTGGTGGACGAAAATATTATAGAATTTCTGACATGCTTTTATATCCTTCAAAAGTAAAATTATCTCTTTAAACATAATTCCGTGTTGGATAACAATATGATATGTTTGGTCAACCTATTTTTCAGATGTTTTAGAACTGCCTAATTTTAAGACTACAAAGTTACGGTCACATGAATTTACAATAGTTGGAGGAATCTTTCCAGTATCAACCACAATAAGATCTTAATCCTTTATGATTTTCAAGGACTAAAACTTTCTATGATTTGGTTACTGGTTAATATGTAATTTCTTAAAAGAAAATTACTACCTAAGTATTCATTCGGATATTAATGTGCAACACACATTTGTAGAAGCTAGTTATATTTAATGTCAGGTACGAGTAAATTTTTACCGTTAATAAAAAAATGCCTCCGATATTCATATTCATACTATTTTGAGTCGAATTATGATATTTTGATTATTTTTTTCAACAAAAATCTTCATCTATTAATTCATCAAGGACATGGTCTAATTAGACAACATCTTGCTTCGAACATAGGAGTTGCTAAGAGTAAAATTCGATATATGTCCAAAGGAGTGTACAACATCATTCACAATCCAACTTAGAAATATTTCTTCCCAAGAAAATTCGTGCAACAAAGAAATTGCAAACTTAGCTTAAAAATGAGCAACCACATTAAACTTTCTAGGAATATATAAAAACACAACCTGATCTAGACACGAAGACATGTTCAAATATCTTCACAAGCTGCATTCACGTCCCAAGTAGCTGCCACATTTTTCTTCAAAATATCCACAACACTTTTCGTATCAGAAAAGACATAAAGCTTCCTCCATTCATGTTGTAATGCTTGTTCCACAACTTTTCTAATTTCAAACACTTCAGTAATCATAGACTTCCCAACAAACTGAATCGGAGATCCATAAGCATGAAGCAAAATACCCTTGCTATCCATAACAACCAAACCAATGCTAGCCTTCTTCGAACTAACTTATAATCCTGCATCAACGAATAAACAAATCTCATCTTCATACAATTAGTCGATATTTATAATTCTCCCATTTGAGGAGTCTAACATGCGTTATATCAAGCATGAATTGTGTGTTAAGACATTAGAATACGTGTAGGTGTAAAATAAATATCAATTTCAAGAAAATATGAATAAAAATAGTTAGCTCCTTTATTAGTACCCACTAATTTTAGAGAAGAAAACATACACATCCATAAGTCCTATCTTTTGGTACCATAGTTAGGGGTGTACATGAGTTTGGTTTGATTTTTATGGATTTTGTCGTTTTTTTTTAAATTTCTAAGTACAAGAAAACAAGAAACAGAAAACAAACTTCAAATAAACTAGTGGATTAAATTAAAGGAGAATAATAATGAGTAAAGTCCCTACATTTCCTCAATAATCCCAACTTACGGGCGTTGGTCCTTGGTATACGCATATTTGACCCTTTTCTTTTACCGCCTTAGGAAACGGCGTTTACTGGTGGTTAACGGCGGCGCTGTGGGAATTGAATCTCACAATGAACGAGGATAATGCATAGCTGATCTCGGTTTCATCTTATTATTTCAGGTTTTCTCATAAGATTAATTATTGAGTATTGGAATGAAATGGGTAGGGAAATGGATGTTGAGGATTTATATTAGTGACTTGATTAGTTTGCGATTTGTTGTATGGATGGATTGC
Source organism: Anisodus acutangulus (assembly GCA_029783415.1). NCBI lineage: Eukaryota > Viridiplantae > Streptophyta > Magnoliopsida > Solanales > Solanaceae > Anisodus > Anisodus acutangulus. Next base: position 20,633,038 of record CM056501.1, read on the forward strand.
TTTGCTAGCTCTAAAAAGTTCTCCTTTTTCTTTATTTCTTTGTATTTTTGTTTTTCCACCCGGTGTCCAATACCTATATTAAAGCCCGATTATATCTGAATTCACGTCGGATTTTCCATCAACTGCACCACATCTTTGGTGGTTTCATTTCTTGTTTTTATCTCCTTGTTGCTTGTCATTTATGCTCTACTTTCATCAGATTTAGCTTCTGGGTGCTATGAGATCCCACTTTTTGAATTTGGGGGTTTCTATTGTTTTATTGTTAGAAAAAAATGGCATTTTAAATTTCTAAATTGGTATTTTTAGAAAAAATGTCATTTTTTAATTAAACATAGAGCTGAACCACATTGTTAAGATCTGTTAGCTGAAGCGTGAAGATATGGTATATAGTATGTAGTTAAAAAGGGGAAAATTGTTATTCTTTTCCATAAATATTTGCTCGAGATAGACAAGGAAAGATTAGCCTAATTGTTAGGATTATAGTTGGGGGTTCGAGTACCAAAAGAAGAGCTAAGTGGGAAAGAATTACTTTTAGGATTTGGGGAGGACAGGGAGGTGACGTTTATCATGTCAAAATTTTTGCCACTCCATTGAAGGAAAGACTTGGGGGCTTTTTTCATTTTTTGGCCCGTCGGCCGAAATTAATTATGGACACTAGCCGGAATATACAAAACCTATACACTGACTATGTATATTATAAGTATATTTATGTATAAGAAATGTATATTTTGTGTATACCAATATGTATATTTATACTTAATATACAAAACCATTACATTTGTTGGTTATTATTCTTTTTAGCGGTCCAAAAATGTAATTATCCCACGACTTGGTTTATGTGATCAACAGAAATGTCCTTCAAGAGCATTGTCCGAGAGCTGCGGGAGATGAAAGATGGGATAGGGAATATATCAAGGAGGGGAGTGGAAGGAAGGAATTGGCGCAACAGAGCCCAGTCACATATAGCCCCAGATGTGGCCTCTTTTGAACCAAGTGAACAAGGTCAATGGGCAAATATACCACCGGAGCTACTTTTGCATATAATCCGCAGGGTTGAAGAGAGTGAGACAACCTGACCTGCTCGAACTGCGGTTCTCTTTTGTGCATCTGTTTGCAAGTCATGGAGAGAAGTTACAAAAGAGATTGTCAGGACTCCTGAGGAATGTGGTAGACTTACCTTTTCCATTTCACTGAAGCAGGTAACTGTTCGTACTCTGTTCAATTATCATCTTATTCCTGTTGCCGATGTGTCAAATTAAATGAAATCTGTTTCTGTTTCTGCTTTGAACCAGCCTGGTCCCCGTGAATCCCCAGTCCATTGCTTTATCAAACGGAGCAGAGATAATTCAGTTTATCGCCTCTACTTTGGCTCGACTCCATGTAAGTGACACTCTTCTTCAAGCCTGTTCCTTTTTCCTTTTTGACTCTGTATTATGAAATTGATTTCCTCTTCAGTGATTGTGTGCCTTGTTGCCAGCGTGAAGATGTACCTTGTGTATTTGATCGATAAATCGAGTTTTATCTCGTAACTCCCGAAATTCTACTTCAATGAGTTACTTACACCTGGGTTCATGTATCTTTTGTGATACTTTTCAAGCTATTGCACTGGAATAGAATTACATAACTGATAAAACTTCTGCTTAATGTTTGTGGGCTATAATGTTTCACTGGAAAAATGTTAATGCAAGGCATCTTATTGAGTATCCAGCAACAAAAAAGTGCTGTAGAAGTATTTACAGAAAGATCTTCTTTGTGACTAGTGTAAAGAACTCAAAAAGTCTATCATGGCTTTTATTTCATTTGCAATAGCCATGGTACACCACAGAGAAAGTAGAGAAATACATATGTCTTAATGCTAATTAACGATTTTTGCTTACAAAATTCTTGCATTCCTTTTCCTTCCAAATCGTCCACCAGACAGCTTAGGGGGTAATTGAGTTCCAAGTTTTCACTTCTGTCTTTCCCAACCTTTAATGCACCGGCATTATAGCAGTTCCATGTTTGTCTTTAGCATTATCCAATTAACTCCCTAGACATCTGAATTTTTACTTCATGACAGCTGAGGATGAGAGTGATAAACTAATGCTGGCTGCCAGAAGGATCAGGAGGGCAACAAACACAGATTTTGTAATTTCATTGGTTGCAGATGATTTTTCTCGAGTGAGCAATACATACCTTGGAAAATTGAGGCAAGTCCTTTCTAACTCCTAACTATCCTCTCATAACTTGTGCTTAACCACCCTTCCAGAGTATCCATCGAAGTTCTTGTCCTTTCATTTTGTTTATATAGTGTTGAAACAACTTGAGCAGGTCTAACTTTCTTGGGACCAAGTTCACCTTATATGATCGCCAACCTCCAAGTGATGCATCTATTCAAGAACGTAGTCCACATAGTAGGAGATTCCGTACAAAGCAGGTATCTCCAACAGTACCTGTATGCAACTACAGTATCACCAACATCTCTTATGAACTCAATGTTCTCCGTACAAGAGGACCTAGGAGAATGCATTGTGCCATGCATTCTATTCCTTTCTCTTCTATCCAAGAGGGAGGCACTGCTCCAACACCAACATCATTCCCCCAGTCTGTTGGTGAGAAGGCATCTCTTCCATCAGTTTCAGATGCAAAAGAGACGGCTAATGATGTCTGCCCTCGAGAGTCACTGGTGGTAAAAAACAAGGCGCCTAGATGGCATGAACAATTGCAGTGCTGGTGCCTAAATTTTAAAGGCCGTGTTACAGTAGCTTCTGTAAAGAATTTCCAGCTAGTGGCAGCGGTTGATCCTTCTCACAATATACCTGCCGAGGAACAAGAAAAAGTAATTATACAGTTTGGAAAAATCGGAAAAGATATATTCACCATGGATTACCGCTATCCACTTTCTGCCTTTCAAGCCTTTGCAATCTGCTTGAGCAGCTTTGACACGAAACCAGCCTGTGAATGATTTCAGGCAGATTGTACGCAACAATAGTTATTTTCTTCTGTTTCTTCATAATGTTCTGAATTACTATTTTCCATTTTTGGTCATTTATAAATTAGGATTTTCATAGCGCAATGTACATCAGTTTCTCTAACAGTAGCTGTCTAGGTAGAAACACCTGTATAAGTTCATGTATCATTATGTATTTGCAAAGTATATTCATCATGATTGCTTTGCCACTTAAATTTTGAGTAAGCAGCATTAATTCTAGAGCCACTTGAGTTATTGTCACTCGTATAATATCTTCTAAATTTAGTGTGTTCCGAGCTGCTTGTTCTTTCTATGCAGTATAAAAGATATTTACACAATCAGGTTACGTCAGTAAGGTAACATTAGTTGGTCGGTAAGGTAACATTAGTTGGTAATTAATCTGTTATTACAAGTTAGGTTTCTGATAGTACAAATATGTTTTTAACTATCATTATATTAAAATCCAACCATATTTATATATAGCTTGTCCTGGCGTTGGTTGTGATGTTAACTATGTGTTTACGCCGAATGTCTAAATAGTTTAAATTTCATTCCAATACTGAAGACGCTAACTATGCCGAATGGCTGAATAGTTCATATTCGATTCTCTTAATAATTCTCAAGGTCCGCATTGGTAAGCCTACTTACGGTAAACTTTTGTTAATTAATCAACCCTAAATATATAATACCCGTTAGGGTAATTTGAGTTTTTGTCCTTTGATTCATATGAAATTTGACTAAAAATATTGACCTTCAACGAGAAATATGCAGTTTTGTCTCCTTAGATACTTTTACAAATTTAATCAGTTTTCATCTGCTACTTATTTGAGAAACATTTGTAAGATTTTTGTGACAACAAAAAGAGACTAAAAACACACATCTTAAATAATTGAAAGCGTAATTACATATCAAGTGAACCAAAACTAAAATTTGTTAAGACTGGGAGCCAAACTGCAATTATCCCTATTTTAATAGGGGATCTTTTTTCACAAATACATTCGCTTGTGGATATCCATTTAGTAATCCTCTAACTTCCTGTAAAAGTTTGCAAACGAATAAGTACTTGCTAGTAGCTAGGGTAGGTATTTTCACGAAAAGCCTTGCGATAACTTTTGAAGAAGTCCTCAATCAAGGAAGTAGTTTACAATCAGCTCATGAAAAGCCTTGCAATAACTTCTTGAAAAGTCACGTAACAACTTTTATTTCTCTATAAATAAGAAGTTAAATCAATTTATTTGTTCATCAGTTTAAAGTAAGGTTGTCCAGTGGGCCGGGTCGTCCCGATCCCGACCCTCCCCCGTCCCAATCACCCTAAAAAAAATAATTTACGGTGTCGGGATTCAAAACGGGACGGGACCTGGGATCGTCCTGCCCGGGCCCGTCCCGCTTCGACCCGCCCCGATCCCCCCTCCCCCTTTGCAAAACTAATCGTTGCACGTTGCAACAACGATCAAGTTTAGATTTTGGCCGTTGTGCAACGGTTCCAACGACCATCCCCCCCACCCCATAAACCCCCCTACCCCATTAATATTTATTTTTTACCCATAAGTTAGTATATTTATACTTTAACCCAATTTTTCAACTATAAATACCTCATTTTCTCTTCATTTTTCTCAGAAATCTTCCTACAATCTCTCAATCTATCTCTCTACAAGTTTACATTGCTTACTAAATATTTTATTTTATTTGCTCATTTATATAATTGTATCAAAGTTCAAAAAATGGGACTGAAGTTGACAACTAGCTTGAGGATTATCCATCGAGCAAAGTTTTAATTTTCAACATCGATTACACGTCGACGTTACATCAGCGTTTGGTACCTTCGTTTCTTCTTTAAATTATTATTGTTACTTTATTTTAATTATCGTACTTAATTTCATTATCTTTAATTATTTATTTGCATAATTAAAATGGAAGGAATTAAACATATGATTAAGGTTAAGGGTAAGGGTGCTTCTTCTAGTAAGGGTAACAAGGGCAAGGGTACTTCTTCTAGTCATCCTATTCCTAGTCAGGATGATTTGATTGATTACACTCATATAGATAAAACTGATTTTTAATGATATACCATTAGATGATGAGATATATTCTGCAACTAAACCAAACTTTAATTTAGACGATAATCTAGATGACACACCCACTAGTGCACCTCAACCTCAGACTGAGTCTCAGCCTTAAACTGAAACTGGAACGCCTCCTATTCCTCCTAGTATGAGTCGAGGCCCCACACAACAAAAATTAAAATCAGCTGCATGAGATTTTTTTGATAGGGACCAAGAGAATCAAGTAGTTAGATGTAAAATTTGTAAAAATATTTATAAATTTAAAATCAGAAAAGGTCATGGTGGGACGAGAGGTTTATTGAGACATGTACAAGGCTTTCACAAAGATGGGTGAGATGAATACGAGGCTACAAAGTCGGGTGCGTCAATGCGCTCTGAGTCGGGACAATGTTCACATAGTGTCCAAGATCAAGTATAAGGTCAAATTAACCCGATGACGGGGGGAATTGGAGGTCCTAAATACGATAAACACAGAGATAGGGAATCAATAGCAAAATTAGTTGTGGTGGAGGGTTTGCCTTTTGCATTTTCTTCCTATCATGGTTTTATTCATTACGTAAGAGATATGTATATTCCTGCTTTTCACGGTTTTTCTAGATCAACTGTTAGGAGAGACGTTTTAAAATTTGCACATGATATCAACAATATTTACGTTATGCATTATATCATTTTTCTGACAAAGTATCTATCACTTCTGATATAGACCGTAGTACTAACGACAATGATTATTTAACTGTAACATGTCATTGGATAGATCATAATTGGTCCATGCAAAAACGTATTTTAGCATATAGATATATTGATGATAGGCACACTGGAACTTTTATTGCACAAATATTCATGAAGTTTGCGATTATTATGGTATAACTGATAAAATTATGATTGTTACGTTAGATAATGCTTCTTCTAATAATTATGTTGTGAGACTTTTAAAGGATCTATTAACTCCATCTTTTCCTAATCATTTTCATATTAAATGTGCATGTCATATTTATAACTTAGTTGTAAAGGATAGTCTATCACTTTTTGAAGACATTCTTAATAAAGTACAATTTGCTATAAACTTTATTTTTAGAAGTAATAAAATACAATGAAAAAAGAATATAAAAAAACTTATCACGATTGTGGATTACCTTTTAGAAAAATTCCCGAAGAAGTAGCGATTAGGTGGAATTCTCTATACGAACAACTATTTGTTGCTTACGATTATAGAAGACATATAACTTTATTTTTAACGCTCACAATCGAAATCCAACTGAAATGATTGTAGATAATGATTAGAGAAAACTTTCAGAACTTATTGAATTTTTAGAGAAATTTTTTCAAACAACTAAAGAATTTTCTGGTATATATTATCTTACTATTTCAACTATGTTATTTATATAGCTCTAATATTTTTATTACTTAGTGAATATATGAAAAACCTATCTTATAAGGCACCTATTAAAAAAATATTTTTTTCTATTTCCACTATTTATATTATTGGTGTTGTATTAAATCTGACTATTAAAATAGACGGCTGTAAAACACATATTGAAACGATTTATGATTATATATCAGTACTTCCACTTCCAACTCCAAAAAATCCAAATGAATAACCACCTAAGGAACCAACTAAATAAGAGTTTTGTTTAGCATACACGATGAATATAAAAAAGTAGTTCTTTTTCTTGTTTCTTCTTTCTTTCTTTCTTTCTTTCTTTCTTTCTTTCTTTCTTTCTTTCTTTCTTCTTCTCCTCCTCCTCCTCCTCCTCCTCATCTTCTTTCTTCTTCTTCCTTCTTCTTCTTTTTTCTGCGGCTAATATTGAAAGTCTTAGAAATATAATGTTTAGTTGTTCCACTGCTAATCAAGTTAGCGAGTTTGATATTTTTATTTTGCAGGGTGTTATACCGTACCAAGCAGTTTTCAATGAAGAAGGACGTGAAGACTTGCTTAAATACTGGAGGAAAAATGAGAAGATATTTCCGATACTAACAAAGATGGCCCGAGATGTGTTGAACATTCAAGCGTAATCAACAGCGTCTGAAAGCGCTTTTTCTGCCAGAAGATTTCAAATACGAGAGCACAGACACTCATTAGCGGGAGACAGCTTGGAAATTACAGTTCTATTCAGAGATTGGATACGAGCGCAACATAGAAGGTCCGGTCAACCAGAGATCAATGAAGAAGACGACGACAAATACAACGAAATCTTGTCCGAGTGAACTGGAAGTGACGTCGACCAATTTGACCAACAACTTCCAATTCCAACCGAAGAACCACAAGACATTGTGAAGAAATTAGAAAAATGTGTTTTTAAATATGTAATTTTTTAATTGCAATTTTACTATGTGATTTGCAACTTTTGAACAACACCACAAAGTCGCAATTTCGAAATTGTATTACAAAAAAAATCATATTTCTATTAAATAATATAAGAGGCACAAAAATAGCCTTGGAATGTTTTTATTATACTATCTTGTTCAATTATTTAAGTGTTTATATTCACAGTTTTTTTGAAATTAAGTGTCTGAAAAAAAACCTGGAATCCCAGACTCGACCCCGCCCCGCCAACACCGGTCCCCTTTTCCGGAGGGATGTGGGACGGGACAGGACATCAGCATGTCCCGCCAGTCCAGTCCGCCGGTCCCGACCCTTTCCCCATCCCCGTCGGGTCCCGTCCCGCCAGGACCCGCCCCTCCCGGAACCCGGCCCCTTGGACAACCCTAGTTTAAACTTTAAAGTGAAATGAGATCTGAGTTTCTCTCTTTAAACTTTCCTCTTTTTTACTTATTGTGTTATTATTATTTTATAAACATGTTATCAACACGAGACTCTGTCATCTCGAGCAAATACTTTAAAAACATATTAGGTATGAACTTCCTGCACAATGACAAATCTTACTGAACTTGAATTTATAGCCTTATGCATTGACAAAAGTTACCTCTCATGGGTTTTAGATGTTAAAATCAAGATAAAATCAGACATTAAACAAGAATGTGGCAAGGCAATGTTATATCTATGTCGCCATCTTAATGAACGTTTAAAAATAGAATATCTTACTATAAAAGATCATGTTATAATGAGGAATAAGCTGTATAACCATCAGAAGCTGGTAGTTCTTCCACAAGCATGTTATGATTTATTCATTTTAAGGCTATAAGATTAAATCTATCATTGAGTATAATCTTGCTATATTTAGAATTTTTTAAAATTGAAATTATGTGAAGAAAATATTACTAATAATGATTGTTGGTAATAGAGAATACGTATATATTTTCCATATATTCTGTAATTATTAATTTGATGTAATTATGTAAAGTAGATATTCTCATACAATTAGGGTTGTAATTGTAAACACCTATATATATTACATTAATGAGAAACCTCTAGACAAGGAGAATTTTAAAATTCTACATGGTATCAGAAGCCAAACCCTAATACTCTCTCTAACCCTACCCTAAACTGACCGCCCCCCTCTTCCTCCTTGCATCCGACGACCACCTGACTTCTCCCGAATCCTCCTCCTCCTCCACACAAGATGTCACACATCCTCCTCTCCCAACACCTTTCCTCCGACTTTTGCCGTGACGAACATTAAAAACTTTATCTCTTTAGTTCTTGATCAAGAGGATGGACAATACTCATCGTGGGTTGAATTATTTCAAATACATGCTTGTGCCTACAACTTTATTGATCACAACGACGTCACCACACCCCGTCCGCCCGACGTTGAAAACATGACGTGGAAAATGTTTGATGCTATCGTTCAACAATGAATATATGTTGTTGACACCCAATTTTGTCCCCTTTTTCTGATTTTATTTGCGATTTTAAATATTTTTGACACCTCAAAATAATTTTAAAATATAGGCATATATATATATATATATTATTTGCTACTGTCATTTGCATTTTAATATCACAAGCATAGTTTTACCCTAATATTCTAGGACATGTTATTTTCGCAAAACGACATCGCATTTTTATCTTAAGCATTAAGCATTTCGCAACTGTATTTTTATTTATTTATTAGCACATCGTTATTTTTTATCTTCATAATTTACATCTTTTGCGAAGCATCTTTTAATAATAAATCCTTTTTATTTTGACCAACTCCCCATTTATTTCCCCAAACAATAAACCCAAAACATTCTACCACAACCCACAAAAATCAGCCAAACCGGATCAGCCCAATCCCACTAACCCGTCGGCCCAATCGACCCAAGCCCAATTCGTCAACCCAAAACCACCCCAAAACCCAAATCGCCCCAAACCTAATACCTAAATACCAAAACCAGCGGCCTCTCACCCGAAATCACCCTCGGACCGCCGGATAATCGCCTCTCCCTCACCCCTAGCCTAGCATGGCAGAAACCATCACCTACCATCACCTCACCTACCATAACCTGTTGTCCGCGAAAGGGGAATTCGAAGAGCTTCCGGTTCAAAGCTCGTTGCATGTTCAAATTCGATGGGTAAAAACCTAAATCCATACCTTTTATCATCGTCTCTTCCTTTTCAAAAATCAGAGAAAACCGTCACTTTCGCCTCTAATTTTTTTGGAAATCCAAACTCTATTTTCATCTATAAAAACCCCATTGTTCTTCATTGTAAAGGGGTCGGATTTTTTTGTTCTTGATTTGCATTACATCCTTTGTTCTTGATTTTTTAAAGAGGGTCCGAAAATCCGAAAGAAAAGTGAAAAAATCGAGTCTGAAAAGGAGAGAAAAGATAAAAAAAAAAGTGCAGAAATTTTCTGCAAAAAATTCATGGGGAGCATCCAACTTCTTTGGTCGATTATCGCTTCGTTCCTTGTCCGTTTGAGCTGATATTTGGACAGCGTGTTCCTCTCATCTCAGTCTTTGATTGGGAACTGACAGAGGTGGATTCGGAGATCTGTAGCTCCAGATTTTCGTCGGTGAACAGTAACTGCGTTTTGGTGATTTCTTCCAATCTTCCCTTCTTTGATGTTTGTTCTTGTTGTTATTATTTCTTCGTGTTTGGCGTTGATGTTGTAGCCATTTTGGAGAATACTGTTAGAAAAAAACTGTTTGGGTCGGGTCAGAATTCGTACTCGGTCTGTTTTCGGGTCGAGCAGAATCCGAGTCCAAAATCCGAAAGTCATTAAACTCCTATCAATTCCTTTGTGTTTCTTTATATGTTTATGTGCTTGATTACAACCTGTTATTATGTTTTGAACCGGTTTAGTTATGTTTCAAGTGGATTAACATGTTTAGGATCAGTCTTGAAATTTTCTTTCAAATTTTGAGATGATGCTTTGTTGCTACTTGCTTATTGTTACCTTCTGCTACCTTGCCGACATTGTTGCTATTGTTCCTTACTATGTTGCTGATGAATGTTGTTGCACTCTGAGGCTGCCGCTGCCCTACTATTTATCTTGCCACTTTGTCGCGCATATTTCCCTTGTTAAGCTCCCGTATTATGTTGAGTGGTCTGCTGGTCTGCTGTGCTTTAGTGCAAATACTTTCTGCATTTTAAGTTTGGAATAAGTTATACTGTTGAGGCAATTGGTTGCTCTAAGTTGGTTATTTGCTGAAATGATTTGCTGCTGCACTTTGGCTGAATGGTTGCTACATCTTTGAGACTGAAAATGTCATCTTTTTGAGAAATTTTGTTGTTCCCATCTGGTTTTCAATTGCTGCATCTTTTTGCAAATGGTAGCTGCATTGTGAGACAAGCAAAGGGCTGCATTCTAAGCCTAGTTGTAGCTGTACTTTAAAGCAAGTAAATGTTGCATTCTGAACCAAATTGCGGTAGCATTTTCGGGCAAGCAGATGCTACATTTTGAGTTATGTTTTCTGCCACAGTTTGAGCTTGATTAATGCTACACTTTGAGTTATGTTTCTACCACACATTGAGTAAATTTGCTGCTGCATTTTTACGATTTTGCTGCCGTGTTTTTGCCGGACTGCTACTGCATTTTAAGGGTTGTGCTACTGCATATTAAGGGTTGTTTCTGCTGCATTTTAAGGGTGTTTTTACTGCATTTAAGTGCAATTTTGCTGCATTTGAAGGGCTGTTTTTACTGCATTTTAAGTGTTGTTTTACTGCATTTTAAGGGTCACCGCTGCTGCATTTTAAGGGTTATTTTGCTGCATTTTAGGGGGTTGTTTTACTGCATTTTAAAGACTGTTTTTACTGCATTTTTGGCACATTTGATGTTTATCACAGCTGTATTTTTTAGCCTAACTGTTGGTGGCTTCTTGGCTAAAAGCCTGCTACTTTGAGGTTGTTTTGGACAGCTGCTGTACTTCGAATAATTACTGATTTGAACACGATACTACACTTTGGCTGATGAAAAAATATCCGTCGATTTTTTAGGCCTCCATAGTTGGAAAGACGGAAATAAAACTTTTGGACAATGATGAAACTTAAATCTTATTTTTTTCACCCAAGAGACCAACACGTTCGGTAGGCAAGACAACTAAAATGACCAATGAGTCATATGTTCGCAACCACGACGTGATTGGAATGATCTTTTCAAAATTTAAGTCTCAGCCCTCCGTAATCTAAACATTCATCGTTTTGGATACGGATCCGAAGTTTATTTATATTCAACTGTTTCTAACCATTTATTCTTGACAGCTTGCAAGGGATAAAGTCAAAGAAGGCAAATATCCCTCGGAGATTATTTATTTTGTTGTTGTTTTTACTTTATTTAATTTAGCTTTATTTCATTCTGTATTGTAATATTATTGTACTCGTGAAATTATTGAAATGTTTAGAATAGATAGATTTAGAATTAATTAATAGAGTAGTCTAAAGCTGGAAACCCATCGCTAGTTTATTTATTTTTTAGGCTCAGCTAGTTTTAAAATCGAAAATCGCCAGTTTATCTATTTTTAGGTTCGTCGCCCATAAAAAATCACCTTGCATATATTTTTATCAATTTTCATACAAATGCATACTTTTTTCCAACTTTACATGTATTTTTAATGCCATACAAATGCAAACTTGTACAAAATGCATCATTTTGTTAACTATTTGCAACATTATTTTTGTACTTGTAAAAAATATAATTTTTTCTAGCATAATAATTAATCTGAGGTAGATTCCATTAACCGCAAGTTAGCGGATCTTAAAGGATGTCTAACCACTTTCCTTTAGGATGATAAAGAACTCTTATCTAGAATCTCATTAGTTTCGCCGATCACAAAATTGGAGTTATTTTGTAGCTTTTAGTTAGCATTTAAGTGTCCTAATTCACCTTAGAATAATCAGGTGGCGACTCAAACAAATCAATTTTTAATCAATCCAGAGGGAATCGACGTTATCGCGTCGTAAATTCGCGGGTTAAAAACGGGTGCGGCATATGTCACCATATCCAATGATATACTTCATACTATTATGAAGGCAGGTGTTTCGTCTCACGAATTATGGACAAAGCTAGAGGAAATCTTTCAAGACAACTAACATACACGTGCCGTGTATCTGGAGGAATAATTCAATAACACCCGTTATGAAAACTTTGCGAATATGTCTGACTATTGCAAACAATTGAAATTAGTTGTAGATCAATTATCTAATGTGGGGACACCGATTTCAGAAACAAAGATGGTTTTGCAACTAATTAATGGTTTGCCAAAAGGTGAGTATGATACACATGTGACGATGATCCAACAAGTCGATCCCCTCTCTAGTTTCAACAAGGCCCAATCACAATTGCTCTTGGAGGAGACTAGACGTGCCAAACATGACGAACGTAATCAAAATGTGTTGGTGGTTGATGCACTGGTGACCACTACTACACCCATCAGCCAGTCGCAACACACGGACAACCAACAGCTGCGGGGCGGCAGCGGTGGTGGCAGGGGCCGAGGCCTCGGCAATGGATGTGGCGGCAGAGGAAAAGGATGTGGGGGACGGTCCAATTCCGGCGGCCAAACACAGCAGACCCAATACCCATCTCAGTGGGCAGGCCCACTACCTTGGCCTATTTTAAAAAATTAGGCCTCTCCCTATGCCCCTACCCGACAGTGTCATCCCAAAGCACTGGGCAGTGGCAGCAGCCTAACATTCTGGGGCCCCTCCAGGCCTACACCAGATGGGACAAACATAGCAGGCCCACTTCTCCGCGGCCCAACATCAACCATACGGCCTCCTTACACCTACCGAACTGGGCCATGCCTACATCACCATGAATTTACAGCAGCCCGACGATGCCTGGTATATGGATACGAGCTCCACATCCCACCTCACTTGTAACTCCGGTAATCTTCCTCAACTTTTTAATTTAATCAATTCCTAATTTATTTTTGGCGGAAATGACAATCACATTCCAATTCGAGGCTATGACACCACTCAAACTCCACCACCTCACCCTCCCCTTTCCCTAAAAAATGTCCTATATGCTCCTAATATTATTAAAAATTTAATTTTTAATAGGAAATTTGCTAGTGACAATTCCGTATCTACTGAGTTTGACCCTTTTGATTTTTCTATGAAGGACCTACGTACGGGTACAACTCTTACGAGATGCAATAGTGTGGGGGAACTATATCCTTTCTCGTCCAATTCCGCTGCAAGTGTCAATCCACATACCTCTCTAGCTGCAATCTCTCCGTCAACTTGACACAGTAGACTTGGGCACCCGGAAACACCAGTTTTTAACTTTCTTAGAAGTAAAAAATTGATTCAATGTAATAAAGAGAACTTTACCCACAACTGTTATTCTTGTCCCTTAGGAAAGCATGTTAGACTTCCTTTTAAGTCATCTTTGAGTGTTACTTTTTCTCCATTTTTTGCGGATTTATGGACATCTCCCATTACTAGCAAACTGAGTTATAAATATTATATGGTGTTATTAGATGATTTCTCTCATTTTTTTTGGGTTTATCCGCTCAAACATAAGTCTCAAGTTTACTCCACTTTTCTTGAATTTCGAGCATATGTTAAAATACAATTTGAGAAGGACATAAAATCATTTCAATGTGACAATGGTCGTAAGTTTGACAATTCCCAGTTTCATAAATTTTGTGCGGACAATGGCATGGTGTTTCGATTCTCTTGCCTCATACCTCACCTCAAAATGGTAAAGCCGAAAGAATTATCCGCACCATTAAAATATGATCCGTACTATGCTATTTCATGCTTGTCTCCTACCTATCTTTTGGGTCTACGCGTCACACATGGTAACATACATTCTTACTATATTACCAACACGTACCCTTCAAAATAAAACTCCTACCGAAATTCTCTTCCATCGGATCCCTTCCTATGGTCACCTTCGGATGTTTGGTTGTCTATGCTACCCAAATCTCGTCTCCACAGCCCCTCACAAATTAGGACTACTCCCTCCATTTTCTTGAGTTTCCCGTCGAATCATAGGGGGTACTTATGCTATGATCTATCCACAAATAAAATCCTAGTCTCTCGCCAGGTAACATTCGAGGAGAACGTTTTCCCAATTTCAAACGTTCGAAAATTTCAAGTCACTAACTATGACTTTCTTGACAATTCGGACACTTCCCCTCTCATTAGAAATACAATACATGGTGCTTGTGGTCTGGCCCAATGCCCAATGCCCCCGTCATCTTCCCCGGCACTGCCCCATTACCCATTGACCACTCCGCTGATCCCATCGACCACACCTCTGCCAACTGTTCCTGCCACTGCATCACCGTCCCACTGCCCAAATTTACCGTCATCAACCCCACTGCCTCACTGCCCATAATCACCGTCGACTACCCCTATCCCCCGAGCCCATATCAAACACTACCCAGCCCCACTGCCCAAACATTCTCCATCCCTACGCACCACATGGAAACCCATGCCCATCACGAGATTTTCAAACCGAAAGTCCATTTTAACCTATCCATTCAACCTATCTCACTTATACCCACGAATCCAAAACTAGCCAAGCTTGACCCAAATTGGAATGCGGTCATATATGAGAAGTTTGATGCGCTCACTACACAACACACTTGGGATCTTGTCCCGAAACCAGAAGGGGTCAATGTGATTCGTTGTATGTGGCTATATCATCGCAAATTCAGGGATAATGGTGAGCTTGAACGCTATAAGATGAGACTTGTGGCAAATGGCACGGGGCAACAACATAGAGTTGATTTTGGTGAGACCTTCAGTCCAATGGTTAAACCTGCCACCATTCGTACTATTTTGAGCATTTCTATGGCAAAGAACTAGCCGATTCATCAACTTGATGTGAAAAATGCGTTCTTACATGGAGATTTGAAAGAAATCGTCTATATGCATCAACCACCTGGCTTTGTACATCCATCAGCTCCTTAGTATTTCTGCCATCTTTGAAAGTCATTCTATGGCTTGAAACAAGCCCTCGGGCGTGGTATGAGCGCTTTGCCACTTACATCATGCAGATCAGGTTTGTGTGCAGCAAAAATGTGATAATTCACTTTTTATTTTTCATTGAGGTAATGACACTGTATACCTTTTGCTTTTTGTGGATGACATTATCCTGACTGCCTCCACTGTTGTGTTGAAAAATGAGATCATTATCTTGCTTAAATTCGAATTTTCTATGACAGACTTGGGTAAGTTGAGTTATTTTTTGGGGATTTCCGTGACCAGATCCGAGAATGCAATGTTCTTGTGTCAGCGTGAGTATGCTGAAGAGATTGTTTACATGGCTAAAATGAAAAACTGCAAGATCATGCCTACTCTAGTTGACTCGAAGTCGAAGCTTAGCGCCAATGATGGGGATGCGGTGCTTGATCCTTCTCTTTATAGGAGTCTCGCTAGTGCACTTCAGTAACTTACCTTCACTAAGCCCGATATTGCCTATGTTGTTCAACATGTGTGCTTGTTCATGCATGCTCCAGAGAGCCTCACTTTACCGCTCTTAAACGTATCATTCGGTACGTTAAGGGTACTGTTGACTGTGGATTACAACTTTATCCATCTGCACCGACTAGGCTGATATCCTACACGGACGTCGTTTGGGGCGGGTATCCCGATACACGTCAATCTACTTTCGGCTATTATGTATTCTTGAGTGATAACCTTATCTCGTGGTCTGCAAAACGACAAGCCATGCTTTCTCGTTCGAGTGTAGAAGCAGAATATAAAGACGTTGCAAACGTTGTTGCCGAAACTTGTTGGCTCAGAAACCTCCTTTTAGAGCTTCATTGTCCCTTACGTAAGGCATCTATGGTCTACTGTGACAATGTATCTGTTGTCTACTTGTCTCATAACTCGGTTCAACATCAGCGAACCAAACATATTGAGATAGATATTCATTTTGTTCGTGAGAAGGTTGCCATGGGCCCCGTTCGGGTATTACATGTTCCTTCTTTCAATCAGTACGCATATATATTTACTAAGGGACTTTCTCGATAACTGTTCCTTGACTTCAGATCCAGTCTGAGCGTCCGGCCTCCTCCTGCTCCGACTGAGGGGGTGTGATAGAGAATACATATATATTCTTCATATATTCTATAATTATTAATTTGATGTAATTATGTAAAGGAGATATTCTCATACAATTAGGTTTGTAATTGTAAACACCTATATATATTACATTAATGAGAAACCTCCAAACAAGGAGAGTTTCACAATTCTACAGCTGGAATTTTCCACATGACACTTTTCATGCTTCAAGTATGTTCCTGCATTTTTTTTAAATTGGGGGTCGGGAAAAAGGAAAATGATGAGGGAATTACAAGGTGGGAATGGAACCCTCATCAATAAGGTGAAAGTTCAGATAGTCAACCAACTGAGCTATTAAAATTTTCGCAGTATGTTCCTGCATCGCTTCATGCTTTTCCACGATTATCGCAGGAGCATACTCGAAACATAAAAAGTGGAGAATCTCCAAAATATCATTATCGTGATATTTTCTGCACATAATTTGTATTGAAAAATAATTCTAAACATAACAAAATTATACTTATTCGTAGATTTAAAAACATGTAGCCTTAAGCTGAAAATCATAACGTACATGTGGAAGAACGACCATCTTTTCGTGATCATATCGATTTTTCAGCTAATTCCATAACATAACTGGATCTTTCACAGTAAGATATTTTATTTTTAAACCTTCGTTAAGGTGGCAATGTAGGAATATCATTGCCCCGACATGATCTTGGTTTGATGCCTGATTTTTATCTTGGTTTCAACATCTACAACTCGTGACAGATACGCCTAAGGCTAGAAACTCAATTAGTAAGATTTGCCATTATGACAGAATCTCATGCTGAAAACGTGTTATAAAATAAAAATTACTAAGCAAGTAAAAAAAAGTATAGTGAGTGTAATATCTTATTTCACTTGAAAGTGAGGTACAAATGAATTGATTTAGTTCCCTATTTACAAAAGAAAATGAGTTGCTGCGAGACTTTGCTGAAGCTGCTGGCAAGCTGCCTGCATGAGTTACTTGCTTGATTGCAAGCCTCAAGAAAGTGTTGCAAGACTTTTAGGTAAGTTGCTTGCAAGTTGTCTACCTGAGCTACTTGCTCGACTTCAAGCCTCTTCACAAAGCTATTGCAGATTTTTCAGGAAACTGCTTGCAAACTACATGCGCTTGTTTGTTTACAAGCTTCTTCAGGAAGCGTGGGAGTACTAACTGGACATCCATAATTCAATGTATTCATAACACTTTTTTATTGCAAAGCAATTTTGGACCCACAAAAACCTTAGTCGTCATGTTGTCCTAATAGATTTACTGAAGTTTCTGATAGCTGTTAAGTAAGATTCGGTGTTTACCCCTTGAAACAGGAAAACAACAGGTACAAATGAGCACTAAATAAAAGTAACAAAGAAACTATCTGATGTGAGCTTATCTGGGTCAAGCTGGTAACTTAGACCAGTCCCAGCGCAGATACACTGAGCCTGGGAGCTTATCTAGTTTGTCTTAAATTTCTACTACGGATGAAATAATGAAAATGAGTTGCCAGCATTACTGATTTCAGACCTTGACTCGTACCAACCTACTGTCTCAAGGAAGTATAATTTGTATTGTTACAAAGGTCATGTCAAGCAATTGCGCTACATAACCAACTAAGATCATCCAACAATTTCTCAAAAAGCTAATAATCACACTTCTAAATGGAGTCGTAGTTCCAATAGCTACGTAGGAAGATCATTCTTCAACTTTACATGAAGAGCTCCGGGTACTAATTATGACTAGAAATCATCTTAGTGTCCCATGTTATAGATCTCCAGATTCTTGCTGTTTCTGAATTGACAGGCAAACATCTGAAAGAACAAGCAGATCCATAATCTTTCTCTTTCAGGTATAGCAGACAGATTAGAGAGAATTGGGAGATAATACAAATTAATACAAGACCCTACATGGTTCTTAATGACAGGTTTTATATGAAGCCAAATATGATTGTAAACATGAATTTTCTAGCATACTTCAAACCAAATATAGACATCCAATAGTCCTACAACTTATTAATAGAATATTCACCAAATATTCTTACATTAATGGTATATCTCTTACTTTAGGTAGAACTATATTCCTATTGTAATTAGGTTGATTAGTTAGCTAGTTTAGATATTCCTATATTACTATATATATTATACATTATTGATTAATAAAATTCAGGAACATATTCTTTTATGATATCAGTAGCCTAACCCTACACAAAAATACCCACCACGTCGCAGACCCCCTCTAGCCCCCCCCCAACGGCGGCGGGAAGGGACAGTCCCCTCCGGCGGGAAACAGCCAGCAGCGACCACGGCAATGGCAGCAGCCTCCGCAGGGCCCACCGTCATGGGCCTCTCCCCCTTGCCCGTATCCGACATTCTCTTGGACTCCACCTCCGACCCGATAGGTCCAACCTGGCATACTCGACGCACGTCCACAACAGGCCTACACAGAACAGGCCCCCCTCCCTCAACTTATGCACCAACTGACATTGAGGCAACTATGAACACAGTGTCACTCAACGCTCCAGACGAAAATTGGTATATGGACACATGCGCTATATTTCACATGACGACATCACAAGGTACTCTCTCGTCTTATTCCAATTTGGGTAATTTAAATCGGAATATTATTGTTGGTAGTGGATAAGGAATTCCTATTCGTGATTTTGGTCATTCATCCTTATCCCTACCACATCCACCACTAATTTTAAAAAATATCCTCCATACCCCTAAACTCATTAAGAATCTAATATCTCTGCGACGTTTCACAACTTATAATAATGTTTCCCTTGACTTTGATCCTTTTGGTTTTTCGGTGAAGGATTTTACGACAGGGAGACGAATAATGAGATGTGACAACACGGAAGATCTCTACCCTATTTCAAACGCCGTCAACAAACCAGCCTCAGTTCCATCAACCTTTGTTGCTCTTTCATCTTCCTTATGGCATTCTATATTAGGACATCCGGGAGATTTTGTTTTACGCTCCCTTAAGAACAATAATTTTATTCAATGCAACCGTATTTCTAAGACTCCTATATGTGAATCCTGTGTTTTTGGGAAACATGTTAAATTACTATTTTATGCATCCACAAATTGTACTTTAATGCCTTTGGATATAAGACATAGTGATTTATGAACTTTCCTTGTTTTAAGTACGGCTGACCATCGATATTATGTGTTATTTTTGAACGATTATTCCAATTTTCTATGGACTTTTTCAATTGGTAATAAATTTCAGGTCTATCCCATTTTTCCTCATTTAGGGCTTTCGTAAAAATGCAATTTGAAAAGAACATTAAATGTTTTCAATGTGACAATGACAAGGAATTCGATAATAACCAATTCAAACAGTTTTGCTCCAAAAACGGTCTTACCTTTCGTTTTTCCTGCCCTCACACCTCCTCCTCCCAAAATGGTAAAGCCGAACGGAAAATCCGAACCATAAACAATCTAATTTGTGCCCTACTTGCCCACGCCTCAATTCCCCCTCAATTCTAGCATTATGCACTCTCCATGGCCACCTATCTCCTCAACATAATCCAAAACAAGTCTCTAGCTCTACGATCGCCCACTCAAGTTCTGTTTCGTAGGAACCCCTCCTACCAACACTTGCGTATTTTCGGATGTCTCTGCTATCCTCTCCATCCAATCACTCACAAACTCCAACCCAGTCTTCTTCGTGTGTGTTTTTGGGTTACCCCACCAATCATCGTGGTTACTCTTACTATGACTTATAAAGCCGTAAAATAATTATTTCACGCCATGTCCTATTTGATGAGTCTCAATTCCCTTTTGCCTCACTAAACTCGCCACATCGGCATTCCTACGACTTCCTAAATGATGGCCTGAACCCCCTTCTAATTCATTATTTACATAATTCGACGTCCCAGTCCCCGACACCGAACACACCACGGTTAGTCCGGGACACGCTGCCCACCCGGTTCCGCCGACGGTGGCTCGGAACAACCTATCTCAGGGTGATACTGCAGCTACCTCTCGGCAAATCGAGCCTCGGCCAGCCGATCCAGCCACCTCTGCCCTTCATCCTCTTCCCGACAGTTCCACGTCACCCCACTCCTCCCATCCCGCATCTCGAGACACACTCTCATACAATGGAAACCCGTGCCATGCATAAAATTTCCAGACCTAAACGGTTGTTTAACCTATCCGTTTCAGTTATCCCTTCCCATGTCCCTCATAATCCGAAAGATGCCTTGTCCAATGCAAATTAGAAAGCCGTAATGATTGACAAATATAATGCGCTTATTGATAATAAGATGTGGGACCTAGTACCTCATCCACATGATGCTAACATTATTCGTTCTACGTGGATTTTTAGACATAAAAAGAAATCTGATAGTTCTTTTGAGAGGTACAAGGCCCGTCTTGTAGGTGATGACATATCTCAATAGGTGGGAGTGGATTGTGATTAAACGTTCAGCCCGGTCATAAAGCCCGCAACCATCTGGACCGTCCTCATCATTTCTATATCCAAGTCTTGGCTCATTCATAAGTTTGATGTCAAGAATGCTTTCTTACATGAGGATCTTCATGAAATGGTATATATGCATCAGCCTATGAGTTTCATGGATCCTATTCATCCAAATTATGTGTGTCTATTGCGAAAATCACTCTATGGACTGAAACAGGCTCCTCGAGCATGGTATCAGCGGTTCACCGATTATGTCTCCTCTATCGATTCTTCACACAGCAAATCCGATCATTTCATGTTCATCTACAACAAGGGTCCAGACATGGCTTACCTCTTATTATATGTTGATGACATCATCCTCACTACATCATCTTATGCCCTCCGCCGGTCCATTATGTCTCTCCTTTCATCTGAGTTTGCTATGAAGGATCGGGGTCCCCTAAGTTATTTCTTGGGCATCTCTATCACTCACCATTCTGGCGGCCTATTTCTATGTCAGAAGAAATACGCCAAAGAGATCATTGACTGTACATGCATGACGTCTTGCAAGCCATCCCACACGCCAGTGGACACCAATTCCAAGCTCAGCGCTGATTCCGACCCTCTGTATTCAGACCCGACTCACTATCGTAGCGTGGATGGGGCCCTGCAGTACCTCATATTCACAAGACCAGACATATCCTATGTCGTTCAACAAATCTATTTGCACATGCACAATCCAACGGAAGTACACACGCATGCCCTCGAACGTATTTTACGATATGTCCAGGGCACACTTCACTTCGGCTTACATCTATACAGGTCCGCACGCACTGGTCCCACTGCTTATTCTGATGCTGACTGGGGTGAATGTCTTGACACCCGATGCTCCACGTCTGGTTACTGCGTTTTCCTCGGAGATAACCTATTGTCTTGGTCTTCCAAAAGGCAACATACACTATCCCGATTCAGTGCCGAAGCAGAGTATAGAGGTGTAGCCAATGTAGTCTCTGAGTCTTGTTGGATTAGTAACCTTCTACTTGAGCTTCACTACCCGATTCAAAAGGCAACAGTAGTTTACTGTGACAATATTAGTGCGATATATCTTTTCGGCAATTCCGTCCAACATCAGCGCACCAAACACATTTAGATGAACATTCATTTTGTTCGCGAAAAAATGGCTCGTGGTCAAGTTCGTGTCCTTCATGTTCCTTCTAGATATCAGATTGCCGACATCTTCATCAAAGGATTTCTGCGCATACTGTTTGATGATTTTCGAATCAGTCTCAGTGTTTGTGAGCCTCCCGCTTCGACTGCGGGAGTGTAATAAAATATTCATCAAATATTCTTACATTAATTATATATCTTTTATTTTAGGTAAAATTGTATTGCTACTGTAATGACTAGTTACCTAGTTTAGATATTCATGACTATATATATTATACATTATTGATGAATAAAATCCATGAACATATTCCTTTACTTATCAATATCACGGAGAAGAAAAGCAAGTAGTCAAGCAGTAAGCCCGGTTCACGAGTTTCTACTACTGCAAGGCCCAATTACCATTCTCCCCCTACTCACTTCATCCAAGGGACAGGATCTCAGGTTTGGTAAACGAGGGGATTGGTCTGTTTCAAATGAACAAGGATTCTTTTTGTACCCCAGTTTGCAATTTGATAGCTATATATGTTGTTGGCATCTTGCCTCTTGAGATAGTCCCTTGAGCTTCATCTCACAGCAGAATAAGTTATAAACTCTGTAGAAGTGAACTGAAATGGCTGAAGAGAGATAGGGTTCCTGCATAAGCCATCTTATCAGATTCTTTGCACAATTGGAGCTGATGTTTTACATTAAGAAAAGAGGAAAAAAGACAAGAGTAATGACGCAAGACTTTAATCTGGCGGATATGAGTGTCCCTTCCATTACGATGATTTGAGAGCACAGCTATTTGCAGCATGAAAGTGTTGACAAAAGTTTCACTGTCACATAAATGAGGATATGGTTAGTCAATGAACTTATGCTGAAAGAAACAGCTTCACAGGCACATGATAGGTCAAGTGATACATTTTTATATTAGTAAATTGAAATGTTTATCTTTTGTATGGGAAGTCTGAACAATTTAAACCCGAGATGTGCATGCACAGGAAATTCACAGACACAAACTGACATGCTCCTCCTTTCCCTTCTTTAGAATGATAACTTTGTTGGCTTGTGTCTTTTCTATCAAACAAACAGGATCAGAAACTCATCTACTCTTCATAGAATAGAAACACCACAGCTCGAGACATGGTATTCAACACTTGCAGAGCATATTTCCACAACCCAATTGGAGGTCATCTCAAAAACAAGAAAATATATTTAAAGTGATTATGACCATTTCCAAATAGATTAAAGAGAAAAAGAAAAGGAAGAGATAATAACATAATTTGTCCCTCATTATTCTAAGCGGAAACAATAAATCATTTTAGTTTTGGTTGGATTTATTCCTCCATGTATCTCCTCAAACTCAACTAAAATCCTTCTTTCTGTTCTTTTTTTTGTTGAGATAAGGAAATCAATTAAAATCCTTCTTACTCCCTCCGTTTCAATTTATTTTTCTTACTTTTGTTTTAGTCCGTTACAAAAAGAATGTTTCTTCCCTTTTTTGATAACTTTTTCCACATATCATATTTAAGACCACAAGATTAAAGTACATTCTACATATCTTTAGTTTAGGACCACAAGATTGAAAAATCTTTTTTTATTTCTTAAACTTCGTGTCAAGTCAAAACCAAACAAACAAATTGAAACGGAGGAAGTATTAGTTTTGTTTAGATTTGGAGCTTTGCCAGTTATTTGCAAATATTGAAAAAATATTTGCAGACAAATATTTGGACACCAATTGCCTGAGTAATTCAACTTCTAATTGAAGTTAGAAATATTGGTTTAAACAGTATTTAAAGTGAAGTAATGGTTTTCCACTCAAAAAATTTCAACTTTCGCAAACCTTTTTCAAGTGAAGTTGATAACTATACACAACTTCAACTTTCAAATACTTTGTTTCAACTTCAACTTCAAATACTCCCTTTTTTTCAACTTCGACCAATATTGTCCAATCACCTACTGAGACTTTCAAGTATGCAGGAAAGCAACATTACCTTGTTGGAAATTTGCCTTTGGCGGGAGTTGCGACCGACCAACTTTAACGGCTTAAACACTAGTGTTACGTATGTTGGAGAATCCGGTTCTTCACACATGCATGATCTACTAAGTACGTAGATAACCGTAGGGCCAAGAATCGTCAAATTTCATTGAGAAATGAAAGAGATATTGGTCCACGAAGTAAGGTGTTTGAAGCATGGAAAGTGTGGTATTGTGTTCAATTCTCCCTCATCGGTAGAGGAAGAAAGAATTATTGTGTATATAAGACTCGAAATTGGTTTGGGGTTTGGGACCCCAAGGGTATCCCATGTGTTTAAAGGAGGGAGGACCTAGATGTGCTTTGTTCAAGGAAAGACCACACGCCTTGCCGCCGCCATGCCCGTCTGCTCAGGGTTGTTATCTTTTGGGCGAGAGAACTTTGCAGAAGTACAGTTTGATCCCGAAGTTCCAGATGTACTGATTCAGATCAGAATTTTTTCAGATGTACGATTTGGTCCTGAAGTTTCAAGATGTACATTTGGTCCTGAAGTTTCGAGCGTCGAATTTGGACAGTCAAAGCAGAAACGCCAAACACTCAATTCAACCATTTATTTTGGCTGAATTACTCCTCCTATAATGGCCAAATCCGTTGGTCTTTCACCATTTATGTTGGTGACTTTACTACCTCCATAATGGCTATTATTTGGCTATTATGGAGGCAGTTTTCAGCCCCTCCATCACCTATATAAACACCCCCTTACACCATTGTTGAGCACTAAGAACACACATATAATATACACGAAAATTCAGAAGCTTACACAAGCAGAAAGTTTTCTTCTTCCTACAACTTCCAAGCATCATTTCGTTACTCAATATTCTTCACGGTAGCTCTTGAGTTTCCTTTGCTCAAGTGTTCCATTGATTTTTTATCTTGGGAGACAAATTGTCCAGGACGTATAAAGGATACATACGGGGCAATATTATCTTAAGGACAGAGTGCCACACTCGACTCAGCAAAAACAGTTTCCATTTTTCCGTCTTCAACAAAATTGTAATTTCAGTTTTGTGGATCTCTTGTAATTTTCAGATTACTAGTTCAATTATTGAATCTTTGTTTATCCTTTCGAATACTTGTAATAGTTATATACTTTCCGTACTGCTTTATAAAGTACCATAGAGAAAAACTACCCAACATACATTTCATTGTCAGTTTTGCTCAGATTTAGCCACTCACTTATGCTGAAGAAAGAAACTTAAGTCTTTCATAATCTCTGTTGATGTTTTATGTTCCTCGAGATTGCTTTCTTTTTGTATCACCCTCTGGATTTCAATCAGTATTGATTTTTTATCAAGTTGGATGTCTGTTGGATTTAATTTTAGGAGTTTCCGTGGACGGAGGAAGAGCACAAGCTATTCCGTTTGGGATTGCAGAAGTGGGAAAAGGAGACTGAAGAGGGAATTTCGTCAAGACTTGCACACCGACACAGGTCGCAAGTCATGCTGAGAAATACTTCCTCCGGCGAACTAACCTCAATCGCCGGCACCACCGCTCTAGCCTCTTTGATATCACTACTCCATATTTCACTCAATCACAAATTTCATCCATTACCAATTTAATTGCTTGCCTTTTAAATAATTGATGAAAATTGAAGGCCTTCTGGTGAAAGTTGGTTCAATTTATGACGGATAGGTGGTTTAAAATGAATGGGTCTGGTCTCGTTTGACCGGATTATCCATGTAGGATAATAAAGGTGGAAATAAGAAAGCTAACACCTCAAGGGTAAATATAAATACAGATGAAAATGTTAACTGGGACAAGAGGAGAAGACTGAAGATGTTATTCTATCTTGCAGCAGAAGGCCTATATCTGTCCCAGATAAAAGATCCGAATAATGGTGAGAAGGAAATGGACACTCAGTCTGATGAAGTGACTGAAGTGAGCCAGAATCCGAAATTGGGATAAGTATTTTTCTTACTTGTCAAGAATAAAGATTAAATGATAAGTATTTTTCTTACTTGTCAAGAATAAAGATTAAATGATGTCTGATTAAAAATGGATTAAAGTAAGGAGGAATATGAAAATAATTTATATTCCTTACGCTTTAACAAATCAGAAGTTTAATCTCATCTTCTTTTCCGTTTAAAGATTGGATTTTGTAAACGACTTAAAAAGATCCGTTCTTTTAAGTGTATTGATTAAAAGTGTGTAAAGTATGTTCGCACATATGATGGAGAAAGATTCACTAACTGTGCGAAAACTGTTACCACTCTTAAGTAAGCGCCAAGAATTATCTGGGCACCAATCTTAACGGAAGGAGTCTAAAAGTTAAAGACGTAGAACCTGTCATACTATTTGGCAGAAGATCCTTCATAGGATGATATTGGACACTTAGTCATACAAAGCCTCTGGGCGACTGGAGTGGGCCAAAATTCCTTTCATATGATGATATTGGACACTCAGTCATACAAAGCCTCCGGGCGACTGGAGTGGGCTAAAATTCCTTTCATATGATGATATTGGACACTCAGTCATACAAATCCTCCGGGTGACTGGAGTGGAGCCAGAATTCATTTCATAGGAAAAGTAATGGACACCTAGTGTGGTGGGTCAGAGTTTCCAGGTCTTAATGATCTGAAGGCCTAAATAAAGGCAGTAAAGAAATTGGACACTCAGTCTGCCAAAGCAACTGAAGTGGGCCAGAGTATCGAGATCACATATGATCCGATTACGCCCTAACCACGGGCAAGAGGTTGTTCATGTGAAGCAACGCGACCTCTAAAATCAAAGGGGCTGGAGAGGTTGTCCTCAATAGGACTTCAAGGAATGGATCACTCTAAAAAGAGGTGATATATGTTCCTAACTTGGTTTAAGGGACGTTGTTGGTCAAGTTGGTTTGAGACTAGTCCAACAGGTCTGTAATAACTAAGAATGGTACAATATGTCTATAGCCAAATGAATGATATATTTGTAATCCGTGCATCTATGCCATCATAGATTAAGACACGTTAAATAGTAAGTCATTCAAAAGCTAATGATGTTGAGATTGTTGCCTCCTTTCGACATAAACCCTCAAAATGAATGTGAGGTAGGCGAAGAGGCAAAATCACCTTTCCAAATTCCGTCAAGGGAATAGCGAAAGAAGCACCGCTCCTCTAGAACTTAGTCACACCTACTTGGGTGATTTGAAGTTTATACAAAATAGAGGAGGGAGTCAAGTACGTTGTGATCTTCATTGATGATGGTACAACGTATGGAATCCTTTGTTTGATAAAAAGCAAAGATGAAGTTGTTGAAGCGGATAAGCGCTACAAAGCAGAAGTTGAAAATCAACTAAGCCTATGGATTGCGAAATTCATAGCGATAGAGGGGGAGAATGTGAAGTAGCGTTCATTAAACGACTGTTCATTACTCACCTCAGTCTAACGGTGTTAGCCAAGCGCAAACCCGTACGCCTAAATTATGTGGGGCAAGACGATCCTTACCGCTAATGCGATTCTCAACAGAACTCCGCATAAGGATATGGATAACTCTCCGTGTGAAACATGAAAATGATCTCACATACAAAAGTTGTGATGTGGGGTGGCTTGGTAGAAGTTGGACTACTGAAACAGGTCAAGTTCGACCTAAGACTGTAGATTGCATATCCACTGGATCTGTAAATAACAGTAGTACTTATCGCCTATTGGCATCAAAGAATGCTGAATTCTTATAAGATAACTTTCCTTGAAAAGGAAAAAGGAGTAATTGCTCAAGGTTAACAAGAACCCGCGAAGGCCTGACTGTCCAGAACTAGACGCTTCGTATCTACAGGACTCGAAAGTTGTTAGCTATCCGGAGCTTAATATTCCAGATCTGCAGAACTCACGGATTCTAGATGTTGAACCAAGACGGAGCAAAGAGGGAACAAAGATTTGTTCCAGATCTTCTAGCCTGTATGGTTAAGAAAGAACCATGGATAATTAACAAATAATTGTTATCTCCAAAAGCGCTGCTTTGGAAAGAAGCTAAAGAGAGAAATATATTCCATCATATAGAACCATACTTGCGTAATGGTTGATCTTCCTCCGGGAAAAGAACCTTTGGGTTGTGAAAAATGATACTCAAAAGTGAGTACAAAGTAGATGGATCTACTGACGAGTTCAAAGCCTCGGCTACTTGTACATGTGCTCTCCTGGGAGTAGCTTAACATCATGGGCCATTGCAGTCTTGCGTGGCATGATGTTAAAACAGCCTTCCCAACCGGAGAGTTGGAAGAAGAGAATCAGAGTTGGTTTTCTGGACTGTTGGGCTTTTTCCTGAACTTTCATCTTGGTCCCTGAAATGTCTACATTTTGGTCCTGAAAGTTTCAGATAAAACAGAAACAATGAATCTGACCACAGAAACATTGACTCTGAAGTTAGAAAGTCAACAGTTGGAGAATCAACAGTCTGAAAGTAAAAGTCATATTGAAACAAAGTCTCTATATGAAAGATATGGATATCACAGATGACATCTTAGGAATTGGATTTCTAAAGACATCTAACGGACTGGTCGATAGTTGATAGTCTCGTTGAAGCCATCAATGGATATGAATCATAGAACTGATTGGAATCATGATGCACCCATAGACAAAGAGCGATACGCACAGATCACGTGTAGTTCAATGTATTGTACACACTACAACCGACCTGGTATCGTCCTACAAATAGATCAGTTGAACTACGTTTCACTGATGATCTTAATACATGATCAATAGAAGGCGTTAAGCCGCATATGACGATATCTGAATTATTCGCTTATCTTCGGATTATAGTATTCTGGATGTCCAGCGGTTCTGGGAGAACACAGTGATACAAACCGGACATCAGATCTGGAGAACACCAAAGCCACAAGTAAATGTGTATGGTGGGTCTTGGAAAATCCTCTAAGCAAACTTGCATCGGCCGATTCATGATGAAATCGGAGTTTATCGCTTTATACAAAGCATGAAAGAAGTTGAGTAACTTCACGACTCCTTAGAGGACGTCCCTTATTGGAAGAAACCCGTGCCTTCAGCAATTATACACTGTGGCTAGCCGATTGGCTTTAGGAAGGACACGGATGATGTCGTCTGGACATATCTGTCAGGATTTGTCAGGAGACATAAGACCGTATGGCAGTTGATCATCACGGGTGTCACTTTTTTGTTTACTAACTAAGGGACTACCCGGAGATCAAGTGTTCTGCCTGTCTAGGGGAATGGGCTTAAAACCCAAAATATGCGGACCAATACAGTGGTAACCCAACCTTACTAACTGGAGATCCCAGTAATTTGGTTCAATGGGAAAACTAAGTTGTAAAGGTTCAGTTGATCGCTTCAGTGGAAGCATGAGCACTTTGGATAGTGATTTCTGAAAAGAAACACCAAATCCAAAGCCGTTTCCGCGATAGACTTTAAGTGCTATCTGCAGTGTGGGTAAAGGTTAAGTTTTCAACACATGTAATGCTCCTCAACAGTTGAGGTTAGGTTTTTGGGAAACTTTTAATGGTTCCTAACACTTGTGAAATGAGGTATAGCAGGATACCTTGTAGGAGACCACCTATTTAAGTGCTAGGACGGGCCGCCTCAAAATGAACGCACTTAAGAATCCAAGACGTTGTCCATGGCCAAAACGGACAAAACATTACGAAGAAGAGAGTAAGGGAATTTGTTGTGTTGGTATCATTGTCTTGGCTTACACTAAACACTGACGGTTCAAGACATCACGTTCACTTACCGCAAGTAAGTCCGATGGTATTCAACTATGGAAGGTTCAAAGCCGAGGCTACCTCTCCTTATGTAACATCGGTCCATTGAAATATTGCTGGAAATGAAAAAGACACCATGTGAGTGCGCCAAAATCTCTTTCAAGAGGGGATTGTTGGAAATTTGCCTTTGGCGGGAGTTGCGACCGACCAACTTTAACGGCTTAAACACTAGTGTTACGTATGTTGGAGAATCCGGTTCTTCACACATGCATGATCTACTAAGTACGTAGATAACCGTAGGGCCAAGAATCGTCAAATTTCATTGAGAAATGAAAGAGATATTGGTCCACGAAGTAAGGTGTTTGAAGCATGGAAAGTGTGGTATTGTGTTCAATTCTCCCTCATCGGTAGAGGAAGAAAGAATTGTTGTGTATATAAGACTCGAAATTGGTTTGGGGTTTGGGACCCCAAGAGGTATCCCATGTGTTTAAAGGAGGGAGGACCTAGATATGCTTCGGTTCAAGGAAAGACCACACGCGCGCCGCCGCCGCTCGCCCGTCCAGTCCGGTTCCGGTTCCGAGTTCCGAGTTTCGGGTTCCGGGTTCTCGGGTTCACGGGTTCACGGGTTCACGGGTTCACGGGTTCACGGGTTCACAGGTTCACAGGTCGTGGGCTGTGAGCTGTGAGCTGTGGGTTCACGGGTCGTGGGCTGTGGGCCTTCTGATATTATCTTTTTGGGCCAGAAGTTCCAGATGTACAGTTCAGATCAGAATTCTTTCAGATGTACAGTTTGGTCCCTGAAGTTTCCAGAACGTCAGAATTTGGACAGTCAAAGCAGAAACGCCAAACACTCAATTCAGCCATTTATTTTGGCTGAATTACTCCTCCTATAATGGCCAAATCCGTTGGTCTTTCACCATTTATGTTGGTGACTTTACTACCTCCATAATGACTATTATTTGGCTATTATGGAGGCAGTTTTCAGCCCCTCCATCACCTATATAAACACCCCCTTACACCATTGTTGAGCACTAAGAACACACATATAATATACACGAAAATTCAGAAGCTTACACAAGCAGAAAGTTTTCTTCTTCCTACAACTTCCAAGCATCATTTCGTTACTCAATATTCTTCACGGTAGCTCTTGAGTTTCCTTTGCTCAAGTGTTCCATTGCTGTTTTATCTTGGGAGACAAATTGTCCAGGACGTATAAAGGATACATACGGGGCAATATTGTCTTAAGGACAGAGTGCCACACTCGACTCAGCAAAACCAGTTTCCATTTTTCCGTATTCAACAAAATTGTAATTTCAGTTTTGTGGATCTCTTGTAATTTTCAGATT
This sequence comes from Anisodus acutangulus, assembly GCA_029783415.1. Taxonomy (NCBI): domain Eukaryota; kingdom Viridiplantae; phylum Streptophyta; class Magnoliopsida; order Solanales; family Solanaceae; genus Anisodus; species Anisodus acutangulus. Next base: position 20,664,001 of record CM056501.1, read on the forward strand.
ACTAGTTCAATTATTGAATCTTTGTTTATCCTTTCGAATACTTGTAATAGTTATATACTTTCCGTACTGCTTTATAAAGTACCATAGAGAAAAACTACCCAACATACATTTCATTGTCAGTTTTGCTCAGATTTAGCCACTCACTTATGCTGAAGAAAGAAACTTAAGTCTTTCATAATCTCTGTTGATGTTTTATGTTCCTCGAGATTGCTTTCTTTTTGTATCACCCTCTGGATTTCAATCAGTATTGATTTTTTTATCAAGTTGGATGTCTGTTGGATTTAATTTTAGGAGTTTCCGTGGACGGAGGAAGAGCACAAGCTATTCCGTTTGGGATTGCAGAAGTGGGAAAAGGAGACTGAAGAGGGAATTTCGTCAAGACTTGCACACCGACACAAGTCGCAAGTCATGCTGAGAAATACTTCCTCCGGCGAACTAACCTCAATCGCCGGCACCACCGCTCTAGCCTCTTTGATATCACTACTCCATATTTCACTCAATCACAAATTTCATCCATTACCAATTTAATTGCTTGCCTTTTAAATAATTGATGAAAATTGAAGGCCTTCTGGTGAAAGTTGGTTCAATTTATGACGGATAGGTCGGTTTAAAATGAATGGGTCTGGTCTCGTTTGACCGGATTATCCATGTAGGATAATAAAGGTGGAAATAAGAAAACTAACACCTCAAGGGTAAATATAAATACAAAATAAGATTAGAGGATAAATATATCAAAAAGTATAACAAAGAATAAATATATTAAAAAATATAACGAAGATTAAATATATCAAAAATATAATGAAGGATAAATATAATCGTTTTCTAACCTGAGCAAATATGACCCTTTTCCGTTTTGCAAATTATAAGCATCAAAAGTCATTCTTCTTTCTAGAAATGTGTCAGGATAAGTGTGTGAGTAAACATTAACAAACTTGGATCACGTCTATGATTAAAAAGAAAAAGAATGTCCTTGATATATATATATAAGTTGGTAAGAGAAATGTCGTGTCATTTCTTACTTTTGTTTCTTTTAACAGTTTTAGATTTTTAAATTAAATACATCTATGTACTTATATCCATGTGATCCATCTGATAATGAAGTCTAATGATTGGAGCCCGGAGGGGATTTGAAGTCTTCTTCTTCACTCGAATGGAGCTGAAAGTCAAGAACGAGAATGGGAAGTAGCGCCGCAACTTCGGACCGAAAGCACGACACGAATGGCAAGCGCGTAAGCGCAGGTTTACCTCATAGTGGTTGTAGTCTTGTAGAAACAGACAAATTTGGTATCATACATTTACAAGAAAGACTGAAGTATGCGTAGAGCTACCGAATAACATGCAACTTAATCTGTTAAAAGAAGAAATGAAGGAAAAATAAGTCAAAAACTTGCGAAAAGCATGAAACCAAAAGTCTCAATTGCTTACTGCGGATCATTCCCAGATAAAGATATTGTTGGAAATTTGCCTTTGGCGGGGAGATGCGTCCACCCATCTTTGATGAATTAAACACTAGTGCTCCGCATGTTGGAGACCTTGTCTCTTCGCACATGCATGATCTACGAAGTGAGTAGATGACCGTAGGGCCAAGAATCGTCAAATTTCATTGAGAAATGAAAGAGATATTGGTCCACGAAGTAAGGTGTTTGAGACATGAAAATGTGATGTGGGACAAATCTACCACATCGGTGGGAATAGGAAGAATTGATCTCTATATAAGTCTCTAATTGGTAAAGAGTTTGGGACCCCAAGGGGTATCCCATGTGTTTAAAGGAGGGAGGACCTAAATGTGCATGGGTTCAAGGCTAAGCCCATACGCGCGCCGCCGCCCGCCGGTCCGGTCACGGGCTGTGGGTTGTTATCTTTTTGGACCAGAGAACTCTGCCAGATGTACAGTTTGATCCCCAAAGTTTCATATATACAGTTTGGACCTGAATTCTTTCATATGTACAGTTTGGTCCCCAAAATTTTTGGAAAGTTGGTTCTGCCTCCGTTGGAACTGTTTTTTGAGGCAAATGACTGATTAACTCCTCCATTAACAACCCATTACTTGGGCACCATTACAGCCTTGTCTTGGCAGTTGGACAGCCCCTCCTCCATGCTATATATTGAGCCTCTTTTGGCTCAATTCAGTGGCAGAAAATAGAAAAAAAAAACAGTGACGAATATGCACTGCAAAACAGCACTGAAAACACACGAAAATAGCAACACTTTTCAGTCACAAAATAGCACAAAACAGTGGCCGAAATTTGTCCAAAACAGTGGCCAAAATCAGTTTAATTCGTGACTGAAAAACAGTGAGTAAACCCTCATATATACACAAGATATACACTACAGAGACACACTATATACACAGAGACAAAAGAGAAGAGTATTGAGAAACTCTTCCTTCCTATTCCATATCTTCAGCAAGTCGAGTCATATTTGCTTTATTCGGCAGGCTCAACCTATTGGCTTTGTAGTGTTGAGATTAAAGTATTGTTTTATCTTGGGAGACTATTGTCCGCTAACGTAAAATCATATATACGGGGCAATCTTGTTTTAAGGATAGAGGGCTATCCTCGACTCAACACACAACGTTGTAACCATCCAGATTTAGTTGTTTCTTGATTTTAGGATATCAAGATTCAAGACACAACAAACTTGCGGCAGTTCTCAACATTGGCTTTGCAAGGTGATCAAGATTCAAGACACAACACACATGCGGCAGTTTTGAAGATTGATCATTTATTTATCCTTTCGAACATTTGTAATAGTTATTACTTCCCGTACTGCTCTATAAAGTACAATAGAGAACCAACAGATATATGCACCCATCCACTTGGCTTGGAGATATTACGTCTCAAGTTCAGAAAATAAACTGGCATAACTATTCAGGACTTTGAAAGCCATCGCCTGCTCGGATAGAGATATTACCAGGTGTATAGCTTTCGTCAAGCTGGAAATCAACATACAGGACAACTAACTGAGAATAATTAAAACAAGAAAAAAAAAATTTAAACTAGTCTCAAGTGATTAGCCACAAAGCATGAGTGCAAAAATTCATTTACACCCGAAAATGCACCAAACCAATAAATTCATGACATGTGCCATCCTTTTTCACATAAAACTTTATCCTAATAACCATAGTTAAGTTAAACAAAAATCTAAAAGAATTTTATTCTACAGTAAAAAACTTTAAATCATAGTAAAAGTTGATGTACAAGAAAAGAAAAAATAAGATAATAAATTGAATGTTAGACCATAACTCATAGAAGGAAGTGTTAAACCATCCCAAAAAGTAACCTGTTTAAAAAAAAACTGGTTATTATTGTCCATAAGATAACCTCCTTAACTTCACGAGGTAGGGCAAAAGTCTGTGTACAGTACACTCTATGAAAGAAATAATTTTTTTTCTTATTTTTATTAATGAAGAGGTATATATACATGATATATAATATCTAAATATGAAAAATAAATCTACATTTTTAATACAAAACTAATACCATTTTCTAATACAATACTAATACCATAATTACATTTTTACAAGAATTCTACAAATATGGTAAATTAACAATAATTTTCGGTCCAATGGTATACACGATTTTGACTGTATCATTGAATTGATTAACCTGAGATGATAAATCTATCATGTCCGAGTTCTACGATTCGGGTTCAGAGCGGAGTTTCAAGACAATAAAGAAGTGGAACCACAACCATTCAACGGGATTCGAAATGCCAAGGCTCGAAGACCTCTGGGACTGGACTGACTCGGGGAAGGGTCAATCTCCAGAGGAGCATGCTTCACAGCCACTCATTCGTCCTGCACGATTTTGACTGTATATACCCTTCTATCACACCCCCACAGTCATAGTGGGCGGTTGTCATACGCTGAGACTGTCCCTAAAATCTTCAAACAGAACCAAGGGAAGACCCTTAGTAAAGATGTCAGCAATTTGGTACCTTGAAGGGACATGTAAGACACGTATTTTTCCACGAGCTACCTTTTCGCGAACAAAGTGAATATCCATCTCGATATGTTTAATGCACTTATGTTGGACAGCATTTCCAGAGAGATATACTGCACTAACATTATCACAGTAGACCAAGGTAGCTTTCTGAATAGGAAAGTAAAGATCTAACAGAAGATTACGTAAACAACATGATTCAGACACCACATTGGCTACCCCTCGATACTCGACCTCTGCACTGGATCGTGATAAAGTAGCCTAGCATTTTGCCGACCAAGAGACCAAGTTATCACCAAGAAACATACAATAATCAGAGGTTGAACGTTTGGTATCTGGACAACCACCCCAATCAGCATCTGTATAGGACACGAGAGTAGAGACGGAGGACGGATATAAATGCAATTCATTATCAAGTGTGACCTTTATGTATCGTATAATGCGTTTGAGCGCATGCATATGCTCAATCCGCGGATCATACATAAATAAACACACATATTATACTGCATAAGTAATATATGATCTTGTGAAGTTAAGATATTGAAGAGCCCCTGCAAGACTACGATAGTGGGTGGGGTCCTCATATGGTGTGCTAGAAGTAGCATTAAGGTTCGATTTGGTATCAATCGGAGCAGAAGAGGACTTACAAGATGACATGCCTGCTCTCTCAATAATCTCAGTCACATAATTCTTCTGCGATAAAAATAGACCACCTGTATGACGAGTGACAACTATACTCAAAAAATAACTCAAGGGCCCCAAGTCTTTCATAGCAAATTCTGAACTGAGAAGGGACATGATAGACTTGCGCAGATTATCAGAAGAGGCAGTCAATATTATATCATCCACATATAACATAATGTATGCCAGAGAAGTACCATGATGATAGATGAATAGAAATGACCATACATGTTGTGAGAAAACCCACTAGTAGACACATAATATGCAAACCTCTTATACCAAGCCTGTGGGGCCTGCTTAAGCCCATATAAGAACTTTTTCAGCAAACAGACATGATGGGGATACGTGGGTCCCTAAAGCCCAAGGGTTGATGTATGTACATTGTCTCCTTAAGGTCACCGTGTAATAAAGTATTTTTCATATCCAGCTGATGAATGGACCATGTTTTCGAGAGAGCTAGACTAAGCACAATGCGAATGGTTGCCGGTTTGACCACCGGACTAAACGTCTCTCCACAATCCATGTCAACCAGTTGTGTTTTACCATCACCTACAATACGTGCCTTATGTCTCTCAAAAGAACCGTCAGGATTTTCTTTATGAGTAAAAATCCATATAGAAGGAATAATATTGACACCATGCGGACGGGCACCAACTCCCACGTCTTATTTTCAATAAGAGCATTATATTCATCATTCATGATCATTTTTTAATTCGGATCATGAAGGGCAGACATAGGATTACGTGGTAGGGGTGATTTGTCGACATTAGAATTTAGATTAAAATATCTTTTAGGTTTAAAAATACCACGTTGGCTATGAGTAACATGCCCTTGACTCGAAATAGAAGGGGATGTGTTTTGGGTAGGTGTCGGGTTGGGTAAAACCGGACCAACAGGTAATGGGCTTGCTGGCCCAGTGGCAGAAGGCAGTGACGGTAAAACTGGGCCAGCAGGCAGTGGGCCTACTGGTTGAGAAGCAGAGACTGGATCGGTAATATTTGGGTCAGCAGGCAGTGGGCCTGCTGGCTGATTTTGGTCACTGGACTGCTCGAATAAATGGTGGATAATATACAGTGAGAGCCCATCATCTAAAAAAGTATACGAACTAGACACAGAATTATACAATTTAGCAAACGAAAATTGGGTTTCATAAAAAATGACATGGAGACTAATTATGATTTTATTAATGGATAAATCAAAACATTTGTTATGGAGTATGTTAAGGAGGTATGTAGCCATTTGTAATGCATGATGCCAAAAAGACGGAGGTAATGAGGCATAAGCTAGTAAAGTTCGGACAATATTATTAATGGTACGAATTTTTCTTTCGTCCTTCCTATTTTATGAGGACGTATGAGGACAAGAAAACCGAAAAGATATGTCATGAGTGTCACAAAATTTCCAAAATGACCCATTATTTAGACAAAGGAAAAGTCCATAAAATTTTTGAATAATCATCCAAAAATAAAACATAATAACGATGGGCCAAAGAACTCAAAACGGGAGATGTCCATAAATCACTATGAATAATGTCAAAAGACATCGACGTACTAGAAGTAGATGCTACAAACGGTAATCTAACATGTTTCCCTAGAGGACAAGAAGGACAAATATGAGTACTACGCATACTCTTACAATCAATAAAATTATTATTTTTAAGAGAAGAAATAATAGACGACCCTGGATGACACAAACATGCATACCACAAAGAAGGAGCAAGAACGGCAAACGTAGAAGGTGTGGCTTGACTCGTGGAAATGGTGGTGGTGGTGATTGGATAAATCTCTCCCCGACTATTACATCTCATCAGAGGTATCCCCGTCTTGAAATCCTTCACAGAAAATTCAAAATGGTCAAAGTTAACAGACACCCAATTATAAGTTGTGAACTTTCAGACAAACACAAAATTTTTAATCAAGTGAGGGGCATGAAGAACATTTTTTAAGACGAGAGGTGGATGCGGGGGAGATAAATTTGTGTGACCATAATCACGAATTGGAATTGAATGACCATTACCAACAGTTATACCACAAGTGTTGCTCAAATTGAAATAAGACGAGACATTACCTGGTGCGGATGTCATGTGAGAAGTGGCACCGGTGTCCATACACCAATTTGAGTTCGGGGGATGTAATCCAAGTGTATGCATCGCGACCTCGATTTCTGTAGGCGTCGGTACTGCCGCTGGGCCCGCAGCAGCGAAGGGCTGCTGAGGCCGAGGCCCAAGCATGCCAGTCTGCTGCCAAGGCCAAGTAGGTTGTTTGGAATTATTTGGCGGAAAACTGGGCCTGAACCAATTTTGGAAATTAGTCCAGTTCGCTGAAGATGCCGAGAAAGGGTAGTTGGGCCACTGGCCACCAGCCCAGCCCCATGGCCAGTTGGCCCAAGGCTGTGGCCAGTGGTGCTGCGGCCTGGCTGGCCCATTGCCACCACGTCCGCCACTGCTCCAACTACCTTCACCGCTATTGACGCGGCCGAACCGCAGTTTTTGCCTCTATTTTTTCAATTTTGACCCTTTTTGCCACCACTATTGTTACGGTTTTGGCTAGAATTATCTATGAACGAGTGAGAGTCGTCTAACGTGGCCATTATCATGATGGAATTTGCGCGGATAGCTGCCTTTTTAGCCAAGCCGACCTCTTCTAATGTGAGCATGAAATAGGCTTGGTAAAATGGTAGGAGTGGATTACTCTGACGAAGAAGCGTCCCAATGTCATTATAGGCCTCGGATAGGCCTGCAACCATCTGAAGAATAAGACGATCATTGGTGACGGGCGCACCAACGTTCTTGAGTTGATCCGCCAATTCCTTCAGCCTTTAACAATAGGCCGAGACATTCGGAAAATCCTCCATGTTGACATGGAAAAATTCCTGCTCAAGAGTGACAACACGGGAATTTTTGTTATCTTGGAATATATCACGCACCTTATTCCAATTTTCCATCGCCGTGGCATCATGTTCAATAATCGTTTGCCAGAGGTCCGTAGAGGTAGTGAAATAAATCCACTAGAGAACGGTAGCATCAAGAGTCGTCCATAATGCAGGGTCATCCTCGGGGGTAGGCACCTTCTCCATGCCTGTTACCGAGGGGATGATGTGATGAAAGACTTGATGCGAGCGTGCGTGAATCTTAAATAATTCCGCCCACGTCTCGTATTGAACGTTTTCCATCTCAAGAGCAATAGGGATGTGGTTCTTGATGTTGGAGACTGTAAGGGCAGGATGAAACATGTTCTTTGAGGTAGACATAATGAAAGAACAAGAGGAGAATTAGGGATTTGGAAAGAAATCGGAAGGAAAAAGAAGTGGTCGTCGGTCGTGTCTCGGAAACCGAGAGAGAGAGGATTGCAGAATTGTGGGTTTGGAGAAGGGAAATATTTACCCTACACTTCTGATACCATGAAAGAAATAATCCCTTTCTTATTTTCATTAATGAAGAGGTATATATACATGATATACAATATCTAAATATGGAAAATAAATCTACATTTTCTTAATGCAAGACTAATAACTTTTCCTAATACAATACTAATACAATAATTACACTTGTACAAGAATTCTACAAATATGGTAAATTAACAATAATTTTCGGTCCAATGGTATACACGGTTTTGATCGTGTTTACCCTTCTATCACTCTACCCTCCCCATACCACATCTATGAGATTACACTGAGTATGTTATTGTCCATAAATATTACATCTTTTAATTGTTTCAATACTAGTGGTACATGCACTCAATGCGAGTAAGTATTTTTCAAACATGACTTCATAATAGCAAACTGTTTGACGAATGAAATGTATACTTGTACATGAGATAGAACCTACTTGAAGCTTAACTTTCTTCTGAACTTGAACATTAACAAGATGAGGTTGTGCACCATCTGATCTGAATACACGACAAATAAAACACCAAAATCAGCAAAAATAACAAAATTAAGGTTTTAGGAATAGAATAGGAATAGAATTCTCTTATTATGGAAATATGTAATTGGTATAAATAGTCTTTCAATCAATGAAAATAATCAATGGATTATTTCTTTCAAAAATATTATTATGAGTAATAGGATATTTTAATACAGAGCTTTAATTTAAAAATGTCTTGATCCATTTAATTGTTAGTATTGTTATTTACTTTGACTTGTCAATTTTGTGTAAACTATTCTTTAAACTTTGGAATAATTGATCTCACTATAAAATTCCGTTTAAGATATGCTTGATTGGTTATTAAAAAATTTATTCGCTGTTTTAATTAAATACTAGTAAGTGAATAACAACAGATCCTTGTGGTCCGACCTGTAAAGAATGAATTTTGGGTTTAACTTAACCTCAAAAGATAGCCTATAGGGTAAGGATTGTCTAAGTCCATATAAGGAGTCAATGTTTCCATTTCATATCCGATGTGGGACTCTTAACACTCCCCCGCACGCCAGACTTCGTTAACTGGAGCGTGGACAATATAATTTGGGGGCCCAACATCGGTGAACAAAGAATTAGAATGGACCTCGCTGTGATACCATGTAAAGAATGGATCTTGTGCCTAACTCAACCCCAAAAGCTAGCTTGTACGGTGAGGATTGTCCAAGTCCATATAAGGAGTACATGTTCCCATTCCATATCCGATGTGGGACTCTTACCACTCCCCCGCACGCCCAGACCTTGTTAACTGGAGCGTGGAGAATCTAATTTGGGGGCCCAACATCGGTGAATAAAGAATTGGAATGAGTCTGACTCTGATACTATGTAAAGAATGGATCTTGGGCCTAACTCAACCCCAAAAGCTAGCTTGTAGGATGAGGATTGTCTAAATCCATATAAGGAGTCCATGTTCCCATTCCATTTCCGATGTGAGACTCTTAACACTCCCCCGCATGCCCAAACCTCGTTAGCTGAAGCGTGAACAATATAATTTGGGGGCCCAACATCGGTGAACAAAGAATTGGAATATGCCTGACTCTGATACCAGGTAATAAATGAATCTTGGGCTGAACTCAGCCCCAAAAGCTAGCTTATATGGTAAGGATTGTCCAAGTCTATATAAGGAGCCCATATGTGTGACTCTTAACACGGTCCTTTCCCGGGCCCCGCGCATAGCGGGAGCTTAGTGCACCGGACTGTCTTTTTTTTTAAGTGAATAAAAATAGCATGGATTGAGAGGTGTTAAAGGAGTGACCCTTGGTCAAGGGACGTCAAATGACACTCCTTTATTGAAAAATTAAGTGTGTAGATTAATAATTTTTGTTATTTATATGTATAATATGTTTACTTTTTCGGATTATTCTATTCAACCTCTTAGAAAGAAAAGAACTTAAATAAAAATACTTAATAGCATGTGCTAAAGCCCTTCCTATCTGATAGAAAAGGATCCCATGATCCTGAATCGATCTTACCTGGAATCGCAAATCCCAAGTTTGTCTATGAAGATTTATTTTTTAATGTGTTTACTTTTTAAAATTTTAAGTAACATCATCAGATCTTTCTAAGAAATCACCCGACTCTTTCTATAATCATCTTATTCTCACACGGAACTTGCCATTTACTTCATTACTGTATTAGAGTAAGTGTTTGTTTGGCCCTTCTTTTTGGAGTTCCTTAGTCCACGATAGTCCAAGTACTTATGTCCAACCTTGTCATATGTAACAATTTTCTTCGAACTTATTTTGTTCGAGTTCTTTGGTCTGGAAAGCCTCTTCCTTTTGTTCTGATTTGGCGAAGAAGTCTCATTAATGTTTCCTCCCATTGTTGTTTTCATTAGCCTTCTTGTTCGCAAACCTGTTGTCCTATTTGATCCTTGAACGAACAACGAGATCTTCAATCTTCATCTCCTTGCACCTTGTGTTTTAAGTAGTTTTTGAAGTTCAATTTCTCCGTGATGGAGGCAACTTCTCAATAAAAATTATAACTTAAAATGCCTCATTAATGATTATACCTTTAAAAAAATGTAACTATATGATCAATATCTTCAATAAAATTACTTACTTGGATCATATCTTCAGTAAGGAGATCATGAATAACGACTTGAAGCTCTCGGACTTGGGTAACGACATGTCTGCTGTCAACCATCTTGTAGTAAAAAAATTTGACAGTCATAAATTTCTTCAGCTTGCTCCTTCAGTTCTATAATTTTTCTCAAGGGCATTTCATATTTACTTTGAAGTATCAATGGCAATGTAAACGTTGTACAAGTTGTTTCAACCCGCTAAGAATGTAATTCTTACATAGGAAATCAAAATACTACCAAGCCTCAGTCACCATGGTCATTTTCGGGAGTTGCATACGACTAAAACATTTTTCCTCATGAACTTTTGTAAACTCAAGGTGGTAATGTAAATGGACATCTTTTGTTGACATATCTTGAAATCAGTTTTGAAATAGATTTTGCTCTTTTTCTACCGGTGTCGGTGCAGAGCGGCTGCTAAAGATGCATCCGGACTTGAAGAGCCAATCATAGTAGTTACTTTGTCTTTTTTATTGAACACGAAACAGACATATTTTGCCTCAATGCATGAGTAGAAAATCACGAGAATTTTAGTCTCCAAAAGTAGAAGTACAGATGAACACAAAATTAAAAAGAAAATCATAAAAGTAAATCCTTAAGCTTGCTAGTCACTGCATTTGGAACCATATTATAAAAACATACACATAATATGTACAAAAATAGGAAAAACAAAATAAAATTTGTATGTATAAATAGAATCACTATATAAATAAAATATGTAACTAGTAAAGCACAGAAAGAATAAAATTCCGAGCCCACAGAAGTCAGTGCGGAATAGCGGCACCTCAAGCTACGGCAACGTTTAAACACAATGGCTGGAGCAAACCACACGACACTACTTTTATTTGGATTAATGCAGAGAAAGGAGAAGGAGAAGAAGAATCCAAAAATCTGTAGACATTCTGAGGAAAGGCATCTGTATTTGGGGCCTTTCTGGGATTGTCTTTTCGGAACAAACATGCAGGTACTTATTTTTCGAAAAATAATACCATCGCCTTTTAAGGAAAAAAAAATGCGGCGAAGTTTAAGAAAAAAGAAAAAAAAATTTAGTTCAGAAAATATATCAATCAATCAAATCATTTGACTAAAGAGTCAGCAACGACAGTTTGAGGGCTTGCCTTCTTCGGAACTCTTTCAGCTAGAATAGAAGTATTTTTGTATTTATACCCAACAAGTTCTTTTCCTTTCTTTCGATGCATGTGGGATAAAAGTCTCTCCATTTCCCCTTCACAACGTAATCCAAAGGTCATGAGATCAAACCTCATTCACACCAAAAATCCTAACACACATGTTTGTCCAAAACTAGACAGAAGCAAATTGACATACTCAAGGGTTTAATACAGGTTCTCTGTATTCTTAAGTTGCTTGAAATCTACTAATCACATCGCATTACTAACATGAGATATAGTTGAAACACATTGTTGGTTTGTCATGTGGTGTAAGGGACTAGAAGTTGATTCAGAAGAAGCACCAGTTGTTATATTAGGTGATTATCCCATTGAAAAGGAAGCAAAAGCACAACTGACAACTAAAAGGATGGACCACTCAACCACTGCCTATCCATTTCCAGTACCTCTTCCTTTTATTTCCTTTTTTAAAGTTTATTAATTCCACTACTTTGAATTATTGCCGAGTATGTCATCTCGTTTAATTATACGCATTAGCCTCAATAAGACGTAAAATCTTAGGCCTTTACAATTGAGATTGATGTGTATAATTAAAGGAGATGACATATTTTAAGTTTTCTCAAGATAGAGAGATGTGTTTTAAAACACACAGAGAAGCTTTTTTAAAAATTTGAGCCAAAGTATATAATAGAAACACTTTATCATGTGTCTAGCTGCTCAATTGAAACATATCGTAGTTTAAGTGTCTAAATGAAATATACTGATAAGTTAAAAGGAGTTGTCAATATATTCAGCTATTTTTTATTTCACCTCCTCTCTTTGCTAGTCCCCCACATTGTTTAAAAACTATTGTAGTACCTTCAGCCTACATCTCACTTCTTATTGCTGCTTCTTGAGGTTGTTGTAATATGTTTCATTCTTGACTAATATATTTGCTGTTTACCCTATAATTCAAAGGATTGTCTTAACCATAAAAGTTGGATCCATCATCGATTTGCTTTCTTACATTATTCAACATAAGATGAGAGAGAATAAAAAAGAGTAGAAACTCAATCTTTTATTACATATCAGTCAATCAATAGTGCACGCAGCTTTGACTATACATATGAACAAATTACAAGAAGCCTTATAAATTTATAAGATTTAAGAATTTCTCTTAAAGGGTGACATTTTTTTTTTTTTTTTTTGTGGGGGGGTTGCTCTCTAACTTCAAAAATGTTGGACTCATTTGAAGGATGTGAATTTTTGTGTACATAATCAATTGAATTGCCATTAGACCCTTCTGCACTTCAATCTTCTTTAACTAGTTAAAGCCGACACCGAAAAGGCTCTGCAAATCAGTCTCAAAAATTGGCTGCTGCTGTACGACCTGCAATAAAACAGTAACAGATCCAGTTGAGATAACAAGAAAAGCTTCACATATATCATAGAGGATATTTTTACCAAGAAAATAAAGCATAGGGATGAAGAAAATTACTGTAAAAGCTTCTGATGACATTAAATCTCTTCTTTGTGGTAACATTTGTGCAACATCACCACTACTTCCTTGTTGGTGTTGGATCAAGTTATATTCTGCTACTGTTGGAAAAGGAGTGGCTATGTAAGAGGGAAAATCTTTGGTAAAAAAATTATCTGTGTTCAAATCAAGCCTAGGATTCAGAGTAGCAAGTTCCATCGAAAGGAACTCGACTTGTTTCTGAAGTGATTGAACGTAATTAATGATTTCATCTAGCATTCCAGCTTTGCCAGTCACTTTGTTGCAACCTGGGACTAAATCTTGTAAATATTGCATCTTTTTACTGATTTTCTCCCTTCTAGCCTGCATAATTCATTAACAAAAAGTAAGCCAATTGCTACTAAAAGTCACAGTAACGCCTCTCTCTAACAGTTTAAGTTTTACGAGACTGTTAACATAAGGCTCTAAATTCAAGTCTATTACATAATTTTATTGTTCATACAATTCAATAATGCACTTACTCTTTCTGCTAAGCTGTGGCTATCAGTGGCTTGACCACGACGTGCCCGAACATGAATGTAATCGGGTTTTTGAACCTCAGACGTCTTAGAATTCTCCTTCGAATCGTTCCCTGTTGTCCCCCTTTGGCTTTTCTCACTGATCTCTGACTCCAAAAACTGCTAAACAGAATAAACAAACACGTTTAGTTTTACATCTTTTTTCTTATAGATATTCGGAATTGAGTGAATTAGACTCAGGAATATACGAATGAAATGTGCTAGATATAGTTGATTGATGAACTGATAGACTAAAGTACATGTACTATTACAAACCTCTGCTTTTCTCTTCTTGGTTGATACAACATTTTCTCTAGGAGCTATAATGGTACTTAAATCATTTTCTTTCTCTGACGGGGGAGACACGGTTGTAATCGATGAATTCGAGACAGTAGAGAAAGAAGGACGAGCCATTTCTTGACAATTATTATTGGTAAAATTAGATCCTGCAAAGCCCTTATGTTCTCTCCCCGCACCAAACATGTCGAAGTTGGTAAAATTCTCCTCAACACACCCGCCCATCATATGGCTGGTTATCAAATTGGTAAAGTGAGCAAGATCTTGTTGAGGCAGAGAAGAAAGCTGCTGTTTCGAATGGTTATAAAGACGTTCCAACACCGCTCTCAGCCTTTCAAGAACGCTCATTTCCTCGCAACGTAACATGTTGTCACAATTCTCCTGAAACTCGCAAAATGGTGATAGCAGAGATGACTAAATTTTGTGCTAGAGTTGTTAGGTTGGTTTGTGAAACTGTAAAAAGATGTAGAGGAAGGATTTATAGAGATGAGAAAAGGATTGGTGCTAGTGGATATAAGGAGAAGGGGGCCTGGCGGGGCCGGAAGGGGGAAATGGGCATATGAAATCAAGAATGTGGAGATAAGAAGGAAACAGTGGTGGGGTTAGAACTTAGAACGATGGCCCCCTACAGTACTACTCTTTCCAAAGGAATCAAAAGCCATTGCAACAGATATTATGGCGTTTATGCCAAAGGATGATAACAGAGTGATAATCAAGTTTAAGATCTTAAGTAGTCGTTTCAATTAATATCTCTAATCGTACCAAACTACCAATCAAGTGTAACACCCCGTACTTTCGGGTGATAGTTTGAGCAGCTATACGTACACAGGTGACCCGAGCCTTGGAAGATTGATGTCATATTCACGTACGCTAATGAAGAGCTTAGTATATAAAATGATGCGATCCCGAAATGATTTAGGATTTAAAAGTGTGACGATGGTGGGAGAGAAAGGAAATGATTATTATACTATAGGATAAGGAGTGAAGTGGATTAAATGTGGTGTAAATTGATATGTTGTGATGTGGCAGCACCCTCCCATATGTGGAAGCACTGGAGAATGAAACATTAAGTGACTCATTCACTTATATATACGTATATCTATGAGAGCATATCTGAAGGTGACCATTTGTGGAACCGATCCCACATCCATAAGGGCAACTTTGCCAATTCATTACTTACTATATCATAATCAATTGATTAGGAGTTGCACATTATATTCTTGGTAGAAACCAATTTTTGTATTCCACTTTTCATTGAGGCAGCAACGTTGCTTCATTTCAAGAAAGCAACAACAACAGTCACCCGGGGCATAGTTGGATGGCAAATGAGGGGAACTTAAAATCCAGCTGGAGGTCTGCAGCGTGGGTTCGAACTCTGGTGGGAGCAATTTGCTCTCTTCTGGGGTAGGACCTTGTAGGTGATATCAGTTGCTCTGTTCTCAAACCCTGGTCATTCAGGCACATCCCGCTATTTACTGGTAGTAGTGCTGAGGGACCGGGGCTACTATCTCCAGGAATAGTCTGGCATAAGACGGGAAGCTGGATATCAAAAAAAAAAAAAGCAACAACAACCTTGCAATTCGGTGGCAGCTACGTAGTCATATTGATTTCGTTACTCCCGTTGTGCTAGTAGTTTTTTTGTTCTTCTTGTGGTTGTTGATTTTGGAGTGGTCCCCTATCGGGTGGAGAGTTGTTCTAAGTGTTACAAGATTGAAGTGTTATACACCTCAAGTACAAGGCGGATTGTGTCAGTTAGATGACCAAAGGTATGTTAAGGCTACTCTTCCTTCTTTTGACATGTTCTAAGTACGAAACGTAAACATAATATTGTCCCATAAATGATTCTACTCTTAGTAGTTAAGGATGTTCATGTTATTCATTCCTATCGTCAACACATGTCTAAATATGTTCCTAAATCCCTAGTGAGGTATATGGGAAAGATATTAATAATCATAATGAAAATCGAAGGTGTAATGACCTTACGTCACATTGATGAATTCAGAGTGTTTTATTATCGTTCATGCATTATATATACATGTATAAACCTTGACCTCAAAGGCGTTATATATGCTACTATATGGTATGCATTATATATATGTAGGGTATGGGAAAAGGGAAATGCGTTATATACGCACCACTACCTGATCATCTGGTATATGATGATGATTATGCCCACAGAGACTGATATGATATGATGGGATGCCCACAGAGGCTTGATGACGTTATATACGCATATGTATATGTATGACCGATATTGTACATGCACAGACATTATACTTAGGCATATTATGGCCCCCAGAGGCATTGTCTACTGGTTGGTTGTATCTTGTCTCATGTTGCTTCCATGTCTCTGTTATGCTATTCTTCATACCTGACATACTCGGTACATCATTCGTATTGACGTCCCTTTTGTCGGGTGACGCTGCGTTTCATGCCCGCAGGCTCAGGTAGATAGGGTGACGGTCAGCATTAATAGGTTGTTGGTTCAACTGATATTGGAGCACTCCATTTGTTCCGGAGTTGCGGTCTAATCCTGGTACAGTGTTTTGGATATGCATATGGGTATGGCGGGGCACTGTCCTAACTTTATGATGTCACGTACACTTTGGAGGCTTGTAGACAGTTATCCTGTGTATAGTAGTCGTGTATGACATTGTAGGCCTTAGTATGTATATGTACATAGGTTGGGTTCTTCTGTTTGCAGGATTTTACGTTGCTCCTTTCCAGTTTATTATTTCGATGTGTCATCAGGTTACCTCGTGGCGGCCCTCGTGGCACATGCTTAATTACGGTTAGGTGGTAAATATATGATTAGTGGTGCTCAATAAGTAAGGTCCGGATGCCCGTCGTGGCCCTCCGATTTGGGTCGTGACATCAATTCTGTCAATTGTTTTCATAATCTCCCCATCTTTAACTCTTGAAAGTCTTGCAAAGCTCTCAAAAGGTCAAAGTGTCGAGTATTACAAGTTTAAGATTTTAACTAGGCGTGTTTTAATATCTCGTTATAGTCAAGTATGTCGATCGTTTTCATAATCTCTAGTATTTAACTCTTGAGAGTCTTGCAAAGCTTTCAAAAGTTCTAACTGTTGAAAATTGGTACTAAATAAGTTCAAGATCTTAAGTAGGCTCGTTTTATTATCTCTAACTATACTAATCAAGTATGTCATTTGTTTTCATGATCTTCGGTCTTTAATTCTTGAAAGTCTTGCGGACAGTCTAACTGTTGAGAACTCATACTAAACAAGTTTAAGATTTTTAAGTCGGCGTGTTTTAATATCTCTAACTGTTCTAATCAAGTATGTCAGTCGTTTTCATAATCTTCGGTCTTTAATTCTTAAAAATCATCCAGCAAGGCTCTCCAATGGTCTAACTGTCAAGAGCTCGTAATTGTTTTAATTGACCGGTCTGATATGACTTCCCTACCTCTCTCTTATCAAGTCGTCTAGTATGATATTCTTGTCGTATAATTAAAACTAAATTTTCTTAGACAAATTTGTATTGCTTCAATATTTATATATGTGAATGTATTTATTGTAGAATAGTGTAATTCTCCTTGGTTGGAGGCTTCTCATTAATGTAATATATATATTGAAAGAAATAATCTCCTTCATTATTTTTATTGATTTAATAGGTATATATACAAGATACAAAATATTTCTATTCTATTCCTAAATCTTATTCTACCATAATTCTAACTCTACAATTATGGTAGTGTATAATCCTACTTTAGGTAACAAATACATTACAATATACTCCACATATATTTTCCAAATATACAATATTCTTATAGACAAAATCAGTGAAAACCGAGAGCATCAATGCAGCAGATTTCGTGGTCTCTAATAAGGCAATATACACTTGTATATTGTCTTATTTAACACACCCCCGCAGTCATAGCGGGCGGTCTTCGAACGCTGAGACTGTCCCTAAAATCTTCAAAGAGTACCGAGGGAAGATCCTTTGTAAAGATGTCTGCAACTTGATATCTTGACGGGACATGACATACGCGTACCTGCCCCCGAACAACCTTTTCACGGACAAAGTGAATGTCCATTTCTATATGTTTGGTGCGTTGGTGCTGAACCGGATTACCTGAGAGGTAGATGGCACTAACATTATCACAATAAACTAAGGTCGCCTTCTGAATGGGGCAATGAAGCTCTAAAAGTAAATTATGTAACCAACATGATTCTGAGACCACATTAGCTACCCCTCGATATTCTGCTTCTGTACTTGAGCGGGATAGAGTCGCCTGACGTTTGGCAGACCAGGAGACCAAGTTGTTGCCAAGGAACATACAATATCCTGACGTAGACCGTCTGGTGTCCGGACAGCCACCCCAATCCGCATCTGTGTACGAGACAAGTATGGATGTAGATGAAGGATACATGTGCAACCCAAAATCCAGTGTCCCCTGAATATAACGAATGATGCGTTTGATTGCATTTCATGTGCTCAACTCTGGGGTCATGCATGAATAAACACACCTGCTGAACAACATACGTAATATTCGGTCTGGTAAATGTAAGATACTGGAGGGCCCCTGCAAGACTGTGATAGCGGGTCGGGTCCTCGTATGGTGCACCTGCCGCGGCACTAAGCTTGGTTTTTGAATCAACTAGAGTAGACGTGGACTTACAGGATGACATCCCAGCCCTCTCGATGATATCAGCAGCATACTTCCGTTGAGATAAAAACAAACCACCTGAATGACGTTTGACAGCAATCCCCAAAAAATAACTCAAGGGCCCCAAGTCTTTCATAGCAAATTCAGAACTGAGCATGGCCATGATAGACTGGCGCAAGGCATCGGAGGATGCAGTCAAGATGATATCATCCACATACAATAAAATGTAGGCCAATGATGAACCACAGTGGTAGATGAACAAGGAATTATCTGACCTGTTGTGAGTGAACCCAATAGTTGAAACAAAGTCAGCAAACCTCGTGTATCAGGCCCTTGGAGACTGCTTAAGCCCATATAAGGACTTCTTCAACAAACATACATGATGAGGACGGTTTGGATCCCTGAAACCCAACGGCTGATGCATATAGACTGTTTCCTTGAGATCATCATGTAGGAAAGCATTCTTGACATCCAACTAATGAATTGGCCAAGTCTTTGAAAGGGCCAAGCTAAGCACAGTGCGAATGGTGGCTGGTTTGACCACCGGACTAAACGTCTCACCACAATCTATCCCAACCTGCTGAGTCTTACCATCACCAATAAGTCGCGCCTTATGTCGAGCAAATGACCCATCTGAATTCTCCTTATGAGCAAAAATCCACATAGACCTGATAACATTAATACCATATGGACGGGGCACCAACTCCCACGTCTTATTATCAATAAGAGCATTATATTCATCAGTCATAGCAATTTTTCAATTAGGATAATTTAATGCGGACACAGGATTGCGGGGCAAGGGGGATCTAAATATATCAAAATGTAAATTAAAATGTCTTTTAGGTGTAAAAATACCCCGCTAACTAAGAGTGACTGATCTATGATTCGAGGAAGAATTGAGGAAATTTTGGAAATTTTCTGGGCTCGGGACGGACTGGCCAGCAGGCAGTGGGCCTGCTGGCCCAAATCGGTAACCGGAATCCTCGTCTGGACCAGTTCCAGAATTGGGCTGGACTGGCCCAATTGCTGGAACTGTACCAATTCCGAATAATATACGAGGATATTTGATCATCCAAAAAATTATACGACTTAGGCTCGGGAGTATGAACTTTCGTAAAAGGGAATTGGGTTTCATAAAAAATGACATGGCGATTAATTATGATTTTCTTGGAGGATAAATCAAAACACTTATAACCACGATGATTCAACGGATAACCCAAAAATACACACGGGGTAGACCTAGCTTGAAGTTTGTTAATTGTGGTGGATGAGAATAACGGATAACACAAGCACCCAAAAATCCGAAAATGAGAATAAGAAGGGTTCTTATTATATAGGATTTTGAGTGGGGAAGAATATGTCAGGCCTTTAGAAGGAATTATGTTAAGAAGATATGTGGCCATTTGTAGAGCATGATGCCAAAAATATGGAGGTATGGAGGCATGAATTAAGAGAGTTCTGACAATGTTATTTATGGAACGAATTTTGCGTTTGGCTTTCCCATTTTGTGAAGATGTATGAGGACACGAAAAACAAAAATTTATCCCATTATTAGCACAAAATTCCCAAAACTCCCTATTTTCATACTCTTTCCCATTACCACATTGAATATTTTTTATTTTTCTTTCGAATTGAGTACGAATGAACGCTCTAAATTTGATGAAGACGGAAAACACTTGTGATTTATTCGCAATTGGAAACGTCCACAAAAATCTAGAATAATCATCTAAAAAGAGAACATAATATCGATGACCCAATGAACTAAGAACATGAGACGTCCATAAGTCGCTATGAATAATATCAAATGTCATTGAAGTATGAGAATTTGAGTCTACAAATAGCAACTTAACAATTTTCCCTAATGAATAAGACTGACAAAGAGGAGTACGACTCGTACCCTTACAGGAAATAAAGCTATTTTTATCTAAAACTGATAAAATAGACGATCCCCGATGACCCAGACGAGCATGCCACATGGAAGGAGAGATGGCTGCAAAGTCTGATGGCAAGGCTTGACTCGATGGATTGAAACCAGGCATAATAGGATACAGACCCCCCTACTATCACACCTCATGAGATGGCTCCATGTCTTGAAATCCTTCACAGAGAAACCAAAAGGATCAAATTCAACTGAAACCGAATTGTCAGATGTGAACTTTCGGACATACACTAAATTTTTAATCAATTTAGGAGCGTGTAAAGTATATTTCAAGAGAAGGGGTGGATTGGGGGGAGATAATATTTTCTGACCATACCCTAGAATTGGAATAGAACTGCCATTACCAACAATTATCCCTCGAGGGGTGCTCAAATTGGAAAAAGATGAGAGAGTACCTGATTCAGAAGTCATGTGAGTTGTGGCACCGGTGTCCATATACCAATTTGGGTCCGGTTGAGTTAACCCCAACGTGTGCATCGCGGCCTCGATATCGGTTTGAGTGGGGCCTGCTGCATGATGGGCTTACGGAGGGCGGGGCTCAGGAATTCCAGACCGTGATGGAGCTGGTCAGTGGCTGCCGCTTCCATCTTCTTTGGGCCCATCGGCGATGGGCCGCCAACTGGCTGAGTGTTGGGCCTGGGTGTTGGCGGCCACCGGCCGGAACTTCTGGCGGTTGGTAAGGGTTGTTGGCCCATGGCCTACTGCCCCAGCCCTACTGCCATGGGCCCCACTACTGGGCCTAGGGGGGTGGTGGGCTACTGTTCCCTGGATGGGACCCACCGCATACTTGCTGACCACCAGAACCGCCACCAGAACCGTCGCGTTTGCCCCCGCGGTTTTTGTTATTATTCTTGCGATTATTCTTGCCGCCACCATTATTATGGTTTTGGCCTGAATTATTCACAAAACCCGAAGAACTAGGAGAAGACACCATCATGATGACGGGGCTTGCTCCGGTAGCCGCCTTTTTAGCCAAACCCGCTTCTTCCAAAGTAAGCATGGAGCGGGCTTGATAGAAGTCAGGAAGAGGGTTGCTTTGGCGAAGGAGAGTTCCAACCCCATTATAGGCCTCCGAAAGACCGGCAACCAACTGTAGAACTAGACGATTATTCGTAATTGGTGCGCCAACATTACAGAGTTGATCCGCCAACTCCTTTAGTTTCTTGCAATATGCAGAAATGTTCGAAAATTCATCCATTCGAACGAGAGAGAATTCCTGCTCGAGTGTGACGATACGTGAATGTTGGTTGTCTTGGAATATGTCACGCAATCTATTCCATGCAGCCATAGTCGTGGTATCCGGCTCAATAATCGTTTGTACAAGGTCCATCGAAATAGTGGCGTAGATCCACCGGAGAACGATAGCATCAAGTATAATCCATAACTCAGGATCCTCCGCATGAAGGGGTCTAGTGGGAGGAATGATGTGATGAAGAACTTGATAAGAGTTAGCGTGAATCTTAAACAACTCCGCCCACGTCGCATATTGGACGTTTTCCATCTCAAGGACAATAGGGATACAACTCTTGATATTAGAAACCGTGAAGGCAGAGTAATAATTGTTCTTAGACATATTGAAAGAACAAAGAATGAAGGGAAATTTAAGAGAGGTATTTTTGAGAGCGGAAGATGAATTTTGGAAGAGAAACCCGAGGGGGGTGGGGTTTCTCGGCCAAAGAGAGGACAAAAGTTGAGAGAAAAACTTTTGTTTAGACCTAGTATCTTGATACCATGAAAGAAATAATTCCCTTCATTATTTTCATTGATTTAATAGGTATATATACAAGATACAAAATATTCCTATTCTATTCCTAAATCTTATTCTACCATAATTCTAACTCTACAATTATGGTAGTGTATAATCCTACTTTAGGTAACAAATACATTACAATATACTCCACATATATTTTCTAAATATACAATATTCTTATGGACAAAATCAGTGAAAACCGAGAGCATCAATGCAGCAGATTTCGTGGCCTCTAATAAGGCAATATACACTTGTATATTGTGTGTATATTGCCTTATTTAACATATATAGATGTTTGCAAATACAAAACCTAATTGGAGAAGGATCTCTACTTTACATAATTACACTTGAATCCTAATTACACTTGGATTGGATCTCTATCACACCCCCTCAGTTGGAGCGGGAGGAGGCCGAACGCTCAAACCGGATATGAAGTCAAGGAACAGCTGTCGAGGAAGTACCTTAGTAAATATATCTTCATACTGATATGAAGAAGGAATATTTAACACCCGAACATGACCCATGACAACCTTCTCACGAATAAAATGAATATCCATCTCAATATGTTTGGTCCGCTAATGCTGAATTGGGTTATGAGACAAGTACACAGCAGATATGTTATCACAGTAGACAAGAGATGTCTTACGTAAGGGACAATGAAGCTCTAGAAGAAGATTTCTGAGCCAACAGATTTTGGCAACAACGTTCGCAACGCCTCTATATTCTGCGTCTGAACTCAAACGGGAAACCATGGCCTGTCGTTTGGCAGACCACGAGATGAGATTATCACCCAAGAATACACAATAGCCGAAAATAGATCGACGTGTGTTTGGACAGTCGCCCCAATCAGCGTCTGTATATGATAGTAACTTGTTTGGTGCAGATGGATAAAGATGTAAACCGTAGTCAAGTGTACCTTTAACGTACCGAATGATATGTTTAAGAGCGGTAAAATATGGCTCTCTGGGGGCATGCATGAACAAACACACATGTTGAACGACATATGCAATATCGAGCCTAGTGAAAGTATGATACTGAAGTTCACCAGCAAGACTCCTATATAGAGAAGGATCGAGCACTGGATTCACGTCATCAGTACTAAGTTTCGACTTCGAGTCGACTGGAGTGGGCATGATCTTGCAGTTTGTCATTTTAGCATGTCGTACTCACCTTTTGGTAAACTATTGATGAGTTGCAAAATCATCTTTATTTCGGAATTTGGGTAGCCAACATTAGACAATTGATCGACCACTAGTTTAAGTTGTTTACAATAGTCTGGCATGTTGGCAAAATTCTCAAGATGAGTGTTGTTGAATTGCTCTTCCAGATACACGACACGTGTATGTTTATTGTCCTGAAAGATTTCCGCTAGCCTTGTCCATAGTTCATAAGCCGGCGCACCTGTCTTCATAGTAGTATGAAGTAGGTCTTTGGATATGGTGTCATATATCCATTGTTTGACGATTGCGTCGAGCCTTTTCCACGTTGAGTCGTCGACGTTTGGTGGACGGGGTGTGTGGTATCAATGTGATCAAGTACGTTGTAAGCACATGCATGAATGTGAAATAGTTCAACCCATTAAGAGTATTGATCATCCTCTTGATCACGAATCAATGCGATAAAGTTCTTGATATTTATTACGGCGAAAGCTAGATGAAATGAGTTAGGAGAGGAGGAAGAAGGAGAATGTGTTACGTCGGGGTTGGAGGAGGAGGAACCTTTGTGGGATTCGTGAGTAGCCATGTGCAAGAGAGGAAACAAATTTAGGGTAACAAGGGGGGTGCCGCCGCCGAAGAGCAAGGAGAGGGGGGGAACAAGGTGTAAGAAGGGTGTTTAGGGTTTGACTCTTGATACCATGTAGAATAGTGTAATTCTCCTTGGTTGAAGCCTTCTCATTAATGTAGTATATATAAGTGTTTATAAATACAAAATCTAATTGAAGAAGGATTTCTATTTTATATAATTACGCTTGAATACTAATTACACTTGAATCGGATCTCTATCATTTATAAATATAGTTGCAAAAATTGAAAATTTAATGCAAGCCATAAATGAAATGACCAGGGTTAGGGGGTATTTCACCAGCATAATTCATGAATGAAACTACCTTTTGTCTATGTATAAAAAAGGAAACGGAAACACTAGGCATTATTGGTGGTAGAGGTCGTCAGCATCAGAAAATAAAGATAAATTGAAAGGACTCTAAAATCTCACATGATATGTTGTGTATGTGTGAGAGAGAAATAGGTAGTTCATATAGATATAGAAAAATGGGATTAAAGAATTAAAAGATCCTATGATCTATCCAAAACAGTAGCATTAAGGTTGAGAACTTTCCTTATCGTTATCACTAGGAAATTCACGAAGAGTTTACTTTTTATTCAATGGGAGTCATCGGCTCAAATCCAATAATAAGATCGACAGGAAACATCTCTTTTGCCAGCATTACAATGAATACAAAATAACTGACATTAAAGAGTCAATTGAATGATCAAAATATTGTTTGCTTTCACCTTCTTTAATCGTCTTGACATGTTATATTAACAATATAAAAGTTTTTACGTTATCAATTAAGTAACTACAATTAATTATTCACAGTAAGAAAAATTAATAACTTAAAAATAATAAAAATAAATTAATCTTCTATAGCTATTTAAATTACACTATTCATGGAAAAAAATTATTATACTATCAGTAAAGGCATAATACATAAACAAACACTCAAATTTGGCCTCAGCAGACAAGTAAGCACTTCAACTTGGGAGTATACATGTAGACACCTCAACTTGTCCTCATTGTGTCTCATGGACACTCGATGTTGACGTGACACATAAATTTTGGAGGTTTCAAGTGTAGGGTTTTGTTGAGTTGAAAACACATAAGTAAGGCACAACGAAAATTTAAAATTTTGTTCTTACTTACCCCAACAATTTCTTCTGGTATGGTTATATGACAATCAAAACCCTGTAACATAAGACATGAACACTTACCGTCATTTATGGCTCAATTTGTGTAAAAAGCAGTAGGGCCCTAAACTCTTGAGTAGATTGCCCATGTGCACGAGTAGATGATAAGAGATTCAAAATACTTCCTTGACTATAAGCAAGGAAAGGAGCGGAAGGTTGCTCGCAACCGCGACACTTCCTTACCTTAGCTGGATCTCGCTGGTGCCACCTAAACGGAAGAACGAGGTGCAAGTGCTAGCTGTGACCTTTATTTCGTTTCGTTCTCGTTCTTCATTTCCTTCTTCTGGAGTCTTTACTTAAGGATTACACGTGATTGTCCCTTCGATTGCAAGCACAATGCTACGGTGTATTCCTCTGTCAAGAAAGCCAGGAAATCTTGGATGAGGTTTGAGAGAGTTTTATCCTAGACTCTAAGTCTAGAATTGATTATGAGAATTAGTGTGTTAATTAACAAAGGGGAGTGCTGTATTTATAGTTGAGATTAGGGCAACAAATCAGATTAGGGCTGGGCTCCAAGCCTGGCCTAAAAACCGAAGTGCAGTGGGCCAGTCTGACTGGGCCCACTGCCGGGTCGGCATCGCGGCGCCCTACGTAAAATCTTGTTTCCCGTTTCATTTAATATATATATTCAGCACATTAAATCCAAAATTTAATTTTGATTTAATTAAATAATTTCCATCTAATAGAAATTATCTCATAGTTATTATCAATTTAAATATCTCGATCCCAAATCGAATATTTAATACTTTCTCAATACACCCTTAGATCGAAGA
The DNA here is from genome assembly GCA_029783415.1 of Anisodus acutangulus. Lineage (NCBI taxonomy): Eukaryota > Viridiplantae > Streptophyta > Magnoliopsida > Solanales > Solanaceae > Anisodus > Anisodus acutangulus. The sequence goes on from CM056501.1 coordinate 20,690,114, forward strand.
GACAATCGACATAGTGTGACCCTATAGGCCTTCACATATCGACACTAATCCAATTAAGGTCCATACGAAACTCCTAGACTGCCGTATGACGAACTCAATATGTGAAGTACGTTTACATGAATCCAACAAACATAACCTTTATGTGAGATGATAAATTTCTTTCATTCGCGACACACTCGATCAAGCTTAGGATTTGTCATGTGTCTATCCAATGGCTTGATCACTTTATCTCATCCATATTAGTCGACAACTAGATCATATTCTAAATATGTCTCTTGCATTGGCCAATGTGGTCGACCTAATATCACTGAGAAGTTGAGTGCTCTCTCGAATATCCAATCGAGGAATGAATCCTATTCTTAGCTCAACTACCACCTTAATTTACATTATAATGCACCCAACACAAGCCGTATCTTATCCTATAAGGAGTTTAAGCTTAGGACAGGGTCAAAGTATATTACTCTGTAAACAAGGTGCGTATTGACCTCAAGTCAAAGGACTTTCATCTCCCACACGCTGATAACACTTTAGACATGTATAACAAATAGTTTATCAGCAGGGTATACCAATACTTTCCAAAAGTATCCATGTGTTCATCACTGGTAACTATTACTAGTAGCAGGTGAGACATACTACATTCTCTAAGAATGTGATGCAGACCACATGACGACTTATAACATATCATCGATATCTCATTATCGATGATCATTAGTCGATGCTATTTTAGAGTTACGTTCTATTATCAATATCTCACTCTATTAATGACAACATAAGCTCAAGGGATGCACATTAATGAATAATTACAAACAATCAAATAATAATTCAATAATTGCAATTGTCATAAATATTAATCTTATTAATAATACGAATGTGTTCAACTACATTTGTCCCTAATAATGATTGTTTCTAGGTCATACATATTTTCATCAAGATGATCATTTTGTAAGTTAGAATGTTCAACCGATAGAATGGAAACAAGTTAATTGTCCAGATGTGTATTCTCAAAATTAGAGTGTTTAGTTACAGATCGAGAACAATTTTAAGTGTCTGCTGCTCCCTCCACCCTCGGCCACCCGTTTCTCCCGGATAACATTTGGTGGAAGCTAAGGGATTCCCTGACAGTAAGTTAAAAACAACAGAGAGCCAAATAAAGGGCAGCTACAGACAAATTCTGCAAAATCCTCGTTTCTCTTCTTTTGGCCACAAAAACAACACTTCAAATGAGGAAAATTTATTTCTCTTTAATTCTCCAACTTAGTTTCAACTTTCATTCTATCCCCACAAATCATTTTAAAGATAAGCTGTGGTCACACCTAGAAACGTGCAATGAAATGAAATTGTGCTACTAACATTTATAGATTTCCCATTTATATTCAATTCCGAGTAGAATAGAAACCAGTCGGGTCGGAGTTAGATGTTGTCAGAAAATTATATTGTATAATTAAAGGAATTTTTTTTTCTCATATATATGTATGGTTAAATTTCCTTAACATGAGGGAAGATTCTTTTAATATAATTCAAAAATTATTTCATGCCACAACCACATGTTCAAATCCTAAGTGTGACATTAACTTCTTTTTTCTTTTCAAAATTATTAAAATTACCAATGATGGGAAAAAAGCATATCGTGATTGGAACTAAGGCTGGCCAGTGGGTCGAGACGGCCCGACCCCGTCCCGACCCCGATAAGTAAAAAAAAACGGTAGTTGGACTCGAACCGGGACAGGACAATGTCTCATCCCGAGCCCGCCCCAGGCCCGCCAGACCCGAGCCCGCCCCGATCCCGCCCCTTGTCCCCCCTTTGCAAATATAACCGTTGCACCAACGACCATTTTAGATCTTGGCCGTTGGGCAACGACCATTTCCTTCCCCAACCCCCCTACCCCTTAATATTTATTTTTAACCCATAAGTTATTATATTTACACTTTAACCCAAATTTTCAACTATAAATAACTCATTTTCTCTTCATCTTTCTCACAAATCTTCCTACAATCTCTCTAATCTCTCAATATATCTCTCTACAAGTCTACATTGTTTACTAAATATTCAATTTTATTTATTCATTTGGGAATTGGGAGTGAAGTTGGCAACTAGCTTGAGGATCTTCTATCGAGCAAAGTTTCAATTTTCAACCTCTCGATTACACGTCGACGTTACGTCGGCATTTGGTACATTCATTCCTTCATTAAATTATTATTGTCTGTTTATTTTATTTAGCGCACTTAATTTAATTATCTTTAATTATTTATTATCATAATTAAAATGAAAGGATTAAGAGGTATGTTTAAAGGTAATGGTGCTTCTTCTAGTAGGGGCAATCAGGGCAAGGGTACTTCTTCTAGTCATCTTATTCCTACACATGATGATTTTGTTGATACTCAACATTTTCCTACAATACCATTAGATTTAGACGAGGAGCTATTTTCTGGAACTCAAGAAGACTTTAATTTAGACGATGATCTAGATGATACACCCACTAATGTTGATGACAACACACTCACTAGTGCACCTTCAACTGAAATGCCTCCTATTCCCCCTAACATGAGACGAGATCTAGCAAACCGACCATTAAAATCAGATGCATGGATATTTTTGATAGGGACGTCTCATCAAGTAGCTAGATGTAAAATTTGTAAAAATGTTTTAAAATTTAAAATTGGAAAAGGTCACGGTGGGACGGAGGGTTTAATTAGACACGTAGTAAGTGCTCATCCAGCTATGTATGCCCAATATCAGGCTTCAAAATTGGGTGCGCAAACGCCCGCTCCATCGGGACAAGGTTCACATACTGATACTGTCCTGGACCAAGTACAGGGTCAAATTAACCCTATGACGGGGAAATTGTAGGCCCTAAATACAGTAAACATAGAGATAGGGAAGCAATATCAAAATTAGTTGCTGTGGAGGGTTTGCCTTTTTCATTTCCTTCATCTCCCGGTTTTATTCATTACATTAGAGATATATATAATCTTGCTTTTAACGATTTTCCTAGATCAACTGTTAAGAGAGATGTATTTAAATTTGCACATGAATATCAACAATATTTACGTTATTCATTATATCATTTTAATGGCAAAGTATCTATCACGTCTGATATAGGTCGTAGTACTAACGGCCATGATTATTTAACGGTAACTTGTCATTAGATAAATTATAAATGGTCTATGCAAAAATGTATCTTAGCGTATAGATATATAGATGATAGGCACACTGGTACTTTTATTGCAGATAATATTTATCAAGTGTGCCATTATTATGGAATAACCGATAAAATTATGACTATTACATTAGATAACGCTTCTTCTAACAATTACGCTATTACAATTTTAAAAAATAGTTTAACTCTATCTTTTCTAGATCATTTTCATATAAAATGCGTGTGCCATATATATAACTTAATTGTAAAGAATGGTCTATCACTTTTTGAAGACATTCTTAGTAAAATACAATTTGCTATAAACTTTATTTTTAAAAAGTAATAGAGTACAACGAAGAAAAGAATATAAAAAAATTTGTCACGATTGTGGACTACCTTATAAAAAAATTCCAGAAGAAGTATCCACTAGGTGAAATTCTTTATACGAGCAACTACTTGTTGCTTATGACTATAGAAAACCTATAACTTTATTTTTTAACTCTCATAATCAAAATTCAGCTGATATGGTTGTAGATAGTGATTGGGTAAAAATTTACGAACTTTTGTATTTTTAGAGAAATTTTTCAAGCAACAAAAGAATTTTCCGGTATATAGTATCCTACTATTTCAACTATGTTATTTTATATAACTCTAATATTTTTATTACTTAGTGAATATATGGAAAAACCAGCTTATATGACAGCTATTAAAAAAATATTTATCAAAATAAAAAATATTTTATTCCTATTCCCACTATTTATATTATTGGTGTTGTATTAAATTCGACTATTAAAATAGATGGTACTAAATCATTAATTGAAACTATTTACGATTGTATAGAAGTACTACCACCTCCAAGTCCCAAAAATCTAAATCACCCACCACCTATTGAACAAACTAAAGAAGAAGTGTTGTTCAGCGTAGAAGACCAATGCAAAAAAATATATAGGTTTTACCAACAAGAAAGTGCTAGTAACTTACCGGCTTCCATACCATCTTCTTCATCTTCAACACAACCTCACAAAAGACATGTTGTTTCTGCGGCTAGTATTGAAAGCCTTAGAAATAGAATCTGCGGCCGTACCGCTACTAATCAAATTAGCGAGTTGGATATTTTTGTTTTGCAGGGTTCTGTACCGTACCAAGAAGTTATCAATGAAGATGGACATGAAGACTTGCTGAAATACTGGAGGGGGAATGAGAAGACCTTTCCGACACTTTCAATGATGGCCCGATATGTTTTGAACATTCAAGCGTCATCAACTGCGTCTAAAAGCGTTTTTCTGCCGGCAGATATCAAATAGGAGACCACAGACACTCATTAGCCGGAGACAACTTGGAAATTGCAGTATTATTCAGAGATTGGATACGAGCGGAGCGTAGAAGGTGCAGTCAACCGGAGATCAACGAAGAAGAAGACGAAAACTACAACGAAATCTTATCCGAAGGTAGTGGAAGCGACATGGATCAATTTGACCAACAAATACCAATTCCAACCGAAGAACCACAGGAGATTATCAAGCAATTAGAACATGTGTTTTTTTGAAAATGTAATTTTTTTAATTACAATTTTATTATGTAATTTGCAACTTTTTTACAATACCACAAAGTTGCAATTTAGAGACAATTATATTTGTATTACAAAAAAATCATGTCTATTAAATAATATAAGAGGCACAAAAACAGCATTAGGATGTTTTTATTACACTATCTTGTCTTGTTTATTGAGTTTTTTTTAAAACATATGTTATTTAAAAAAGAAAACCCGCAGGAACCCGCCCCGATCCCGATCCCGACCCCGCCCTCGCCCCGACCCGATTCCAACGGGATCGGGACGGGACTGGAGCAAGTCCCGCCAAACCCGACCCTGCCAGACCCCGCCAGACCCGACCCCGCCCCCTTCACCCGACCCACCCCCTTCGCTCGTCCCGCCCCGATCCCGACCCGCCAAACCCGGCCCGCCAAACCCGAGCCCGGCCCACTGGCCAGGCCTAATTGGAACTACTTCCAAAGAAAGGTGAAAAAGAAAATTCTAAACAGACAAAACAGTATAACAAGATAAAATATTTAGTATTAAAATTAACGAAAGCCTAGTTGGCCTTAATACTTAATAAGTTCTGTTACTAAATTAGGTTTACCAAAAAAGTTATTAGAGCCTAGAAGTAGTAGGGAGAGAGTAAAATTACGAAACATCTCTATCCCACTTATTTATAATCTTTATTGGCTACCCAATATTTCTTAATAAAAATAGAATTACTATTTTCAAATGTGTTTCCTTATCCCTTTGTTTCTTAAAATAATATTCATGATTGTCAAATAATAACATAGACACATACACTACGATACACACACATTATATGAAGAGGAAGAGAGACAAGATCACATTAGCATGATAAAGTTTGAAGATTTAAGGGACCCAATATTTGTAAAGAATATAATACAACAATAATAGGATGAAGCAGCTTTAGAATGATTGTGATATAGCATGGGCATGGCTAGTGTTGCTCAATGAATCTTCACCGCCATGAATACGTGTTTAATGGGATGATTGAAATCATTTTACCCTTTAAAACAACTCGAACAATTTCGAGTTCGACTACTGAAATGAAAAATTTCTTGGTGCAGAATGTTTTAACCCCCCCCCCCCTCCCTTAATAGACCTACTCAATGTGAATTCAAATTAATTGAACAAGTAAATTTCAAATATAAGATTTTTTAGCTGAGAGTCTATCGAAAATAGTATCTCTGTCACACAAAGGTAGAAATAAGATTTGCATACATCATATCCTTCCCAGACTCTACTTTGTGGAATTACACTGGGTATGTTATTGTTGTTGTAAGTAAATTTCGAATACAATATATCTAAATTCAATACAACAACAACATATCCAGTAAAACCCCACAACGTGGGGTCTGGGATGGTAGAGTGTACACAGACCTTACCTCTACCTTGGTAGGTAGAGCGGTTGTTTTCGGAAAACCCTCGACTCAAGACAAAGCATAATCACAATCAAGCAAGCATTACAAAGCAAGAGAAACAGTCAGAGACAAAAAAATAAAGTTGTATGAACATGCTAATAACAAAATCGAATACGGCATGGTAGTGCATTCTGACAAAAGAAAGCAGTAGCTAACACAGATAAATAATATAAACAAAGTACACAAGGGAACAAATAGAAGCAGAGATCAAACTACAAGGACTATAAAGTAATACTGCGTCTATAAGTGTGATGAGCTTATCGGGCCTACAATAATAACACTACAACTATCATTTTTTGAGCGTAAGTAGGACTACGCTCGACTACCGACTACCCTTCTACCATAATTCATGTCCTCCACAACCCCCAATATAAGGTCCTGTCCTCAGTAAGTTTCACATGCGTCATATCCCGTCTAATCACCTCTCCCCAATACTTCTTCGGCCTACCTCTATCCCTTCTAAACCCGTCTATAGACAACCTGTCACACCTCCGCACTGGGGCATTTGTGTCTCTCCTCTGCACATGTCTGAACCATCTCAACCTCGCTTCTCGCATCTTATCCACCGCTGAGACCACTCCCACTTTGTCTCGGATAACATTATTTCTAATCTTATTTCTCTTTGTATGCCCACACATCCATCTCAGCATCCTCATCTCCGCAACTTTCATCTTTTGGATGTGCGAAGTCTTGACTAGCCAACACTCTGCCCCATACAACATAGCCGGTCTAACCACCGCCCTATAAAACTTGCCTTTATATTTTGGTGGCACTTTTTGTCGCACAAAAATCCAGATGCGAGCCTTCATTTCATCCACCCTGCCCCAATACGATGTGTGACATCGTCAGCAATCTCTCTATTCCCTTGAATAATAGACCCGAGGTACTTGAAGCTTCCTTTCTTTGAAATGACCTGAGTCACAAGCCTCACATCTACACCTGTCTCAGGGTCGCTCCCATTGATGAACTTGCACTCCAAATATTTTGTCTTGGTCCTAATCAACATGAACTCTTTAGACTCTAGAGTCTGTCTCTAAACCTCAACTTGACGTTCACTCCGCTACGAGTCTCATCAATCAGGACTATGTTGTCTGCCAATAACATACACCATGGCACTTCCCATTGAATTTGTCGTGTCAGTCCGTCCATCACCAAGGAAAATAGGAATGGGCTAGGAGCTGATCCCTAGTGCAGCCTCATCATCACTGAAAAGTGCTTCGAGTCTCCTCCTACTGTCCGTACGCTAGTCTTGGCTATATCATACATATCCTTGATCACCTTAGTGTATTCCACAGGTACACCTCTAACCTCCAAACATCTTAATAGAACCTCCCTAAGGACTTTTTCATATGCCTTCTCGAGGTCGATGAAAACCATATGTAAATCTATCTTCCTCTTCCTATACTGCTCCACCAACCTCCTAATAAGATGAATGACTTCAGTAGTCGAACGCTCCGGCATGAATCCAAACTGGTTCTCGGAAATAAACACGTCTTTCCTCACCTTGATCTCTATGACCCTTTCCCAAACTTTTATAGTGTGACTTAGCAGCTTGATACTCCTATAGTTGTTGCAACCCTGGATATCACATTTGTTCTTGTATAACGGGATCATTGTACTCCACCTCCATTCTTCGGGAATTATTGTCGTCATAAAAATGACGTTAAACAGCTCAGTCAACCACTCCAAACATGTCCTAACTACGCTCTTCCAAAATTCAACTAGGATCTCGTCAGGCCCAGTCGTTCTTTCCCTGCGCATTCTGCGAACAACACCCTTAACCTCCTTAACCTTAATGCTTCTACAATACCCAAAATCCCCGATACCTACCAGATTGCTCCAGATATCCCAGCACGATGTCACTATCTCTTTTTTCGTTCAAGAGTTTATGAAAGTAATACTGCCACCTCCGCCTAATATACGCGTCCTCCACCTGTACTTTTCCGTCCTCGTCCTTGATGCACCTCACGTGATCTAAGCCACGAGCCTCCTTTCCCTCGCATTGGCTAGTATGTACAACTTTCTATCCCCGACTTTCTCCTCTAATTCCACATACAGATGTTCAAAAGCAGTCATTTTCACCGCCGTAACCGTAAGTTTTGCCTCATTCCTCGCCATCTTATGCAGTTCTCTATTCGTCCACTTCTCCACCTCATCATTGCTTTCTACCAATTTCGCATACGCCACTTTCTTCGCTTCCACCTTCTTTTGAACTACACCATTCCACCACCAGTCCCCTCGATGCCTACTATGGATTCCCCTCGAGACCCCAAGCACTTCTCCATCTACCTCTCGAATGTAACTGGCCGTCCTGTACCACATATCGATCGCATCCCTACTACTCCCCCAAGCCCCCTTGGCCATCAACCTCTCCCCCATCTCTTTTGCACTAGTGATGGTCAAACTCCCCCATTTGATTCTTAACCTGTCATCCACAACCCTCTTCTTTTTCTCCATCCTGATTTCCAAATCCATCACCAAAAGCTTATGTCGGGTTGTAAAATCCTCCCTCGGAATAACCTTGCAGTCTTAACAAAAACCATTGTCAACCTTCCTAAGGAGCAAAAAGTCTATTTGAGTCTTAGCCGCCGAACTACGGAAAGTCACCAAGTGCTCCTCCTTCTTCAGGAACCTCAAATTGGCTATCACCATCCCAGAAGCTCTAGCAAACTCCAAAAGTGAGACGCCACCCCCATAACCCCGGAAGTGACCCGATATATCTAAATTCAATAAGAAAAGAAAAAAAAAGAAAAATGGATCCCATCTCGTTCATATAGGTGTCCCCCACTGGCTCATCAAGGAGCTCTTAACTAATTGTTTACCTAACGCTGAGACCAAGCCTTTGTTCCAACCCTACACCCTTCCATTTCCACGACTCTAACAACCGAACCAAGCATATTATTTCTTCAACTAATTAATTGTGGAAATCTAGTAGTAGTACCATATTTCTATTTATTTCCCTAATTTCCTATTTATCTTCTTAGAATGGAATAGTTTTGCTAGTTTTTTTAGGTAAGGACTGGAATTATATATACACGGATCTTGTAAAGTAATTTGATAAGTTTTAGCTATATTTAGTACAAATTAAACACTTACTTGTAGTAGTAGACTTTTAAGTAACTCGATAATGTAAATTGTAATAAAACTTAAAGCACTTAAGTAAGAGTGGGCTATTGGGAGGCATTAGGACAGCCCAGTGCACTAAACTTTCGCTAGGTGCGGAATCCGGGAAAGCGCAGAATCACAAGGATCTATTGTACGCAATTTTATCCTCCATTTCTGCAAGAGGTTGTTTCCACAATTTGAAACTGTGACTTCCTGGTCACATAGAAGAACTTTATCAGTTAACTATTAGGAGGCATTGATTGTATAAATTTGTGATGAGGGCTGGAAAAGTGGAATGAGAAAAAGCACTCGACATAGAAAAAGATGAATATCTTATGGGTTACAACAATTACAGGAAATGGGAAGTAAGTAAATATCACAAATTGCTAGAAAGAATAAACTAAAAATTACAACAAATCGGAATCAAGAATGATACAAACTCCTTGTGATTTGCCGAGTCGAGTGATGACCCTCTGTCTTTAAGACAAGACTGCCCCGTATATATCCTTTTACGTTGTCGGGCAATAGTCTCCCAAGATACAACAACAACTTAACAAAAGACCAAACGAAACTCAAGTGTTATTCTTGAAGAACTTTGAGTATAGTAAACTTGCTAGAGAGGAAGAAGAAGATTTCAGAAAATTTTTGTGAGAGTTTTTCTTAGTGTGTTGAACAATTGAGCCAAAGGCCTCAATTTATAGTGTAATGAGATGACCCCTCAACTATCCAACTAATTACTTTCAATAGCCATGTAATGACACTTATTGAGGGGTTACATTCAACCAAATAATGGCTGGATTCAGAAGCCAAATAATGGAGATTCAATGCTCCAAAACCAACCCAAAAGTCAGAACTTTAGATCTTCCCATTGCAGTATTCTGCCTCTGAAGCGTCGCGGCTCCAGTGACTGAACACTCAATTAGCACCGAGGCACTGCCTGGAGGCAACGCGGCGCTCCGGTGCCTCGGCTCCGATGGGGCTGCGCCGTGGCCCTTCGCGGCTCCGCGGCTATTTCTGACTCATTTTATCTTACACTTCATACACTTCTTCCTTCGTTAACCAATGTGGAATACTTGTCATTTGGATAATAACCGTCCATCATTCTATGTCTCAAACGTATCACTTACGTACTAATATCTCTTTCACTAATGAAATTTACGATACTTGGCACTACGTGTGCACGTGTGTGGAAATGACGTTTTCGACGTGTGAGACCTCAATTGTTCGAGTCATAAATAATGGGATAAACCTAATTCCACATTAGTAAATTTCCAACAATCTCCTTTTGAAAGAGATTTTGGCGCACTCACATGGTGCATTTTCCTGCAATCTTTCAGCGGACTGATGTTGTATCATGAGATGTAGCTTCATCTTTGAACCTTCCATAGTTAAATACCATTGAATTTACTTACTGCGCGGTAAATGTGATGTCTTGAACCGTCAGTGTTTAGTGTAAGCCAAGTCAACGGTACCAACACAACAACTTCATTTACTCTGTTCTTCATAATGTTTTATCCGTTGTGGCCGTGGACACTTCTTGGATTATTAAGTGCGTTCATTTGAAGCGGCCTATCCTCGCACTTAAATAGGTGGTCTCCTACAGGTATCCTGTTATACCCCACTTTACAAGTGTTAGGAACCATTAAAAGTTTCCCCAAACCTGACCTCAACCATTGAGGATCATTAAAGGTTTCGAAACTTAACCTTTACCCACACTGCAGATAGCACTTAACGTCTATCGCGGGAATGACTTTGGGTTTATGTTCCTTACAAGGATCATAACCCGAAGTGTTCTTGCTTCCACCGAAGCGCTCAACTGAACCTTTACAACTTAGTTTTCCCATTGAACCTAATTCCTGGGATATCCAGTCAGTAAGGTTGGGTTACCACCGTATTGGTCCTTATAGCTTGGGTTTTAAGCCTATTCCCCTAGACATGCAGAATATCTGATCTTTAGGTAAGCCCTTTGTCAGCGAGTCCGCTATGTTATCATTTGATTTTATATAATCAATGGATATTATACCCGTGGTGATCAGCTGCCTAATGGTCTTATGTCTCCGTCGAATATGACGAGACTTGCCATTGTACATAGAACTTCGTGCCCTTCCTAAAGTCGACTGACTGTCGCAGTGGATCATTACAGAAGGTACGAGTTTGTTCCAACAAGGGACATTCTCTAAGAAGTCGTGAAGCCACTCTGCTTATTCTCCTATGTTTTCTAAAGCGATAAAATCTGATTTCATCATGGATCGGGCAATGCAAGTTTTCTTAGAGGATTTCCAAGACACAACCTCACCACCAATTGTAAATATATACCCACTGGTGGACTTGGTGTTCTCTATATCATATATCCAGTTTGCATCATTGTACCCCTCTAGTACAACTGAATATCTCGAATAATGCAACCCGTAAGTTAGCATGTATTTCAGGTATCGTAGTACCCGATTCAATGCATTCCAATGATCATTACTCAGATTACGAGTAAACCTAGCCAACTTGTTGACTGCATAAGCAATATCAGGTCGGGTGCAGTTTGTTATGTACATCAAACTACCAATCACATGTGCATATTGCTCTTGGCATACGGGTGCACCACAATTTTTATCAAGCTTTTGATTTCTATCCAGTGGTGATTTCATAGGCGAACTGTCAAACATCTCGAACTTTCAAAACATATCCTCGATGTAGTGAGACTGAGATAAGACCAGTCTGTCAGACGTCTTAGAGATCTTTATCCCTAAGATGACATCTGTGATACCCATATCTTTCATGTCGAAGCATTGTTTCAACATGTTCTTAGTCTCTACGATCAAGCTAGGACTGCTCCCTATGATCAATATGTCATCTACGTACAGACATATCATGACGAATGAGTCAGGGTTACCTTTTTTGTAGACACATTTGTCACATTCATTAATGGAGAAACCCTTCGATAGTAGAGTACTATCAAATTTTTCGTGCCATTGCTTCAGGGCTTGTTTCAGCCCGTACAGAGATTTGACAAGTCGACATACTTTCTTCTCTTGCCCTTGAACCACATACCCCTCGGGTTGTTCCATATAGATTTCTTCTTCCAAATTACCATTTAGGAAGGCTGTCTTGACATCCATTTGATGTATCTCAAGGTCACGCAACGCTGCGATCGCAATGAATGCCCATATGGACGTCATCTGAGACATTGGGGAGTACGTGTCAAAATAGTCAAGGCATTCTTTATGTCGATAGCCTTTGACTACCAATCTGGGCTTGTACTTATCTATAGAACCATCTGCCTTATACTTCCATTTGAGTATCCATTTACAACCCAACAGTTTGTTTCCCGGAGGAAGATCAACCAACTCCCAAGTATGGTTATGCAGGATGGAGTCTATTTCACTCTCAATAGCTTCTTTCCAGAGCGGTGCCTCTGGAGTTGACAATGCTTCAGCAATTTTCCTTGGTTCGACATCAACCATATAAGCTACAAAGTCAGGACCGAAGGATTTATCCTTCTTGGCCCTTTTACTTCGCCTTGGTTCCATCTCTGGAGTCTCCAAGTTCTGAGAATCTGGAACACTAATTTATGGATATTCAGCCACTTCGAAGTCAACTAGATCTGAACCATCTAAATTTGGGCAGTCATTGACTCCTGGTTCCTGAGAGCTTTGTTCATAACTTCGCTTGCGAGAGGTTATGTCTTTTTCCTTTCTAGGAAAAAGACATAACCTCTCGCAAGCGAAGTTATGAACAAAGCTCTCAGGAAAAGTATCCTCAAAGAATTGAGCATTCCTTGATTGTACCCCCGTGGATATCTAGAATATCTAACTTATGCACTAAGAAGCGATAAGCACTACTGTTATTTGCATATCGATAAAAATACAATCTACAGTCTTAGGCCCTATCTTGACCTGATTTGGCTTGGGCACTTCAACCTTTGCCAAACAACCCCACACTTTTAAATATTTATAGGTGGGTTTCTTTTCCTTTCATGATTCATATGGAGTTTTGTCCTTACCCTTAAATGAGACTCTGTTAAGAATCGTATTAGCGGTAAGGACGGCTTCTCCCCACATGTTTTGGGGAAGACCGGCATTGATGAGCAATACATTCATCATTTCCTTCAATGTGCGATTCTTGCATTGTGCAACACCGTTCGACAGAGGTGAGTATGGAGCCATCGTTTGATGAATAATGCCTGATTCGGCATAATATTCCTCAAACGGCTCTACGTATTCTCCCCCTCTATCGCTACGAATGGATTTAATCCGCATGCTTAGTTGGTTTTCAACTTCTGCTTTGTAACGTCGGAACGCTTCAAAGGCTTCATATTTACTTTTCAACAAGTAAATATAACAATACCTTGTGCTATCATCAATGAATGTCACAAAGTACTTGTTCTCTCCCCTAGTTTGTGCAAACATCAAATCACATATATCTGTGTGAATAAGTTCTGGAGGAGCGGTATTTCTTTTGACGGATCGAAAATGAAGCTTTGTGAGTTTTGCCTCTATGTACACCTCACACTTATGTTGAGGGTTTACGTCGATAGACGGCAACAACTCCAACTTAACCAACCTTTGGATGGACTTATAGTTAACATGTCCTAATCTATGATGCCATAAATTAGAGGACTCAAGCAAGTAAGAAGAAGCTTTAATATTATTGTTTGCACGTATTACAGACATGTCGTTAACTTTGAAGAGGCCTTCACAGACGAAGCCTCTCCCCACAAAAGTGCCATTCTTAGTGATTACAAATTTATTGGACTCAAATACTAGCCTAAAACCAGCATTAACCAATAAAGGACTTGAAATTAAATTCCTCCTAATCTCAGGGACATGCATCACCTCCTTCAGAGTGAGCTCCTTTCCAGAAGTCATCTTCAGGACCACATTTCCTACACCTAGCACGTCATAAGAAGCGTTGTTACCCATGCACAGCTTCTTGTCGGTGACTGGTGTATACGTGGAGAAGACATCTCTATTGGAACAGATGTGTCTGGTAGCACCCGTGTCCATCCACCATTGCATGAGATTCTCAACAAGGTTTGCTTCAAGCACCACCGCTAGGGATGGCAATTGGGCGGGGCGGGTACCCCCTCCCCCGCACCCGTACCCGCCAGAAAATTTTATACCCGCCACCCATGGCGGGTACAATTTTCAACATCCATACCCGCCTAGGCGGGTATATTCCTAAATCTACACCCGCTCCACCACCCAAGTGGATATCCATCACCCGCCAATACCCGTCTGCACCCGCCTGCCATATTTTGTAATCAATTCATTTGTGATCAATTATTGATCAACATGATCCCAAAAATTCAAATTCCAAAAATTATCCCAAAAATTTGAGTCAAGAATCAATACTGTCACAGTCTCATTTTCTTTGGGAGAGAGGGAGGAGAATTCTGGATTTTTTCACCATCAGAAATTCTCATTTTTTTCACCTCTTCCCCCTTACAACAAAGAATCAAGAAAATAAAATTTTCAAGGAAACCCAAAAATTATCCCCCCAAATAGTTATATATTACAAATGTAGATAAAACCCAGATATTATTTCAGCTATATAAGCTAAAGTTTTTCAACTTTTTCAATTGAACTCGACAAACCCAATAGGTAAAACTTAACAAATGCACAAAAATTGACCTCACTAAGACAACCCTAAAGCACATCAGCATCTCCTTTAAAGAGAAAGGCAGAGACGTCGAGGTGGTTCGTGAAATTTTTTGTGCTTTTTCCTTTAAAGAAAAAGGCAAAGACGTCGAGAATGAGAGAGGGGGGAGAGACGGCGTGAAGGGAAACGAGAGAGAAGGAGGCGTGAAGGCGTGAAGGACTGGAGAGGAGTAAAGTTTTGAGTTTTGTTGGAGAATGAGAGGCTTGTCGTGACTTATGGGCTGAAGGCACGACTTATGGGCGGCTAATATTCTGGGCTTGGGGCGGGTATAAGGCGGGCGGGTAGGAGGGCGGATGCGGGGCGGGTATGACTGCAAATCCACCACCTACCCGCCTACTTATGACGGGTACAGTTTCAATACCCATACCCGCCTACTACCCGCCAAAGTTATACCCATACCCGCCCTAACTGGGGCAGGTGCGGTGCAGAATCTGCAAAATTATACCCACCTGCCATCCCTAACCACCGCCGAGAACTTCTCAATTATATCGTCAAGAAGCGTGTCTTTGACGACATTAGTCTGTGCCTTGCCTTTAGCCTTGGCCTTCTCTTATTGCTCAGTTTTGATCTTGCGGCAATCCTTGATCATGTGGCCAGGTTTCCCGCAATGGTGACAGTTTCCCTTGAACTTCTTCGCCGCATGGGTCTTGCCGTCTTTCTGGAACTTGCGCTTCTTGCTTGGGTTCCCTTTAGCCTTAACCAGATTTGCCTTTGCCTCAGCGGGTTATTTTCCCCTAGGCAAGGCCTTCTTATTATCTTCTTGAATCAGGAGTTTGATAATAAGTTCCTCAAATGTTATTTCCTTTGTCTTGAGTTTTAAGTAACTCATAAACTTATTCCCTGATGGAGGTAAGTTTTCAATCAATGATGCAACCAAAAACTGCTCATTTGGTTTCATACCTTTCAAATCCAGGTGATGTAGAATCATTTGAAATTTCTGGACTTGGGACATCACAGTTTTGCTATCCACCATTTGAAATTTCAGGAATTTCCTAACGATGAATTTCTTAGTACCAGCATCTTGTGCGTTGTACTTCTTCTTCAACTTTTCCCATAACTCTTTGGTTGTGCCTACGACGCAATACACCGTGTAGAGTGAGTCTGACATACAATTCGAAATATAGTTCTTACACATGAAGTCACTATGACTCCATGTATCAAAAACTATCTTCATGTCATTAATGACATGGATACCTTGGCCCCCTACAACCGTTTCAGTAGGCTGAGGGTCTACTTCATCTCCAGCTTGTGGAGGATCTTCTATTAGGAAATGATCCATTCCCATAACAGTCAGATAAAATAACATCTTCTGCTGCCATATCTTAAAGTTGGAGCCCATGAATTTTTCTAGGCGTTCATGATGGAACCCGGAGGGTAGAGGAACTGTAACGTTCCCTTGAGCAGCAGGACAGGCGTTGGATGAGCCTTGAGTAGTGGTAAAGGCATTAGGTGTGTCTTGAGCAGTGGTAAAGGCATTAGGTGTGCCTTGAGCAGTAGTGGGGAAGGCATAGGGGTTGCCTTGAGTAGCAACAGCAGAATCAGAAGCGAGTTGTTCTCTTCCAGTCATCTTTCTAAGCACTTACAACCAATCTTGTCTTAAAATTGTGGGTTACAACAATTGCAGAAAACGGGAAGTAAGTAAATATTATAAATTGCTAGAAATGATAAACTAAAAATTACAACAAACTGGAATCAAGAATGATACAAACTCCTTGTGATTTGTCGAGTCGAGTGATGACTCTCTGTCTTTAAGACAAGATTGCCCCGTATGTATTCTTTTACGTTGTCGGGCAATAGTCTCCCAAGATCCAACAACAACTTAACAAATGAGCAAAGGAAGCTCAAGTGTTACTCTTGAAGAACTTTGAGTATAGTAAACTTGCTAGAGAGGAAGAAGAAGCTTTCAGAAAATTTATGTGAGAGTTTTTCTTAGTGTGTTGAACAATTGAGCCAAATGCCTCAATTTATAGTGTAATGAGATGACCCCTCAACTAGCCAACTAATGGCCTTTAATAGCCATGTAATGACACTTATTGAGGGGTTATATTCAGCCAAATAATTGCTGAATTCATGAGCCAAATAATGGAGATTCAATGCTCCAAAACCAGCCCAAAAGTCAGAACTTTCCATCTTCCCGTCGCAACATTCTGCCTCTGAAGCGCCGCGGCTCTGCAAATTAGCGCCGCGGCGCTCCGGCGTCTCTGCGCTCCGGCGTCTCGGCTCCGACGGGGCTGCGCCGCGGCGATTTCCGACTCGTTTCATCTTACACTTCGTACATTTCTTCCTTCGTTTACCAACGTGGAATACTTGTCATTTGGCCAATAACCGTCCATCATTCTATGTCTCAAACGTATCACTTACGTACCAATATCTCTTTCACTAATGAAATTTGCGATAATTGGCACTACGTGTACACGTGTGTGGAAACGATGTTTCCGACGTGCGAGGCCCCAATTATTCGAGTCATAAATAATGAAATAAACTTAATTCCACATTAGTAAATTTCCAACCTATCCTTCCTAAAATGATCTAGTAAAGCAATTATCAGCAGAATGACCAATTCTCAATATTCGATTCTTCTTTTACTAGTTGGTCTAATTTAATAGAGGATATTGGACAATCTAAGGAATAGGAACTAATGTGAAAGAAGCAAAATATATAGTTGTAACGCATTTGTAAAGAGTGTTATATATTCGAAACCTAGACCAAATACAATGCTTTTTTCTCTTCTTGGATTTAGATTTATCCATAAAAATCTAAGTGTCCGACAGTTGTTAGAGATAGGGGAAATCATTTTTTTCTTAAAGAATTTGAAGGAAGTCAAGTAAAGTAAGTCTAATAGCTGGAAGCCAGGAAATAAGTGCATTTCACTTTTCCAAAAAGATGTTTGATTAATTTCCAGCATCTCTAGTTCGTTTCTTTAAAGTTTTTTTTTAAGTAACTAAAGAATGAACCTTCTAGTTTCATTTTGTTTCCTCTTTTGCAATCTTTTATGTATGAAATAAAATTATGTTTGGTATGATGAAAGTCTTTTTTTTTTATGTTTGAATTTTTCATCAAATTTAACGCTTATACATTATTATAATCAGTTGATTTTTAAGACTCAAGAACTGCATCAAAGTACACTATCCGATTTGTTAATATATTAATAATATTTAATTCTAAAAAAAACGTGAAAAAGGTTTCTATGAAACTAGTTAATAGACCCTACAAATTGAGTGGATGCCAACAAACTATACTTGGCATTCTCACCAACAGTAACCAGAAATCTCAAATCCAAAACCAAACCCTGTAACACACTAGCTAGCAATGCAATAGAGGAAACTACCTAACCTAAATGTGTATATTCTACTAAGCACTTAATTTTTTTTAACGAATTTTCTTTCTCCCCCATTTATATGTATTACCAGTCCAGTAATTATATTCCTTTTTCTGATTTCGTCCAAATAAATAACTCCGTGCTCATATTTGTAATATTATATTTTGTTTTAAAGTACGTAATAATACCACTTGCTTGTTAAGTATATGTAAAGCTAAATGATGCAATGAATTGCTGTAGTTTTGGAGAAATAACATGTGCCTTAAACTTGAGTATCGCTATGGATAAAATCGTACAGTGCTGAAACCACAATACAAATATCTCAAACTTGAATTTTGTAGATAGCACTCACAACTTATCAATTATATGGATAAATTCATTTAATATGTATAAATAATATATTTAGAACTAGTAAACAAAAAAATTTTGTAATCCAGAACTCATAAACTGGGCTCCGCTTCTGATGACTGAACTCAAAACATTTTTGTATGAACTTCAGACTTATATGACAAAACTTTATGCAAAATTGGCTGAAGTTCAATCTTACATGAAAGAATTTCATGCAAAAATAATTGAAATTGAGTCACAATAGCTGAAGTTCAGGCATTCAATTTTTCTTGCCAATAGTCCTACAACTTCAAGTAAAAACGTGAGAAGTTTTTCGATTGAGAGTGCGTAGGTTTCGAAGCGGCAAAACTTACACAATTTTATATTCTTTAGCTATAGCTTAAACGAAGACCCTAAAGTCGGCTATCTGCGTACTTCACCCTGTACAAACTATATTGAGGTTTAATTTCACAAATGGCCTTCATAAGGGGAGCTCTTGATTTTTATTGGCTCTGCTTAGCAATTTCTTTTTTTAAAATAGCTTTCGCTTAAGAAAATTAGCTATGCAGAGCTTTTTGTTGCCGATCGGGCATAAGTTGTCGACATAATTAGTTTTGCCTGTAAGGCAGAAATTTAGGATATTTCAAGACAGTGAACCTGCTTAATTGATCACAAGTTATGCCTTATACGCAAAGCTAGAAATTATGTCTGATGTGCAAAAAAAGTTCTTTCCACCATTTTTTTTCAAAGTTAAGGTCATTTTTAAAAAAATTATAAAGCGGGGATAAAAATTCAAGATCGAACATTTTTAGAGACACCACACGTCATTTCTTGCTCTACTGATTGTAACTATTATATTGGGCTCTATACTACCTTATTGGGACAGGCTTTTCTTCCCATAGCAACGCATCTTGTTGAACTCTCGGATACATAGGCTTATCTCTCCACAGACACAAACTCTCTTCTTTGAAACGATCAAGTTGGGCCAGGCCTTTACAGGACCGCTTCGACTCAAAACATTTACTAATTGGCCCAAACCACTCGGTTACTCCCCGCACAAGAAATGTTCGACAATACCCCAACAACATCGAACCTCTTAAACCCTAGTTTTCAACACACGCCATAGTTGCAGGGTTTAAGCTCGTAATCGTACCAGACATTGAAGAACTCCGTTTAGCTTAACGTCAATGTTGCATTCAGTCTTCGTTATTTTTTTGTAATAATGGCTTCTTCGAGGTTATCTTCAATGGCAGCAATTGCAGCTGCAATTGCTGCTACATCTTCCACTCTCCCTAACCGCGCGTACGCCGACTCTCCCTTTCGGTTCAACCCGTTTTCATCTCCATCTCCATCCCCATCTCCATCTCCTTCGGAAACTCCTCAAACGGAATCTTCTGAAGATTCGAAAGGCGGGTTTAACCCGGAATCGTTAGAAAGAGGTGCAAAAGCTCTTAGGGAAATCAATAGCTCTCCCTATCACAAACAGGTGAGAATATAGGAAAATTACGCTCTATGTCTACTGGGAGAAAATATTTACGCCATGTAACCCATATTTTGGGTTTGTTAAGTTTAGACCATATTTGTGTATAAACACTTTTTATACACTATTATATATTTTATACAAGGTTGATACGTTATGTATAATGCTTTCCCAGGCATAATGTTGTATATCTTAATATTTTATGTTGGGCTGTATATTTTTGAAAATTTCCCAAAAATTTGTAAAGTTTCGTTTTCTTTTCTTTTTAAGCTCAAGTTCTTTTTGGGGGATGAATTAATCTAATTTTTTATTTTTTTATTTTTGTTAAAGGTGTTTGATGTGATGAGAAAGCAGGAAAAGACTAGGCTAGCGGATATTGCTGCGGAGAAAGTTCATTTTGAGGCAATACAGGCTCAAGCAGATATTGTAAGTCTTTTTGACTATTACATGTAAACCATGTCAAATGGAGATTAATTAATAGATGATGCATGTAATTTTCATAGGATTCTGTAGATAGCAAAAAGCAAACGATATTAGGAGAAGATGAGGGAACATATTAGTAATCTTGTTTTTACTTTGATAGAAGTAAGAAAAATCCTAACTAATTAGCAATCTTCAAAACAGGAACCAGTTTTTTTTTTTGGTTTCAAACAGAAGAATTGCCGCTAAGCCAAATTATTTTAGTTTTAAAAAATAGGCAACTGACTGAAACTTAGTTTTGCAAAATCAAATCATATTGATTTTCGGAGACAATGTAATCTAAGCATTTTTTTTGTAAGTGCCTAAGCTAACTATTAGTTTGAGTAACAACCTAGTCCAAATACAAGGCTAAATCAAATGCACATTATTGTCTTTTAAGATGATATGATTGCTTTGATTCTGGTGTACATGCGTAAAGCACAACATCATTGTTTTATATGCTAACACATTCAGCTGTGAATATCGTTTAACTTTTTGCTTAGTTATTGTCAGGTTTATCTTACACTAGATCAAATGCACTTATCTAAATGCAGGATAAACAGCGAAAATGGGGAGAAGACCAGCGGAATCTTTACCAACAACAATCACAAGCCAAGGCACAAATGTTAAGATATGAAGATGAATTGGCTAGGAAAAGAATGCAGGTATGTAGAGTGATTTGCTTGCTTAGTTAGACTTGATTCAGCTAGGACATGGCATCTTGATTACCAAAGTACTTGGGAGAAATTATAGTTTATTAGGTGTACTCATATTGTATACCTGTGCTTGCATATACCAAGTTGTATACCTATGCTTACAAGTTTGATAATTGTAATTTAAGGTAAGAAGTAGACATTATTTATGTTAAAGAGCTAGAGAGGAGAACAAATTGGCCGAAGATAAACAGGGTTTTATCTGCGTAGCTAAACAATGTTTCATCTGAAGACTAGAGTTCTTCAAAGTCGATGGAGATCAGTTAAGAAGTAATCATTTTAAAAAAGGAGGAATCCTATCACCATCTCCAGTCCCACTAGTTGATTCCTGAAACAAACCAACTTTAAAGTGTTCAAAAAAGGTTATGCTTTAATACTCAGTAGCACTGCTGATGCTCCATCCTTCTCTTCGCAAAATCTTGACCAGTCTTGCTAGAACTTATTCTATTGTTCGACAGCTAAAGCATTGGATGGAAACGGGGCGGTAAAAGTAGAATCGAGTACTCCACTTAATATATGTGACTATTCTCATATAAAAAATGATGTTTGGCCTCATTACTTTTCCTGAAAATATTTTACATTTAAAAATCTGTATTTTTGTTAATTTCAGATAGCATAAAATGTGTATTGTTCTTGAGTGCTGAAATGATCTTTCACAGGGACATAGTTGACTGTTGTTTATATCATGATTTCAGACAGATCATGAAGCTCAAAGGAGACACAATGCTGAACTGGTTAAAATGCAAGAGGAGTCATCATTACGAAAAGAACAAGCAAGACGAGGAACAGAAGAGCAAATTCAAGCACAACAAAGACAAACTGAGAAAGAGAGAGCTGAAATAGAACGAGAAACAATAAGAGTGAAGGCCATGGCTGAGGCAGAAGGTAGGGCGCATGAAGCTAAACTGACTGAAGATCATAAAAGGAGGATGCTTGTAGAGAGAATAAACGGTGAAAGAGAGAAGTGGCTTGCAGCCATTAATACAACTTTCAGTCATGTTGAAGGTACACTAATGTTATTTCTCTATTTGTACAAAAAACTCACTGACATCATGTGCATGAAAATACAATTGGCATATCCAGTACTTCTTTTGGTAGAAAGTCTTAGCACTTTGTACTTATTCCAAAGGACCCCAAGCAGAAAAGCAGAAAAGCAAAAAAAGGGAGGGGAGGAAACTCTTATCAGTTCTCCAGTACTTGCTAACTCATGGATCTTATTTTCTCACTTGATTTTTGTAGTTGTATCATCAGATTTGCAAAGTTGTTCCTTATGCTAGACCAGGAAAAGAGTATCTAAAAAGAAAAAAATGTGTGATGGTTTTTAGGCGGTGGATGATGGACCACATAGGATAGGCTATTAAAAATATTCTGCTGTTTCTACAGTATTAATGCATCTTCTCTTTTAGCTGGTATTAATGCATCTTTTCTAATAATACTCTTCACACATTAGAGTAGAGAGTTAATAGAACTGTTTCTCGATCCAATTTTGCAGAGGGCTTCCGGATACTATTGACTGATAGGAGTAAATTGATAATGACTGTTGGCGGAGTCACTGCATTGGCTGCTGGAGTTTATACCACCAGGTCTATGTTCTACTCTTTCATTTCCTTGGCCCTTTCATGGAAGTCAAACTTATGGCACTCAAAGTGTGACTACGTTCCTAGATCCAAGATGAATACTTGTCTTTTGGTAAATCAATAGATGTATGACAGTCGCAGATCTATAATACCATGGTTCAAAATTGTGACAGAGTGATGCTTGTTACCTCTAAATTATATTCTTCTATTTCTTGATGTATATTTTTCCTCGGGCAGTTCTTACCATATTCTCTTATAGAAGTTCGGTAACGGGAGGGGTTACTTACCATATTCTCTTAAAGAAGTTCGGTAATGGGAAGGGTTACTGAAAGTTTTGAACAATTGAAGCATTGTCCAAACTAGATTATTTTTTTACATGTCCACACTACAATAGAAGAACTACACCTCAATCCTAAGCTGGTTTGGGTCAGCTATATGAATTTTCTCACTATCCACGTTGCTCTATTGAACTTCTCTCAATCCAACATCCAATAATTTCGATTCTCTAAGACAAAAGTTCTTGGCAGGATGTTTTTTAGATTTTTCTTCTTTTGCTCATTATTTCTAGGCCAAATATATCGACAGCCCTCAAACTTGCCACATTTTCCATTTTGGTACCTTATCTTTGCGGGTACCTATTGAACACTTCATGTTACCCAAACTGTATCTTAAAATCCTTCACTCACAACTGGTTAACAGAACAAAAAGTGTGCTTAAAAACATCCATTTTGAATACTAGAGTTCTTTGGTATCTGTTGACAGTGAGATAAATGGAGGAAGAATCCAACCTTCAAGAATATTAACTAAAGAAGAACAATTTTTGTAATTCTTTATATGGTCAGAGAAAAATTCTTGAAGTCGAGGATGGGGTATTAGAGGTGTATTCTGTTGTGAAATTTTGGGATGGTATTGCATTGGGGAAGGTGGATTTGGTTGAAGCTTGTGAGGGGTCTTGGGTGTGATCGTGAGGGGGAGACTTGTTATTTTTGACTTGCTGAAATTTTGTTAGAAGAAGGTGAGCCATCTGTTTTTGTTTTGATGAACATGATGTTAGTGCCTCCAGAGCAAGAAGATGTGAATCATGTGGGGTGTGGCAAGTTTATTCTGGTGGTTTGGGGAATGAAGAAGGTGGTGGAGAAGTTTCTGAGCTTCCACGTGTGGTGGTTGTATTTGATGGAGAAGGAGGAAGAGGTGATATGGTGGTGGGTGGTGGCAGTGGCAGATTTGAAGAAGAAAACGAAGGTAGCGGTGGAGGATGTAAAGGTGGCTTGAGAAAGAAGAAAATAGTTCAAAAATGGCTAAAGGAAATAGTTCAAAAATTCACCTTTTTTAAGCTCTTACGCACTGAGAAGAAGTGCCAAACACGTGATTTTACATGTCAGTAAAACGTGCTTAACAGGCACAGTTTGGGTAATATTATTAATAGGCGTCCTGCAAAGATGAGGTGCCAAAATGAAAAACGGTGACAGTTCGAGGGTCTGTCAATGTATTTGGCCTTGTTTCTAACTTTAGCAAGTCTTAATTTCTTGATTATTTGTGATATGGATGGTCGGTATTTAAACATTGAAAACACCTTGCAACTAAGTTAGTCTTTTTGATGCATAACAAATTAGGTGTTAGGAAAGATTTGCACAAGTAATCGCATGATCATCATTTTGCTAATCTTGAGGATTTGGCTGTGGGTCTTGTCTGCTGATCATTTCGTACTTTATGTCCTATTTTAGTTATATCTGCTGGCCCATTGATTATTTGTCTTTAGATTAGTAATTTTAGGCATTTTGTTCTTATTTTTTTCTTTTCATACAGGGAAGGTGCAAGAGTTACCTGGGGATATATTAACAGAATTCTTGGACAACCATCATTAATTCGTGAATCATCCATGTCAAGATTTCCTTGGTCAGGGATGATTTCTCAAGTAGCAAACAAAGGACTCAAATTTGGTACAGCTACTGGATTGGCAGCAACTCAACAAAGTAAATCTCCTTTGGGAAACATTGTTCTGCATCCTTCTCTTCAGAGGAGAATAGAACACCTTGCTAGGGCCACAGCAAACACCAAGTCCCACCAGGCACCATTTCGCAATATGCTCTTTTATGGTCCTCCTGGCACTGGGAAAACAATGGTTGCAAGGGAAATCGCAAGAAAATCGGTACACTTTTCTCGTAATTTCCTTGTTCCTCCACTATAACTGATACTCTAGTTAATTCTGCAAAAATTTAAATAAATAAGAATGTGGTTTTCTTCGGCTGTTAATACAGAGCTCTTGGACAACTGTCATTAATTGCTCGTTCCTTATATTTCTTAACCTAAACACCCTTTCATCTATTGAACAAGCTGAATAACTGATTATGGAAGTAAATGGACTAACTTCCCACTTTTCTGAGCTATAGCTAGAAATTAAGCATCCCCTCTTCCCCACCAAATAAAAAAAGGGGGCCCTGAAGCATTCTTGAAGGGAATGAGCTAAAGGAAGGAAATAACTTCTATTTGTTTTAGTTTTTCCTCTTTTGATGCAAAAACAAGTCTGCAGCTATAACTTGTGAATATTACAGGGTTTGGACTACGCCATGATGACCGGAGGAGATGTCGCACCCCTGGGTGCACAGGCTGTCACCAAAATTCATGAGATATTCGATTGGTCCAAAAAATCAAGGAAAGGCTTACTACTTTTCATCGACGAGGCTGATGCATTTTTGTGCGAGTAAGTTTAAATTTAAGTTCAGCTGCTTCCTATTAGACTGCTTCTTATTAATCTGGTTAATGATACTGATTTGCTGCAGTTTCTGAGTTATTTTTCTAGATGTAGCACCAACTACTATAATACAACTTTAAAGGACTGCACTTCTTTGATCGCAGGCGGAATAGTACATACATGAGTGAAGCTCAGCGAAGCGCTTTGAATGCTTTACTCTTTCGAACAGGGGACCAGTCACGAGACGTAGTTCTTGTCCTCGCTACCAACAGGCCAGGAGATCTTGATAGTGCTGTCACTGACCGTATAGATGAAGTTATAGAGTTCCCTCTCCCTCAAGAGGAAGAGCGTTTCAAATTGCTGAAGCTCTATTTGAACAAGTACATTGTTGGTGAAGGTGACAGTGACAGCAATTTTAAGTGGGGGCACTTCTTCAAGAAGAGCCCACAAAGGATAACTATAAAAGATTTGTCTGATGATGCGATTAGAGAGGCTGCTAAGAAGACAGAAGGATTCTCTGGCCGCGAGATAGCAAAACTCATGGCGAGTGTGCAAGCAACTGTATATGGGCGCCCAGATTGTGTTCTTGATTCTCAATTGTTCAAGGAAATTGTAGATTACAAGGTTGTGGAGCATCAGCAACGAATAAGACTAGCTGCTGAAGGAGTTGAGCCAACTTACCAGAGGAATTAACTATCACCTCAAAGATACAAGTACTTTCCATTGACGTGAATTGTTGAAATTTTGTTTATCACCCCTTTGGTAATGCCTGCAAAATTCATTTTTTTTCAACGTTAACATTATGTAGTTTAGGGTCTTACCTTTCTTGCCCGGTGATTGGAAGCCGGATGGACGTGTTTTGCCGTTCAATGTCACAAATTGACGGGTACATAGCTCACTTGGGCTGTTGCTATATCGAGTTTATTATGGATCTCAGGCTCCATCAAAATAAGTTTATTGCTAAAATATAGCACATATGTCGTGAAGGAAACCAACTTGTGAAATGTTTGGTTAATATTTATGAGGATATAAAGTGTTGTATCAGCCTTTATCAATCAATAAAAGTAGGTCGCCTATATAGTTCTCTGTTGTTTCTGAAAAATAAATGATAGATTGATGCTAAAATGACATGAAAAATACTCGACCAGTGAAAAATCTACTAAAAATCACGGACAAGATGTGATAATATACGTGACATAGTAATTTTTTAAAAAAAGTTTAAATTCTGTGTATATAATATATATTAAATTAACATGTAAATCTTCGCAACGGCCCTCATATGCAACTTGAAAAGAGTAATAAGTTTCTATCATTGGCAAATTGCGGTAATAATATGTTTTTATACACAATTAGTAAAGTATAACTTAAATCTTAATGTAAAATACCGATAATTCTACATGATATTTTGACCTCAAAGGGAGAGGACGCCAGCTGAACTTCTATCCGCATCCGATCCTACTCCTTTCATTGAAGCACTGCACAAAACAATTCTCTGGACAAAATAGTTATTAATTACACAAAATAAATAGCGTGATTTCTTAAACGTATTCGTCAGTATGATTTTTTGAAAGTACAACTTTGATATCTGAATGTCAAACTTAATAACTGACAGGAACAAATACTTAATTGTTGCTCCAAAATGTAGTTCCGAGGAACCAAACAAAGATTATAAGAAAAACTAGATACAACTTGGTAAAATTCTACTAATGTTATTGCCACATAACATATAGTAGTATATTTAAAATTTATGTTAAAAATATATATTCAATTGAACACACAACTACCACATGTATATAGGACGTGGCATAGTTAGAGAATCACTAGTATCGTGCATCTTCCACGTTGCATGCGCCTTTTTTTTATATCCAGCTTTTCGGCTTACGCCAGACTATTTTTGGAGATAGTAGTCCCGATCCCTCAGCACTACTACCAGTAAATCGCGGAATGTGCCTGAATGACCAGGGTTTGAGAATGCTTTGATATCACCTACAAGGTCCTATCCCAGAAGAGAGCAAATTTCT
This sequence comes from Anisodus acutangulus, assembly GCA_029783415.1. Classification (NCBI taxonomy): domain Eukaryota; kingdom Viridiplantae; phylum Streptophyta; class Magnoliopsida; order Solanales; family Solanaceae; genus Anisodus; species Anisodus acutangulus. Next base: position 20,717,575 of record CM056501.1, read on the forward strand.
CCCACCAGGGTTCGAACCCACGCTGCAGACTTCCAGCTGTATTTTAAGTTCCCTCCTTTTTCATCCCGCTATGACCGGGGGACCGCCTTCTTCTTTCTTTCATTACACAATACGCAGAAATCGGGAAAACTAGCTGATGTTTTGTCGTTGTTTGCTAGAATAAGATTATTATGTAGCTAGAGCTCATTTGATCGCCTGGAGAGATGGCCCAATAGATATGCAGTCTACTAGTCCCACTAAGTACATTTGAAGTAGTAGTATTCCTCATGCACATTCATTTGACCCATTGAACGAGAGTTTGTGTATATCATTGATGGTAATTTTATATTTATTGCTAAAGTTACCGCGGCTTTTGAACGTCTGTATGTGGAATTAGGGGAGAAAGGCGGGGATAAGAAGTTGTACAGACTAGTCAAGGCAAGGGAGAGAAAGGCCTGTGACTTGGATCACGTGAGGTGCATCAAGGACGAGAATGACAAAGTACTAGTGGAGGAAGCGCATATTAGGCGGAGGTGGTAGTCTTACTTCCATAAACTCTTGAACGAAAAAGGAGATGGTGATATTATGCTGGGAGATTTGGAGCATTCTGGTAGGTATCGGGATTTTGGATATTGTAGAAGAATTAAGGTTGTGGAAGTTAAGGGGGTTGTGCGCAGGATGCGCAGGGGACGAGCGACCGGGTCTGATGAGATCCCAGTTGAATTTTGGAAGAGCGCAAGCACAACAGGTTTGGAGTGTCTGACTGAGTTGTTTAACGTCATTTTTAAGACGACAAGAATGCCCGAAGAATAGAGTTGGAGTACAATGATTCCCTTGTACAAAAACAAAGGTGATATCCAGAGTTGCAACTATAGGGGTATCAAGCTGATGAGTCACACTATGAAAGTTTGGGAAAGGGTCGTGGAGATGAGGGTGAGGAGAGACGTGTCTATTTTCGAGAATCAGTTTGGATTCATGTCGGGGCGGTCGACTACTGAAGTCATTCATCTTATTAGGAGGTTGGTGGAGCAGTATAGGGAGAGGAAGAAAGATTTACATATGGTTTTCATCGACCTCGAGAAGGCATACGAAAAAGTCCTTAGGGAGGTTCTATGGAGATGTTTGGAGGTTAGAGGTGTACATGTGGAGTACACTATGGCGATCAAGGATATGTACGCTGGAGCCAAGATTAGGGTACGGTCAGTAGGAGGAGACTTGGAGCACTTCCTAGTGACGATGGGGCTGCACCAGGGATCAACTCTTAGCCCATTCCTATTTGCTTTGGTGATGGATGGACAGCCGTGACAAATCTAAGGGGAGGTACCATGGTGTATGTTATTTGTAAACGACATAGTCCTGATTGATGAGACTCGCAACGGAGTGAACGACAAGCTGGAGGTTTGGAGACAGACTCTGGAGTCTAAAGGGTTCAGGTTGAGTAGGACCAAGACAAAATATTTGGAGTGTAAGTTCAGCAACAGGAGAGACCTTGAGACAGGCGTGGAGGTGAGGCTTGGTACTCAGATCATTCCAAAGAAAGGAAGCTTCAAGTACCTAGGGTCTATTATCCAAGGAAACGAATAGATTGATGACGATGTCACACATCGTATTGGGGCAGGGTGGATGAAATTGAGGCTCTCATCTGGAGTCTTGTGCGACAAAAAAGTGCCACCAAAACTTAAAGGCAAGTTCTACAGGGTGGTGGTTAGACCGACTAGGTTGTATGAGGTGGAATGTTGGCTAGTCAAGACTTCGCACATACAAAAAATGAGAGTTGCGGAGATGAGGATGATGAGATGGATGTATGAGCATACAAGGAGAGATAGGATTAGAAATGATGATATCCGGGATAAAGTGGGAGTGGCCTCGGTGGAGGATAAGATGCGGGAAGCGAGGTTGAGATGGTTCAGACATGTGCAGAGGAGAGACACGGATGCCCAGTGTGGAGGTGTGAGAGGTTGGCTAGGGACGGATTTAGGAGGGGCGGAGGTAGGCTGATGAAGTATTGGGGAGAGGTGATTAGACGGGATATGGCGCATGTGCAACTTACTGAGGACATGACCTTAGATAGGGGTTGTGGAGGACACATATTAGGGTAAAATGGTAGTAGGTAGTCGAGCATAGTCCTACTTACATTTACAAAAGGATAGTGTAGTGTTATTATTGTAGGCTCGATTAGCCTATCAAACTTATAGGCGCATTATTGCTTTGTATTGCCATGTAGTCTGATTCATGCTACTATGTGTTTTTTAGTGTAACTTGTTTATCTTATTTAACTGTGTTAACTAATGCTCCCTGGTTTTAGAATGCACTACCATGTTGTATTCGATTTTATTATATGTATGTTCAGAATGCTTTAATTTCTCGTCTGAATCTGAACATTTCTCTTGCTTTGATTTGCTCTGCTTTGAATGTTTTGCCTGTGATTATGCTTTGTCTTGAGCCGAGGGTCTCCCGAAAACAGCCGCTCTACCTATCAAGGTGGAGGTAAGGTATGTGTACACTCTACCCTCCCAGACCCCACGTTGTGGGATTTTACTGAGTATGTTGTTGTATAGCTAAAGTTACTGATTTTGCTGTTATAGTGGGAGACATAATCACAAGTTGAAGCTTTATGGTTCGGTATTCTAGTTCTTTAAAATTATTGGATTTTAAATTAAATAAATAATAATTTATACACATTTAGTAATTTTTCTGAATATAAATATAAAATTTGAACCAAAGCTATTTGGTTCTGTCAATCCCATAACTGCTCATTACCCTAATAGTGGTTAAAGTCTAATAATTTTAACTAAGCAAAAATTCATTTTGTGACTTTACTACTATAATTTTGTGAAGTTTAATGACTTTATTGTTATAATGTGTAAAGTTTAATTTGTTTAACGAGACAAACAATATACTTTCTGATATAATCTAAAGGTTATAATGGACAAAGTTCCATTAACCGTAAGTGGAATTATTTTACCTACTCTATATAATTCTGAATGGCTTGAGAAACCTTCTAGAAATTGGATTAATAGAAAGAATCAAAGAATACGTCTCTTCCTGACCCATAATAGGAGAAATGTATTTTGGTGATATTTTGGCTACTTTTACAAGGAAGATTGAAGAAAGAGGCGAAGTCTATACAAGGTGTGGCATATTTTGAGTACAATTCATGTAGTAATCATTTCTTGGCATTATGCCAAAGTTTTTAAAATTATCTCATAATTTTATCTTCAAAACAGGTATATTGGAAAACTAAATTAAAAGATCTTATGGGTTAATAATCTCTGGTGTGACTGTGAACATAAGATTGTGCGAAAAATGATCATTGCTTTTGAATTGAAGAGGGGAGTGCATCATTGTACGTCTAAAGTGCTGAATGACAAGACCTAAGCTTAGATTCTTCATAATAGTACCCATCAAATAGTAATTTGAATCCTTTTTATTCATAGTCATTAGTCACGCATGGTACACTAAAGACTTGCTTTTTGCAGATCCTTCCCTTAAAAATTTATGCTTATATTAGATTATGCTGTTTACGTCATCTCTTGTGGTGCGGTTCTCTTTTAAACCCTATTAACCCGACAAGTTTTGTGCACCTGACTATCCTTTTTTTGGTCAAAATTTATGTTGATGGTTAATACGAAAGTGTAAGAGATTAAGTTCTCTGTGTACAAATATATATTTTGTTGGGAGATTTTACTCTATGGTACTTTATAAAGCAGTACGGGAAGTATATAACTATTACAAGTATTCGAAAGGATAAACAAAGATTCAATAATTCATCTAGAAATCTGAAAATTACAATAGAACCACAAAACTGAAATTACAATTTTGTTGAAGACGGAAAAATGGAAACTGGTTTTGCTGAGTCGAGTGTGGCACTCTGTCCTTAAGACAATATTGCACTGTATGTATCCTTTATACGTCCTGGACAATTTGTCTTCCAAGATAAAACAGCAATGGAACACTTGAGCAAAGGAAACTCAAATGCTACCGTGAAGAATATTGAATCTTTGTTTATCCTTTCGAATACTTGTAATAGTTATATACTTCCCGTACTGCTTTATAAAGTACCATAGAGTAAAATCTCCCAACAACTTAAGACAATATTGCCCCGTATGTATCCTTTATACGTCCTGGACAATTTGTCTCCCAAGATAAAGCAGCAATGGAACACTTGAGCAAAGGAGACTCAAATGCTACCGTGAAGCATATTGAGTAACGAAATGATGCTTGGAAGTTGTAGGAAGAAAACTATTTTGGTTGTGTATTTTCGTGAGTTGTATAAACTGTTATTTGTAGTGCTCAACAATGGTGTATGTGGGTGTTTATATATAGGTGAGAGAGGGTTGTTTAACTGCCCCCATAACAGCCATTATTGGCCAAATAATGACCATTATGGAGGTAGTAAAGCCACCAAAATAAATGGTGAAAGACCAACGGATTTGACCGTCGAAATTCTGATTTTCTGAAAACTTCAGGGACCAAACTGTACATCTTGAAACTTTATGGATCAAACTGTACATCTAAAAGAATTCTGGTCCAACATCTGAAACTTATGGGATCAAACTGTACTTCTGGCAAAGTTCTCTGGCCCAAAAAGATAATATCAGAAGGCCCACAGCCCACAGCCCACAGCCCACGACCCGTGGACCCGTGGACCCGTGGACCCGTGGACCCGTGGACCCGTGGACCTGTGGACTCGAGAACCCGAGAACCCGAGAACCCGGAACCGGAACCGGACCGGACGGGCGCGCGGCGGCGGCGCGCGTGTGGTCTTTCCTCGAACCGAAGCACATCTAGGTCCTCCCTCCTTTAAACACATGAGATACCCCTTGGGGTCCCAAACCCCAAACCAATTTCGAGTCTTATATACACAACAATTCTTTCTTCCTCTACCGATGAGGGAGAATTGAACACAACACCACACTTTCCATGCTTCAAATACCTCACTTCGTGGACCAATATCTCTTTCATTTCTCAATGAAATTTGACGATTCTTGGCCCTACGGTTATCTACGTACTTAGTAAATCATGCATGTGTGAAGAACCGAATTCTCCAACATATGTAACACTAGTGTTTAAGCCGTTAAAGTTGGTCGGTCGCAACTCCCGCCAAAGGCAAATTTCCAACAATCCCCTCTTGAAAGAGATTTTGGCGCACTCACATGGTGCCTTTTCCATTTCCAAAGAATATTTCAATGGACCGATGTTGCATAAGGAGAGGTAGCTTCAGCTTTGAACCTTCCATAGTTGAATACCATCGGACTTACTTACTGCGCGGTGAACGTGATGTCTTGAACCGTCAGTGTTTAGTGTAAGCCAAGTCAATGGTACCAACACAACAAATTCCCTTACTCTCTTCTTCGTAATGTTTTGTCCGTTTTGGCCATGGACAACGTCTTAGATTCTTAAGTGCGTTCATTTTGAGATGGCTCGTCCTCGCACTTAAATAGGTGGTCTCCTACAAGGTATCCTGCTATACCCCACTTCACAAGTGTTAGGAACCATTAAAAGTTTTCCAAAAAAGCTAACCTCAACTGTTGAGGAGCATTACAGGTTTTGAAAACTTAATCTTTACCCACACTGTAGATAGCACTTAACGTCTATCGCGGGAACGACTTTGGATTTGGTGTTTATTTTCAGAAATCACTATCCGAAGTGCTCATGCTTCCACTTAAGCGATCAACTGAACCTTTACATCTTAGTTTTCCCATTGAACCAAATTACTGGGATCTCCAGTTAGTAAGGTTGGGTTACCACTGTATTGGTCCGTATATTTTGGGTTTTAAGCCCATTCCCCTAGACATGCAGAATACTTGATCTCCGGGTAGTCCCTTAGTTAGTAAATAAGGAAGTGACACCCGTGATGATCAACTGCCCTACGGTCTTATTTCTCCTACAGATCCTGACAGATATGTCCAGACGCCGTCATCCGTGTCCTTCCTGAAGCCGACCGGCTAGCCACAGTATATAACTGTTGAAGACACGGGTTTCTCCCAATATGGGACGTCCTCTAATGAGTCGTGAAGTTACTCAACTTCTTTCATGCTTTGTATAAAGCGATAAACTCTGATACCATCATGAATCGGTCGATGCAAGTTTGCTTAGAGGATTTTCCAAGACCCACCATACACATTTACTTGTGGCTTTGGTGTTCTCCAGATCTGATGCCCGGTTTGTATCACTGTGTTCTCCCAGAACCGTTGGACATCCAGAATACTATAATCCGAAGATAAGCGAATAATTCAGATATCGTCATATCCGACTTAACGCCTTCTATTGATCATGTATTAAGATCATCAGTGAAACTTAGTTCAACTGATCTGTTTGTAGGACGATACCAGGTCGGTTGTAGTGTGTACAATACATTGAACTACACATGACCTGTGCATATCGCTCCTTGTCTATGGGTGCACCATGATTCCAATCAGTTCTATGATTCATATCCATTGGTGGCTTCAACGAGACTGTCAACTATCGACCAGTCCGTTAGATGTCTTAGAAATCCAATTCCTAAGATGTCATCTGTGATACCCATATCTTTCATATCTTAACTTTGTTTCAATATGACTTTTACTTTCAGGCTGTTGATTCTCCAACTGTTGGCTTTCTAACTTCAGGGTCAATGTTTATGTGGTCAGATTCATTGTTTCTGTTTTATCTGAAACTTTCAGGACCAAAATGTAAACATTTCAGGGACCAAGATGAAAGTTCAGGAAGAAGCCCAACAGTACAGAAAACCAACTCTGATTCTCTTCTTCCAACTCTCCGGTTGGGAAGGCTGTTTCAACATTCATGCCATGCAAGACTGCAATGGCCCATGATGTTAAGCTACTCCCAGGGGAGCACATGTACAAGTAGCCGAGGCTTTGAACTCGTCAGTAGATCCATCTACTTTGTACTCACTTTTGAGTATCCTTTTTCACAACCCAAAGGTTCTTTTCCCGGAGAAAGATCAACCATTGCGCAAGTATGGTTCTATATGATGGAATATATTTCTCTCTTTAGCTTCTTTCCAAAGCAGCGCTTTTGGAGATAACAATTATTTGTTAATTGTCCATGGTTCGTTCTTAACCATACAAGCTAGAAGGACTGGAACAAGTCTTTGTCCCCTGTTTGCTCCGTCTTGGTTCAACATCTAGAATCCCTGAGTTCTACAGATCTGGAATATTAAGTTCCGGATAGCCAGCAACTTTCGAGTCATGTAGATACGGAGCGTCTAGTTCAGGACAGTCAGGCCCTCACTGGTTCTTGTTAACCTTGAGCAATTACTCCTTTTTCCTTTTCAAGGAAAGTTATCTTATAAGAATTCAGCATTCTTTGACGCCAAGAGGCGATAAGTACTACTGTTATTTACAGATCCAGTGGATATGCAATCTACAGTCTTAGGTCGAACTTGACCTGTTTCGGTAGTCCAACTTCTACCAAGCCACCCCATATCACAACTTTTGTATGTGAGATCCTTTCCATGTCTCACACGGAGAGTTATCCTTATCCTTATGCGGAGTTCTGTTGAGAATCACATTAGCGGTAAGGATCGCCTTGCCCCACATAATTTAGGCGTACGGGTTTGCGCTTGGCTAACACCGTTAGACTGAGGTGAGTAATGAACAGTCGTTTAATGAACGATGCTTCACATTCTCCCCCTCTATTGCTATGAATTTCGCAATCCATAGGCTTAGTTGATTTTCAACTTCTGCTTTGTAGCGCTTGTCCGCTCCAACAACTTCATCTTTGTTGTTCAACAAACAAAGGATTTCATACGTTGTACCATCATCAATGAAGATCACAACGTATTTATCTCCCCCCCTATTTTGTTTAAACTTCAAATCACCCAAGTAGGTGTGACTAAGTTCTAGAGGAGCAGTGCTTCTTTCACTATTCCCTTGACGGAATTTGGAAATGTGATTTTGCCTCTTCGCCTACCTCACATTCATTTTGAGGGTTTATGTCGAAAGAAGACAACGATCTCAACTTCTTGAATGACTTGCTATTTAACGTGTCTTAATCTATGATGGCATAGGTGCACGGATTACAAATATATCATTCATTCGGCTACAGACGTACTGTACCATTCTTAGTTATTACAGACCTGTTGGACTAATCTCAAACCAGCTTGACCAACAGCGTCCCTTAAACCAAGTTAGGAATCTGTAACACCTCTTTTTAGAGTGATCTCATTCCTTGAAGTCCTATTGAGGACAACCTCTCCAACCCCTTCTACTTTAGAGGTGGCGTTGCTTCACATGAACAACCTCTTGCCCGTGGTTAGGGAGTAACCAGATCATATGTGATTTGGATACTCGCCCACTCCGATTGCTTTGGCGGGCGAGTGTCCAATTTCTTTTCTGCCTTTCTTTAGGCCTTCAGATCGTTTAAGACCTGGAAACTCTGGCCCACCTTACTAGGTGTCCATTACTTTTCTTATGAAATGAATTCTGGCCCCACTCCAGTCGCCCGGAGGCTTTATATGACCGAGTTTCCAATATCATCATATCACAGGAATTTTGGCCCACTCCAGTCGCCCGGAGGCTTTGTATGACTGAGTGTCCAATATCATCCTATGAAGGATCTTCTGCCAAATAATATGACAGGCTCAACGTCATTAACTTTTAGACTTCTTCCGTTATGATTAGTGCCCAGATAATTCTTGGCACTTACTTAAGTATTGTAACAGTTTTCGCACAGTCAGTGGATCTTTCTCCCTCGTATGTGCGAACATACTTTACACACTTTAATAATTACACTTAAAAGAACGGATCTTCTTAAGTCGTTTACAAAATCCAATCTTTAAACGGAAAAGAAGATGAGATTAAACTTCTGATTTGTTAAAGCGTAAGGAATATAAATTATTTTCATATTCTTCCTTACTTTAATCCATTTTTAATCAGACATCATTTAATCTTAATTCTTGACAAGTAAGAAAAATACTTATCATTTAATCTTTATTCTTGACAAGTAAGAAAAATACTTATCCCAATTTTGGATTCTGGCTCACTTGGCCACTTCATCGATCGAGTGTCCATTTCCTTCTCACCATTATTCGGATCTTTTGTCTGGGACAGATATAGGCCTTCTGCTGCAAGATAGAATAACATCTTCAGTCTTCTCCTCTTGTCCCAGTTGACATCCTCAGGCTCTCGTGAGCGCTTGTTCCCACCAGTCTTGGTAGCGGTGACACCCTGAACACGTTCATCATCGTCACTCTCTTCTACCAGAAAACCATTGCCATATCCAGATTTGGTCACACAATTTTTGACCGACATCTTTCGAAATTTCAGTTTTGTGGTTCTATTGTAATTTTCAGATTTCTAGATGAATTATTGAATCTTTGTTTATCCTTTCGAATACTTGTAATAGTTATATACTTCCCGTACTGCTTTATAAAGTACCATAGAGTAAAATCTCCCAACAAATCAAGACAATATTGCCCCGTATGTATCCTTTATACGTCCTGGGCAATTTGTCTCCCAAGATAAAACAGCAATGGAACACTTGAGCAAAGGAAACTCAAATGCTACCGTGAAGAATATTGAGTAACGAAATGATGCTTGGAAGTTGTAGGAAGAAAACTGTTTTGGTTGTGTATTTTCATGAGTTGTATAAATTGTTATTTGTAGTGCTCAACAATGGTGTATGGGGGTGTTTATATAGGTGAGGGAGGGCTGTTTAACTGCCCCATAACAACCATTATTGGCCAAATAATGACCATTATGGAGGTAGTAAAGCCACCAAAATAAATGGTGAAAGACCAACGGATTTGGCCATTATAGGAGGAGTAATTCAGCCAAAATAAATGGCTGAATTGAGTGCTTGGGCGTTTCTGCTTTGACCGTCGAAATTCTGATTTTCTGAAAACTTCAGGGACCAAACTGTACATTTGAAAGAATTATGGTCCAAATTGTACATCTGAAACTTCTGGGATCAAACTGTACATCTGGCAAAGTTCTCTGGCCCAAAAAGATAATATCAGAAGGCCCACAACCCACAGCCCGTGAGCCCGTGAACCCGAGAACCCGGAACCCGGAACTCGTAACCGGAACCGGACCGAACGGGCGGGCGGCGGCGGTCCTCCCTCCTTTAAACACATGGGATACCCCTTGGGGTCCGAAACCCCAAACCAATTTCGAGTCTTATATACACAACAATTCTTTCTTCCTCTACCGATGAGGGAGAATTGAACACAACACCACACTTTCCATGCTTCAAACACCTCACTTCGTGGACCAATATCTCTTTCATTTCTCAATGAAATTTGACGATTCTTGGCCCTACGGTTATCTACGTACTTAGTAGATCATGCATGTGTGAAGAACCGAATTCTCCAACATACGTAACACTAGTGTTTAAGCCGTTAAAGTTGGTCGGTCGCAACTCCCGTCAAAGGCAAATTTCCAACATATTTCACGATCATGTTACTTATAAGGTAAAAATCTTAAATTTCTATAAAAAAAAAACTTTTAATTGGTAATCTGATAAAAATAATACTGATCTGCTATCACAATTCACAAGGTAAAATACACTTGCATCCAATCCTAAAACATGCGTCTTTTCCTTTTTCTTTTGTTCTTTCCCTATCATCACACAACCGTCTGCAGGAACTGTTTGCCCTTGTCTTGCTATTGGTTGTGAAAATAGAAGTTTATCAACATATATCATAATATGGCCTGCTTCAATACGCATTCAATTTAGCCATCCAGATGGAACAGGAATTTTAAATCTGGACAACTTCATATTGAATTAGGTGCTGTCCAGTGGCGGACCCGGCACGATATCTGCCTCGATCCCCATAAAATTTGGTGTCGGGGTTCGAACTCGGGACGGGGCTTTGGATCGTCCCGCCCCATCCCGACCTCGTCCCGCCAGCCCCTCCCCCTTTGCAAAAATAACCGTTGCAACAACGATCAAATTTCAATTTTGACCGTTGTGCAACGGCTATAACGGTCATTCCCCCCCCCCCCACCATACCCCCTTAATATTTATTTTTAATCCCTAAGTTAGTTTATTTACACTTTAATACTATTTTTCAACTATAAATACCTCATTTTTCTCACAAATCTTCCTACAATCTCTCTAATCTCTCAATTTATCTCTCTACAATTCTACATTGCTTACTAAATATTATATTTTTTTACTCATTTATAACAAAGTTAAAAATTTGGGAGTTCAGTTGACAACTAGCTTGAGGATCATCCATCGAGCAAAGTTTCAATTTTCAACCTCGATTACACGTCGACGTTTGGTACCTTCGTTCCTTCTTTAAATTATTATTATTACTTAATTTTAATCATCGCACTTAATTTCATTGACTTTAATTATTTATTTGCATAATTATAATGAAACACTTTGGACGTATGATTAAGGGTAAGGGTAAGGATAAGGGTGCTTCTTCTAGTAGGGGTAACAAGGATAATGATACTTCTTCTAGTATTCCTATTCCTAGTCCCAATGATTTCACTCATATAGATGAAACTGTTTTTTTTAATGATATACCATTCGAGAAACATATAATCCTGCTTTTAATGGTTTTCCTAGATCAACTATTAGAAGGGTTGTTTTTAAATTTGCAAGTGAATATCAACAATATTTATGTTATGCATTGTATCATTTTAATGACAAAGTGACTATCACTTTTGACGTAGGACGTAGTACTAATGGTAACATGTCATTGGATAGATCAAAATTGGCCTATGCAAAAACGTATTTTAGCATATAAATATATTGATGATAGGCACACTGAAAGTTTTATTGCACAAAATATTAATGAAATTTGTGATTATTATGGAATAATTGATAAAATTATGACTATTATATATTTACATTAGATAATGCTACTTCTAATGATTATATTGTAAGACTTTTAAAAGTTCGATTAACTACATGTTTTCCTAATCATTTTCATATAAGTTGTGCGTGCCATATTTATAACTTAGTTGTAAAGGATGACCTAAAACTTTTTGAAAGCATTCTTGATAAAATATAATTTGCTATAAATTTTATTTTTAAAGGTAATAAAATACAAAGACGCAAAGAATATAAAAAAATTTGTCATGATTGTGGATTACCTTATAGAGAAATTCCAGAAGAAGTTTCGACTAGGTGAAATTCTCTGTATGAGCACCTACTCGCTGCTTACGATTATAGACAACCTATAACTTTATTATTTAACGCCCATAATAAAATCCAAGGGATATGCTTGTAGATAATGATTGAGAATTTTTTTTGAACTTAATGGATTTCTAGAGAAATTATTTCAAGCTACTAAAGAATTTTTCGGTATTTATTATCTTACTATTTCAAATATGTTATTTTATATAGCTCTAATTATTTTGTTACTTAATGAATATATGAAAAACCCATCTATTAAAAATGTTTATAAAATTAAAAAAATACTTTTTCTATTTCCACTATTTATATTATTGATGTTGTATTAAATCCGACTATTAAAGTAGACAGTTGTAAAACACTTGTAGACATGATTTATGATTGTATAGAAGTACTTCCAACAGACCCAACTGAAAAACTAACTCACAAACCAACTAAAGAAGAAGTTACGTCTAGCATGCACACTAAATGGAAACAAGTATATATGTATTACCAACAACAAAGTGCAAATAATCAACCGACTATGTACCATCTTCTACTACTTCGCTGCAATCTTATAAAAAATATGTGATTTTTGCTGCTAGTATTCAATGCCTTAGAAATAAAATATTTAGTGGTTCAACTTCTTCACAAGTTAGCAAATTTGATGTTTATGTTTTGCAGGGTGTTGTACCGTACAAATTAATTGTCAATGATAAAGGACATGAACACTTGCTGAAATACTGGAGGCAGAATGAGAATACATTTCCGACACTAGCAAAGATGGCCCGATATGTGTTGAACATTCAAGCGTCATCAACAACGTCTAAATGTGCTTTTTCTGCTGAAAGATTTCAAATAGGAGAGCACAGACATTCATTGGCGGGATACACATTGGAGATTGCAGTTCTATTCAGAGACTGGATTCGAGCGTAGCATAGAAGGTGCGGTCAACCGGAGATCAACGAAGAAAAAGACTACAACTACAACGAAATCTTGTTCGAGGGAACATGAAGCGACGTCGAACAATTTGACCAATAAATTCAAATTCCAACCGAAGATCCTCAAGACATTGTGAGGAAATTAGAAAAGTATGGTTAACTAAGTAATTTTTTAATTGCAATTTTACTATGTAATTTGCAACTTTTGAACAACACCACAAAGTTGCAATTTTGAAATTGTATTACAAAAAAAATCATATTTCTATTAAATAATATAAGAGGCAAAAAAACATTGAGATATTTTTATTACGCTATCTTGTTCAATTATTAAAGTGTTTATATATATTATTTTTTAAAATTAAGTGGCCAAAAAAAAAACCCAAATCCCGATCCTGACCCGTCCCCCCCAAATCCCCGCCCTCATTCCGGCGGGATGTGGGATGGGACGGGACCTCTTCCCGTCCCGCCGGCGCCGGCGTCCCTACCCTCCCCGTCCCGCCGGGACCCGCCCCGTTGGACAGTCCTAGATTATATTAGTTTTATTTTAGAGTTATTTTGTACTCTTTATGTTTCATTTTACGAAATTATTTAGCTGGTTCGAAAAGAATTACACTTATCTATATTTGAAAATAATTTAACTTCTAACTCGTGTTTTTATTCTTAATGACACGAGTTTATAGCCACACCAATGGCATTTACATATATATGTTCAAGATCACAAGTAGTGATGGAGCCAGGAATTATAATAAGGTGATTTTTTTTTTAAAAAAAAAATATTACAATGCATTTTTATCATGCATTAAAAGTTTCACAAGAAAATATTTACGCTATTGACACAGTTTAAATTTTGGACGAAGGGATACAATTGAACCCCCTTCCTCGTATGTAGCTACCCAACTAACCACAAGTTCTGAATTTTTTTCTTCCGTTCTTAAACTTCACACCCAGATTCACATGGATGGAGTAGTAATTATGTAAGAATGTACTTGCTATTTCTTGTTAGTAATTTTACTGGCCTATGCGTTTAATCCTACTATTTTGGAGAGCTCCTATTTCATCTCAACTTAATTATAATCAATGGCAAGTGTTACCCTTTGTAACTAGTTTTGAAGAAGCTGAAGGCTTCAAGAATGATAAAATATAGCACGGTACCGTGCTCAAATATGATTAGGATTGTAATTAAACTAGTGTATAAACTTACCATAGTTGTAGAATACTTGTACAAGTATGCTTAGGATTTAGAAGTATAGTATGAATATGATTTTTCATATTTGGAGATTGTAACTTGTATATATACCCCATTCATTAATGAAAATAATCAAGGGATTATTTCTTTCATGGTATCAAAAGTCTAGGTCTAAAATACCTTCTCCCAAAAATACTTCCGATTTCTGCTCGATTTCCGTGAACCCTTCCTCGATTTCCGTGCACTTTTCCTCCTATATTCTCAAATTTTCTTCCTAGTCCCTAATTCACCTATTGTTCTTTCGTTATGCAACGTCAAAGAACATATTTCATCTTACCCTTACAGTTTTCAACATCAAGAACCACATCCCTATTGTTCTTGAGATGGAAAACGTCCAATACGCGACGTGAGAGGAATTATTCAAAGTTCACGCATGCTCGCATCAAGTCCTCCATCACATAATCCCCTCGGTAACTGGTAAGGAGAAGGTGCCTACCCACGAGGATGATCCTACGTCATGGACAACCTTTGATGCTACCGTTCTCCAGTGGATTTATTCCACAATCTCTATAGACCTCTTGGAGACGATTATTGAATCCGACGCTACAGCGATTGCTACTTGGAATGGGGTGCATGATATATTCCAAGATAACAAAAATTCTTGTGTTGTCACTCTTGAGCAAGAATTTTCCCATGTAAACATGGAAGATTTTCCTAACGTCTCGGCCTATTGTAAAAGGCTAAAAGAATTGGTGGACCAACTCCGCAACGTTGGTGCGCCCATTACCAATAATCGTCTTGTTCTTCAAATGGTTGCAGGCGTTTCTGAGGCATATAATGGCGTTGGAACACTACTTCGTCAAAGTAATCATATGCCACCATTTTATCAAGGCCGTTCAATAATCACGTTAGAAGAAGCCGATTTGGCTAAAAAGGCGACTACCGAAGCACATTCCGTCGGAATGATGACCACGTCAGACGACCCTCACTCATTCTCTGAAAATTCGGGCCACAACCGTAACCACGGTGGCGGCAAAAAGGGTCAAAATCATAAAAATAATGGCAAAAACAGTGGTGGCAATCGCGGTGGTAACGGCGGCGGAGGACGGAATAGTAGCAGCTACAACAGTGGGCTGCAGGCCAACTGGCCCCAGCCATGGGCCCCCTGGCAGTGGGGCTGGGCCATTGGCCATTGGCCCAACAATTTTTATTTTTCGCCTGCTATTTATCCGGGAAACTGGGCTTAGTTCCAGCAAAATACCAGGCTCAGTGTCTCGGTCCCAAATAGTGGAATGCGGTACAGTAATGGGCTGGGACAGCAGACAGACCTGCTTGGGTCTCAGCCCCCTCAGGCCTTCCATGTTGCGGGCCCAAATCCAATCCCGACACCTATAGATATTGAATCCGCAATGCATACACTTGACTTAAATCCCCCGAACGCGAATTGGTATATGGACACCCAAGCCACTTCTCATATGATCTCCGATCAAGGTACTCTCTCGTCTTATTCAAATTTGAGCAAAAATTGTGGTATAATTATTGGTAATGGAAACTCAATTCCAATTAGCGGTTATGGACATATAACTTTGTCTCCCCCACATCCATCTTTAGTTTTGAAAAATACCCTTCATGCCCCTAACTTAATTAAAAATTTGGTGTCTGTTCAAAAATTTACCACTGATAATTGGGTTTCTATTAATTTTGATCCCTTTGGGTTTTCTATGAAGGATTTCAAATCGGGGATACCTCTAATGAGATGCAATATTAGGGGAGAGATTTATCCAATCACAACTACCACCACTTCCACGAATCAAGTCATGCCATCTACTTTTGCCGCCCGCGCTCCTTCCTTGTGGCATGCATATTTTGGTCATCCGGGATCGTCTATTATTTCGTGTTTGCATAAAAATAATTTTATTTCTTGTAAGGGTACACGTAGTACTCCACTTTGTTCTTCTTGTCCGTTAGGGAAACATGTTCAATTACCATTTGTAGCCTCTACTTCTCATACTTTGATGCCTTTTGACGTTATTCATTGTGATTTATGGACATCTCCCATTTTATGTTTTGTGGGCCATCGTTATTATGTCTTATTTTTGGATGATTATTCTAATTTTTTATGGACCTTTCCATTATCCAAAAAGTTTCAAGTTTTTTCCACTTTCATAAAATTTAGAGCATTCATCTGTACCCAATTCGAACGGGAAATTAAAAATATTCATATTCAATGTGATAATGGTAAGGAATACGATAATGGGTTGTTTCGAGAATTTTGTGATGCTAATGGCATAGTTTTTCATTTTTCTTTAACTCATACGCCCTCACAAAATGGGAAAGCCGAACGAAAAATTCGTACCATTAATAATATTGTTCGAACTTTATTAGCCCATGCTTCTGTACCCCCTTCCTTTTGGCATCATGCAATACAAATGACTACTTACCTCCTTAACGTACTTCCTACCAAAGGGTTAGCATATGAATTTCTCCTTAAAATTCTCTATAATAAGACTCCTTCGTATTTACATATTAGGGTCTTTGGGTGTTTACGCTATCCACTATTTTCGTCAACTATAATTAACAAACTTCAAGCCCGTTCTACCGCTTGTGTGTTTTTGGGTTATCCATCTAATCATCGTGGTTACAGATGTTTTGATTTATCGTCTAATAATATCATAATTAGTCGTCATGTTCTTTTTATCAAACTCAATTTCCATTTGCTAAAGTGAGTAGTCCCGTGCCTAGTTCGCATAATTTTTTAGATGGCGAAATCTCACCATATATTATCCACCATTTATCGGACTTGTCCCGTGACCAAAATACGCCAGCAGGCCCATTACCTGCTGGCCCACATAGTCTCGTTACCAATGTTCCGCCGATTCTGCCCAGTGGGCCAGAAACACGGCCTAGTACCGATCTCGGTACTGTTCCAGTGTTCAGTCTACTCCAGTATCGGTTTCCGCTCCTGCTGGTCAGTCGTCACCATCCCGCACATTTCCCTAAATCCACCCAACACTACCTCGAGTCAAGGGCCCATTACTCATAGTCAAAGGGGTATTTTTAAACCAAAATATTATTTTAATCTCAATTATAATGTCTCTAAATCCCCACTACCATGTAACCCTGTGTCTGCACTATATGACCCGAATTGAAAATTGGCTATGACTGACGAATATAATGCTCTTATTGAAAATAAGACGTGGGAGTTAGTACCCCGTCCATCTGGTATTAATATTATTCGGTCTATGTGATTTTTACTCATAAAGAAAATTCCGACGGTTCTTTTGAGAGGCATAAGACTCGTCTTGTAGGTGATGGTAAAACTCTACAGGTTGGCATGGATTGTGATGAGACGTTTAGTCCGGTGGTCAAACCATCTACCATTCGCACTGTTCTTAGTTTGGCTCTCTCAAAAGCATGGCATATTCATCAGTTGGATGTAAATAATGTTTTCTTACACGGTGATCTTAAAGAGACAGTCTATATGCATCAGCCCTTGGGTTTTCGAGATCCCAATCATCCTCATCATGTGCAAACCTCTTGGTATAAGAGGTTTGCAGATTATGTATCTACTATTGGGTCTTTTCACAACCGGACTGCTCATTCTCTATTTATACATCGTCATGGTACTTCTCTAGCAAACATTTTATTGTACATAGATGATATTATATTGACTTCTTCCTCTGATAATTTGTGCAAGTCTATCATGTCACTTCTCGATTCTGAATTTGCAATGAAAGAATTGGAATCCTTGAGTTATTTCTTGGGCATTGTTGTCATGCGTCATTCAGGTGGTCTATTTTTATCTCAAAGGAAGTATGTTGCAGAGATTATTGAGAGAGCTGGTATGTCATCTTGTAAGTCTACTTCCACTTCGATTGATACCAAACCGAAGTTGAGTACTACGTCAGGCACACCATACGAGGATCCCACCCATTATCGCAGTCTTGCAGGGGCACTTCAGTATCTTACTTTCAGGAGACCTGATATTACTTATGCAGTTCAGCAGTTGTGTTTATTCATGCATGACGCATGGATTGAGCACATGCATGCGCTCAAACGCATTATACGGTACATACAGGGCACACTTGATTATAGATTGCATTTATATCCTTCTTTCGTCTCTACTCTTGTGTCATATACAGATGTTGATTGGGGTGGTTGTCCTAATACCAGACGCTCGATATCTGATTATTGTATATTTCTTGGGGATAACTTGGTCTCGTGGTCTGCGAAACACCAGACTACATCATCGCGATCTAGTGTAGAGGTTGAGTATCGAGGCATGGCTAATGTGGTATCTGAATCATGTTGGCTGCGTAATCTTTTATTAGAATTACATTTTCCTATTCAGAAAGCTACATTGGTCTATTGTGATAATTTTAGTGCAGTCTATCTTTCTGGAAATTCGGTCCAACATTAGCGCACTAAACATATCGAGATGGATATTCACTTTGTTCGTGAAAAGGTCGCTCGTGGACAAGTACGCGTTTTACATGTGCCCTCGAGATACCAAATTGCTGACATCTTTACGAAGGGCCTTCCCTCAGTTCTATTTGAAGATTTTAGGGACAGTCTCAGCGTACGACAACCGCCCGCTATGACTGCGGGGGTGTGATAGAATATAGCACGGTACTGTGCTCAAATAGAATTAGGATTGTAATTAAACTAGTGTACAAACTTATCATAGTTCTAGAATACTTGTACAAGTATGATTAGAATTTAGAAGTATAATATGAATAAGATTTTTCATATTTGGAGATTGTAACTTGTATATATACCCCATTAATTAATGAAAATAATCAAGAGATTATTTCTTTCATTTTTTACTATTACTCGTATAGTGCCCGCGCGATGCACGTATATTATTAAATTAAAGTATGATTGAGATTTTTTTTATTTGAACTCATTAGATTATATTGATTAAATACTGATGCTGCGGAGAACTTATAGAAGTATTCAAATAGATGTTTAGCAGAATAAAAATATCCTCTACAGAAAAGCAATAGATCATCAGCAAAATCAAGCCGCGTGAGATTCCTTTTTGCACATTTGGGATGATACTTAAACTATTTAATCTGATTCAAGCCTTTAAGCATCCTGGTCAAGTACTCTATTGCCAACACAAACAGGTATGGTAATAATGGATTACCTTGTGTCAGTTCTTTTTAGCTGGGAACGGGGTGTTGGCCTTGTGATTAATCAGAATGCAGTAGGCTACTGTGGTTAAGCACTTCATGATCCATCCTGGTTGAGTACTCTATTGCCAACACAAACAGGTATGGTGATAATATATTACCCTGTCTCATTCATTTTTAGCTGGAAACGGGGTGATGGCCTTGTCATTAATCAGAATGGAGTAGGATACTGTGGTTAAGCACTTCATGATCCATCATCGTCGAGTACTCTATTGCCAACACAAACATGTATGGTGATAATGGATCACAATGTCTCATTCCTTTTTAGCTGGGAACGGGGTGTTGGCCTTGTCATTAATCAGAATGGAGTAGAATATTGTGGTTAAGCACTTCATGATCCATCCTGGTCGAGTACTCTATTGCCAACACAAACAGGTATGGTGATAATGGATCACCCTGTCTCATTTCTCTTTAGCTGGGAACGGGGTGCTGGTCTTGTCATTAATCAGAATGGAGTAGGATACTATGGTTAATCACTTCATGATCCATCCTGGTCGAGTACTCTATTGCCAACACAAACAGGTATGGTGATAATGGATCACCCTGTCTCATTCCTTTTTAGCTGGGAATGGGGTGATGGCCTTGTCATTAATCAGAATGGAGTAGGATACGGTGGTTAAGCACTTCATGATCCATCCTGGTCGAGTACTCTATTGCCAACACAAACAGGCATGGTGATAATGGATCACCCTGTCTCACTCATTTTTAGCTGGGAATGGGGTGTTGGCCTTGTCATTAATCAGAATTAAGTAGGATACTTTGGTTAAGCACTTCATGATCCATCCTGGTCGAGTACTCTATTGCCAACACAAACAGGTATGGTGATAATGGATCACCCTGTCTCATTCATTTTTAGCTGGGAACGGGGTGTTGGCCTTGTCATTAATCAGAAGAGAGTATAGCTGGCCAGTGGGCCGGGCTCGGGTCTGGCGGGCCGGGTTTGGCTGTGTCGTGGCGGGATGGGTGAAGGGGGCGGGATCGGGGTTGGCGGGGTCAGGCGGGATCTGGTTTGGCGGGATTTACCGAAATCCCATCCCGATCCCGTCGGAATCGGGTTGGGGCGGGATCGGGTCGGGGACAGGATCGGTATCGGATTCCGGCGGGTTTTCCTTTTTTTTAATAACATATGTATAAAAAAAATCAATAATTAAACAAGACAAGATATTGTAATAAAAATATCCCAATGTTGTTTTTGTGTCTCTTATATTATTTAATAGACATATGATTTTTTTGTAATACAAATACAATTGTCGAAATTGCAACTTTGTGGTGTTGTCCAAAAGTTGCAAATTACATAATAAAATTGCAATTAAAAAATTACATACTGAAAAAAACCTGTTCTAATTTCTTGATAATTTCCTGTGGTTCTTCGGTTGGAATTGGTATTTGTTGGTCAAATTGATCCACGTCGCTTCCACCACCTTCAGATAAGATTTCGTTGTAGTTTTTGTCTTCTTCTTCGTTGATCTTCGGTTGACCGCACTTTCTCCGCTCTGGTCGTATCAAATCTCTGAATAATACTGCAATTTTCAAGCTGTCTCCGGCTAATGAGTGTCTGTGGTCTCCTATTTGATATCTGCCGACAGAAAAAGCGCTTTTAGACGCAGTTGATGACGCTTGAATGTTCAAAACATCTCGGCCATCATTGAAAGTGTCGGGAAGGTCTTCTCATTCCCCTTCCAGTATTTCAGCAAGTCTTCACGTCCATCTTCATTGAGAACTTCTTGGTACGGTACAGAACCCTGCAAAACAAAAATATCAAACTCGCTAATTTGGTTAGTAGCGGTACGGCCGCACATTCTATTTATGAGGCTTTCAATACTAGCCGCAGAAACATCATGTCTTTTGTGAGGTTGTGTTGAAGATGAAGAAGATGGTATGGAAGCCGGTAGGTTACTAGCACTTTCTTGTTGGTAAAATCTATATATTTTTTGCATTGGTCTTCTACGCTAGACAACACTTCTTCTTTAGTTTGTTCAATATGTGGTGAGTGATTTGGATTTTTTGGACTTGGAGGTGGTAGTACTTCTATACAATCGTAAATAGTTTCAATAAGTGATTTAGTACCGTCTATTTTAATAGTCGGATTTAATACAACACCAATAATATAAATAGTGGGAATAGGAATAAAATATTTTTTTATTTTGATAAACATTTTTAATAACTACAATATAAGTTGGTTTTTCCATATATTCACTAAGTAATAAAAATATTAGAGTTATATAAAACAACATAGTTGAAATAGTAGGATAATATATATCGGAAAATTCTTTTGTTGCTTGAAAAAAATTCTCTAAAAATACAATAAGTTCAAAAAATTTTACCCAATCACTATCTACAACCATATGAGCTGGATTTTGATTATGAGAGTTAAAAAATAAAGTTATAGGTTTTCTATAGTCATAAGCAACAAGTAGTTGCTCATATAAAGAATTCCACCTAGTGGATACTTCTTCTGAATTTTTCTATAAGGTATTCCACAATCGTGACAAGTTTTTTTATAATCTTTTTTTCGTTGTACTCTATTACTTTTAAAAATAAAGTTTATAGCAAATTGTATTTTACTAAGAATGTCTTCAAAAAGTGATAGACCATCCTTTACAATTAAGATATATATATGGCACGCGCATTTTATATGAAACTGGTCTGAAAAAGATGGAGTTAAACTATTTTTTTAAAATTGTAATAACGTAAATGTTAGAAGAAGCGTTATCTAATGTAATAGTCATAAATTTATCAATTATTCCGTAATAATGGCACACTTGATAAATATTTTCTGTAATAAAAGTATCAGTGTGCCTATCATCTATATATCTATACGCTAAGATACGTTTTTGCATAGACCAGTTATAATCTATCCAATGACAAGTTATCGTTAAATAATCATGGTCGTTTGTACTACGACCTATATCAGACGTGATAGATACTTTTCCATTAAAATGATATAATGAATAATGTAAATATTGTTGATATTTATGTGCGAATTTAAATACATCTCTCTTAACAGTTGATCTAGGAAAACCGTTAAAAGCAGGATTATAAATATCTCTAATGTAATGAATAAAACCAGGAGATGAAGGAAATGAATAAGGCAAACCCTCCACAACAACTAATTTTGTTATTGCTTCCCTATCTCTATGTTTATTGTATTTATGGCCTACAATTCCCCCCGTCATAGGGTTAATTTGACCATGTACTTGGTCCTGTGTAGGAATAGGATTACTAGAAGAAGTACTCTTGCCCTTGTTGCCCCTACTAGAAGAAGCACTCTTACCCTTAAACATACCTCTTAATCCTTCTATTTTAATTATGATAATAAATAATTAAATATAATAAAATTAAGTGCGCTAAATAAAATAAACAGACAATAATAATTTAATGAAGGAACGAATATACTAAACGCCGACGTAACGTTGACGTGTAATCGAGAGGTTGAAAATTAAAACTTTGCTCGATGGAAGATCTTCAAGCTAGTTGCCAACTTCACTCCCAATTCCCAAATAAATAAATAAAATTGAATATTTAGTAAACAATGTAGACTTGTAGAGAGATAGATTGAGAGATTAGAGAGATTGTAGGAAGATTTATGAGAAAGATGAAGAGAAAAATGAGTTATTTATAGTTGAAAAATTGGGTTAAAGTGTAAATATAATAACTTATGGGTTAAAAATAACTATTAAGGGGTAGGGGGGTTGGGGGAGGGGGAGGCCAAAAATGGTCGTTGCACAACGGCCAAAATGTAAAATGATTGTTGGTGCAACGGTATTTTTACAAATGGGGGGTTACGGGCGGGATCGGGGCGGGTCGGGATTGGCAGGACTGGGGCGGGCTGGGACGAGACATTGTCCCGTCCCAGTTCGAGTCCCAATACCAATTTTTTTCTACTCGGGTTCGGGACGGTGTCGGGGCGGGACCGGACCGTCCCGGCCCACTGGCCAGCATTAGAATGGAGTAGGATATGTGGTTAAGCACCTCATGATCCATCATGGTCGAGTACTCTATTGCCAACACAAACAGGTACGGTGATAATGAATCACCCTGTCTCATTCCTTTTTAGCTGGGAACGGGGTGCTGGCCTTGTCATTAATCAGAATCGTAGGATACTGTGGTTAAGCACTTCATGATCCATCCTGGTCGAGTACTCTATTGCCAACACAAACAGGTATGGTGATAATGGATCACCATGTCTCATTCCTTTTTAGCTGGGAACGGGGTGCTGACCTTGTCATTAATCAGAATGGAGTAGGATACTGTGGTTAAGCACTTCATGATCCATCTCACAAACACCTCTGGAAAGTTTAAACTCTCCAATATCTATTCCATGTAAGGCCATTCAACAGAATCATAAGCCTTCTGCATATCAATCTTGATTATGCACCTTGGAGATATATTCTTCCTCCCGTACCATTTCACCAGCTCATGACTCAAGATTATATTGTCAGTGATGACTCTGCCATGTACAAAAACTGACTATATTTTATCAATCAGGGAATCCATTACAGCTTGTAATCTTCTAGTGAGAATCTTTGATATCACTTTATATAGGACTGAGCAACATGAAATAGGTTTGTATTGCTTGATACTGGAAGGATTTTTAATCTTAGAAATCAAAGTGACTGAAATACAATTTATAGGTCTATATATCTCACATGTCTCAAACAACTGCATTGGTGATTGCATCTCCCAAAATGGACCAAGTTCTTTTAAAAAAGAATCCATCTATGCCAGGTGCTTTCTGGCTATCAATACTCTGCATTGCATCATAAACTTCCTCTTTAGCTGTTGCAATTTGTTCAACTTGTTCCCTTTATTCATGACCTCAGGATGTATGACTGGCAATTGGTATGCATTGGTTCCCAAGAGCTGACTATAGAACCCAATCACCTTTTGTGTGATATCCTCCTCCTTTGTAAGTACCCCCAGTAGCATCTACCAGGCTGTCTATTCTATTCTGAGCAATTCTACTATTGATTCCTTGACTTTTGCTTAAGTATACTCTCTTCTATCAAACTCCATTTCTCTAGCTCATGCTTCAACATTTTTTTAGTATCATATAGTTGTGCAGGGTGCCCCACATTTCTCATATGTTCCTGCAGCTGAGCCAATTGCTTCCTTCAACTACTTTCCCATTTATATTAGAAAATTCCTTTGTATTGAGCTTTTTAAGATCCTGTTTAATGCTATGCAGTACCTGCCACACCCCTTGCATTCCTTAGCGGTTTCCTCTATTACAACTAAAGAATCTAAATGCTTTAGCTATAAGTGAATAGTCTTCTATCTTTATGCAAAGAGGTATATGGTCTGAGAAGTGAGGATCTATTACAACTACATCAAGGTGAAGCCATTTCAACATCCATTCTGCATTGACCAAGGCACTGTCTATGACACTGTGGATATTGTTGTTAGTCCATGTATACTTCCTTCCCACTATTTTCAATTCAGTCATCCCAGTAATTGTCATGAAATTCAGAAAATCACAGATCTCACTATGTTGTACAGGGTTGCCATTGATTCTATCATCAACATCCAGCATTGCATTAAATTCACCCATGACTAACCATGACCCTGATTGGGTGCTATACAACTATTTAAGATCATCCCATAAACTCTGTCTATCTCCCACTGTATGTAATTCGTATACTGTTGTAAATGCAAAGGTGCTACTACTACTACTACTATTAACAATGATTCTACCATGTATAAACTGAGCCTTGGATAAAGTTACTTGGAACTGGACCACCCCTTGATTCCACAACACATACCCTGCCTTTATTGTTACTACTACCATCTCCATTGCCTTGTAATCTTGCCTATTATTTTATCCTCATTTCTTTCATGAACTCTATGCTCTACTACTGTAATTATATCAATCTTATTTGAGCTTAAGAACTCCCTCATCTCCTTATGCTTGTAAACTTTATTCATACCTCTAACATTCTAAGTGGCTATCTTCATATAGGATGTTGAGATAATTGTTGCCGCCTGATGTGAATCAAGAAGATAAAATAAAAATAGAAACAGAAAGATAGAATTAAAGAGAGATAGACACAACTAAATTCAAACAACTAAAAGATGTAATGAAAAAACTTAATTGGGAATTAAGAGCACCTAATCTATTAGAATCCTCAAGAAGGTAGCAACCTTACTTGCAAATTCTAGGACAAAATGTTGAAGCTCAACAAAGGGTTTCCAAAGCTCTCACAAGAGTCACCATTCATAATATCTCAAAAACTAGTTATGAAACCCTAATATTATACTATTTATACTAAAGGCTAAAAGTAGTAAATAAAGACACAATTGTCCTTCATTAAAATTACAAGTTAATTAAAATGTGAAGACACTTAATATATTAAATATCTTCAAGTCTTCCATGTTGGAGCCTTCCAAACATTCCATCTTCGTCCATAAAACTTGCAATGCTTGAAGGTCCTTAGCTTGACTTCTTGTGAAATGCATTCTTCAAGTAGTGCCACGTTGATCTACATCACTCTCCATGTTCAAAATAATTCGTCCTCGAATTCGCCATACCTACATCAACAAGAGATAAATCACTAACATTGAAAACATTATGGACGAAATACTCACTTGGTAGGTCAACTTTGTAAGCATATCTCCAATCTTCTCAAGTACTTGAAAAGGTCCATCTCCTCTTGGCATAAACTTGTTCTTCCTTTTGCTTGGAAATCTTTTCTTTTTAAAATGAACACATACCCAATCATCGGGTGCAAAAGTGACTCTTTTTCGTCCCTTGTTGGCTCTTTTGAGTGCATCTTTGTTGGCCTTCTCAATTTACATTCTCACCTTCTCATGGATGCTTTTCGTAGCTTTTGCCTAAGCTTTTGCATCTGTACTCACAATAACATCTTTAAGTAAATGAGTTAAATCTAATGGAGTCAAGGGGTTAAAGCCATAAACACTCTCAAAAGGAGTTATACCAATATATCTATGACTAGTTCTATTATATGCAAACTCAATTAGTGGAAATTGACCCTCCTAAGAAGTTAAGTTCCCTTTAACCATATATGTTACCTAAAGTTTTATTGACCACCTCAGTTTGACCATCCGTTTGAGGATGACAAGAAGTAGAAAATAACAATTTGGTTTCCAAATTTCCCCACAAACACCTCCAAAAATGGCTAAGAAATTTTGGATCTCTATCACCACTAATTATTTGGAGAGCACCATGTAATTTCATCACATTATGCACAAATAAAGTAGCAACATGAGATGCATTATCACTTTTATGACAAGCAATAAAGTGAGCCATTTTAGAAAATCTATCCACAACAACAAAAATGGTATATCTATCATTTCTAGTTCTAGGGAGCCTAACAACAAAATCCATGAAAATATCTAGGCAAGGGCCTCTAGGAATAGGCAAAGGGGTATACAAGCCATGAGGTTGGGTACAACATTTAGCATGCTTACAATTCAAATATCTAGCACAAATTCTTTCAACATCTCTTATCATCTTAGGCCAAAAGAAATATTCACTAAGAACAGCTAAGATTTTTGACACTCCAAAATGACCCATCAAGCCTCTATTGTGTGCCTATTTCACCAACTACTCTCTCCATAAAGACATAGGTACACAAAGTTTTTCATTCCTAAATAAATAGCCCTTCTTTGACTCAAACCTATGAGTTCTAACTTCATTACCCACTTTAACAATTTGCGCACACTCACTCAAGCTTACTTGACACTCTCCAAAGACTTTCCCAAAATTTTAAAACTCATAAATCTAGAAGTCAAAGTATTCATCAATGCATATCTTTTAGATAAAGCATCCACTACAATGTTCTCTTTGCCTTGCTTATAATAAATTACATAATAAAAAGACTCAATTAATTCTATCCACTTGACATGTCTTTTATTTAATTTATTTTGGACCATAATATGCTTCAAAGCCTCATAGATCGGTTCTAATCACAAACTCCTTATGCCACAACTAATGTTGCCAATTTGCTAAGGCTCTCACTAGGGCATAGAGTTCCTTATCATAGGTAGAATATTGCAATGGAGCTTCTCTTGACTTCTCACTAAAGTAAGTTATGGATTTACCTTCTTGCATCAAGACCGCACCAATGCCTGCTCCGCTAGCATCTTACTCAATTTCAAACATCTTCCCAAAGTTTGGAAGTTGAAGTAAATGAGTGGAATTAAGTTTCTCCTTTAAGATCCTAAAGGATTTCTCTTATTTTTTACTCCAAACAAATGGTTTATTCTTCTTAGTGACCTCGGTTAGGGGAGCAGCTAGATAACTAACTGACTTAGGAGTTGGCCAACCCTTGGACAGGACAAGGTGGACAGTCTGGTAGCCCAGCCTACCAGTGGCCTGGTTGATGGCATGGTCCATCCCGACCCACTTCGAAGATCGTCCATATTCTGAAAAATATTATCACTCGGAGACGCAATGGTTCGAACCCCATACCTCTCGGATGTAAAACATGACCATTGAGCTACATCCTTATTTGTTACCTAAAACAATTAGCAATCATATATGACCATTATAAATAAATTTGTTTTTAACCCCCAACTTTAATATATTACATTTTGACCATCTCTTTAAACTATAAATACCCCTCCATCATTCTTTATTCTTAAAGTTAAATATTTAATTTGAAAATCATTTACATTTATGCAATGGTTTATTGCCACACAAAACATATGTGACTCATTTAACACCACAAGTTTAAAGTTTTTTCTTTTTTCTTAAACTTTGTGTGCAGTCAAATAGACATATCAACAACTACATAAATAAATTAAAATAAAACTTAAAACTTAAATTGATAACATTGCAAATTCAAAACACACAAACTTGAACGGCGAAATATTGCAAATCAAAAGTTCAAAACATACAAATTAAACGACAAACATCGATTGAAAATTTTAAAGAAGAGATAAACTTCAAAGTTCAACTTCATGCCTTTTCACCAAGTGCCTACGCAACACACCAGTACCCCTCAATACTCGACGCTACGGACTTATAGAGATGTATATCACCACAATGTTGACATTTAACATGTTCCTCATCTACTCGCTCAAAATGCATCCACACCGCACTTGAAGTTGATCTTCGAACTCGAGGAGAAGGTAGATGTGGAAGATTATCCATGGAAGTTGAAATTAGAAATGTACACTAGTTAAACATAAAATTTAGATAAAGAGAGAATTGTGGAAAAATTGTGTGAAAATGAAGAAGATTGGAGGGGTATTTATAGTTTGGATATAGAGCCAAAGTGTAGTTTATTCATAAATTTAAGAGTTCAAATAAAATTGGCAATGATTAATTTTTTTAATTTACAACGAGTAGTTTTTTGAATTGGACAACCATATTTTTTTTTAGTTTAGCAATTTTATCATTAGATGTAAATGTTAATTTTATTATTAGTAGTAAATTGTAATTGTCTATTTTCGTGTAAGAAATTTTTTTAAAAAAATAAAATACAGCCTGGCCCATTAACTAAAATCTGATCCAGTCCACTAACTAAGACCTGGCCCGACAAGGCCGCTATGTACCCCTATCCGGATAGGGATTAGGCCGAACACCCTTTTTTCTCCCCAAGCCCTGCCCCAGCCCGATCCCTTAACAATTGTCGGGCCCAACCCCAAATCGACCCGGTGTGACCCACGTTAAAATGGCCCGGCCCACTTGACAGGCATACTATAACCCTCTCTCCGATTTCAATCACTGGTGCAATAAAATTCAAAATTCATTCCTCTCACATTAAATCGACTTTCAGCAAACAAATTCCTCCAATTCTGCGTCACCTTACCATCGTTCGCACCTTCGGCAGGAACACTCTCCGGCATTGGGGTGGTAATGGGTGGGCTGATAGGCTTCTCAATTTGCACCTGGGTCGGTGGCGTGACAACCTTTTTCCTAACTGGTAGCCTAGGCCAGTCTCCTTTGGAGTTGCCTGCTCCAAAAGCTTTCAGAGCATCCCCTTTCTTAGGAATTGCATTCTTAGTGGTCTTATCTTACTGTAATAACTGTGGATTGTCCTTTCTCGGCCGGCCACGAGCCATCGCCGGCGAGTTAGCAAGCACGCTAACGCGCGCCTTCGAGAATAGTGTTAACAGTTCTTATCGTGCGCCGAGAGAACCGTTGGCAAAATGTTTTTCTTTTTACTTGGCCACTGGCTTTTGTGTACTGAACATAACGATTTCATGTCCACCATACCATACTGTGCAGTGTTATGTTCTGCTGCAGACAAGTCCCTAGATTATTAGTGAATTTTTAATGTTGGTGTTTGTTATTATATGTAATATTGACTAACCATATTTAACTTTCAGCTAATCAAAATGCATTTCATATTTCATGCTTGGACGATTTTTAACACTATATATTGATCTCAAATACAGATTGAAAATGTAAATATAATGTAACACATCAAAATTAAATAGTTTAGCATTGAATAATTAGTTAAACTTGCAAAAATCCATAAAGGGTCAAAATTAAAGCACACATTTCAGTCAACTGAAAGTTAAATGTGCGTAACTATATATCATAACGATCAAAACAAGAATTTGTTAATATTTGAAAACTTAAAAAGCAAAATTCCCTTTTTTCTTTTTTGCATTGCTTGAATTTTAAACTTTAAAATGAATGTTGCATCCATCATCTTTTCCTTTCTTCTCTAATCAGCAATGCTGAGATGCAAGGAAAGGCCAGAAGGAAATGGGAGTATCAGAATCATGACGATCATCATCTTCAATCAACCTGAATTCATTTCCATAGGCTGAAGAGTAACACGCCATTTTCTGGACTTGTGAATGATGAACCCATGACCCGTTTATCATGTGCTGTGTACTCTCCATTCCACCACCGTTAGCGGTGGCTGCCGCGGCGGCACTGGCTCTCCTCTCTTCTTTCTTGTAACGAATTCCACACGCATTGCAAAGTGACTGCACATAGAGAAAATGAAAAGATTAATTAGTTCACTAATACTAATAACTAGTAATTCTAAATTTAACTTTAAGTAGTCATATTTTTCAATCTCGCCGAATATTGTCCAAATGAGACTTTTATATTTTACCATCGGTTCATTGTTACCTGCGGCAGTATATTATCATATCTCGCAGGTTTTCAATCTATATTTGTTACAAAATATCTATAATTGATTTTCAAATTATATGATCTGTGTATAAAAAATATATATTACCTTGGGACCTCTAGGACCATTTCTCCACAAAGGTGTTGAAGTGGTGTCACAATTAGCACATCGGCGAGCAACAAGTGGATCAGCGCCGCCGGAGTTATTGCTACTACCGCGACTGGACTTGTGAGGGGATGAAGGGGTTGTATGATTTTTGTTCTGTAGAATATTCCAGCATTTGGACATGTCATTCTCATTGGTACTAAGATGAGTGGAAGGTGTCCCTAAGGAAAGTGTACAATCCACCGAAGAGGTATAAGAATACATGTTTTCAGAATAATTTTGGTCCTTCGGATGCTGGTTGTAGAGCATTGAGTATGCGGAAATGTCATTGTTTTCACCGTAATACAAACTGCAACTACACATACCCTCATGACAATAAGCGCTACCGCAACTATTCATCGTGTTAGTTTTTTGTTTCCTCAGCTCTATGAAATTGAAATTTCAAGGAATCAAAGAGAGTGGATTTTATAGTTTTAGAACAAGTGTGAAAGAGAGAGCGATTGATGAGATGAAATGGTAAGTTGAGAGGGAAGATAATGACTATTTAAGGGAGAGAGCTTAGGCCTTTTATAGCGTACAAGAGAGAGGATGTATATAGAGTAAGTGGGGTAGTTTATTAGCTTTATATTAGCTACGTCGTAAACTAATGTATAATGAATTGGAGAAATACACGTCAGCAGGTGCAGGAGTCTCTCTTGTTCTATAACCGGATACTCAATCCTCTATAACCGCCACTATTGATTAACACCACCACAAAACACCACTTGCGATCGCACCTACAATCACCACCATATAAAAAATTTTAAATATTTTATTGATATAGTATTATATTAAATAATATTTTACATTTATTAGTTTTAAAATAAACATAAATTTTACGCATTCAGATGTCGAGAAAACAAACAATCTTAATTATTTAATAATTATTTATTAATACATTATTTTAAGATTCAAATGTGTATTAAAATTTATAGGTCATAATCTTAATTAACAAAAAAACTGCCTTAGATTTATATCATTATGACCTAGACAACATCCCCTCAAGATTTTTGCACGGATTTCCCTTCAAACGCACTGGTCTTTAATTTTTGCTCCTCATATTTGTGGTCTTTGATTTTGCCCCTCCTTATTTAATGAAAGTATTCATATGTTCCTCGCTCGACATAAGTTCTGTAATATTTTTATTTTTGAAAACTGAATTTTTGCCTCAATCAACACAAGTTCTATAGGAATTAAGTTATGCAGCATATGTTGTGTACTAGTATTTTTCAGATTATGTTGAGTATTAAAATTTATTTTTGACAGCATAACTTGTGTGGATGTGATGATACATATACCAAAGCTAAATGCTAACTATGCTGGTCGAAATCTGAAGTTATGTTTTTTTCATAGGGAAAAGACATAGATTGACCCCTAAATTACACCCAAAATCTCGATATCACACTCAAACTATAAAGGCGACCTATTACCCCCTACATATTTAAAAAGTAAATTTATTTACCCTCTAATACACATATAACTAGTTGCACAAGGGGAGGTGTTACACACACGTCGGTTACATCAACACCATGTCAACGCCAAGTCAGTGTCACGTCAGAAATCTTTTAAATTTTAATTTTTATATTCTTTTCCTTATTCAATTGACTTTTCTTTTATTAATTATATTTTACACTAACTAATCCGTATTGACTACTAAAATTCTGCAATAATTATATGTTCTTCTTCACTAAAGCATCCCACCACCCCATCTTACCGGAACCACCACATCCGCCGCCACCATCGTCATCAATTTCTATTCTCTTCTCTCTCTTTCATCTGTAGCACTTTTTGTGTGTGTATGTGTTTTGCTTCTTCAACAATTGGAAAAATCTCAACCTGTTTTAACAATTGCAAATGGATCATTCTAATGAGTATTTTTCAATCTTTATTGAGGCATGTAAGATTGTATTAATCTCCCTTGGGGAGTCTTTCTCATTAATACAAATATATATAGTGTGTACAATGTGGAATCCTTATACAATAAAGATCATATATTTACCATAATTATACAACACTAATAATTACAAAATATATGGGTAATATTTTATAATATTCGCTAATACACCCCCTCAGTCGGAGAGGGAGGAGGCCGGACACTAAGACTGGATCTGAAGTCGAGAAATAGCTGTCTAGGAAGTCTTTTTGTGAAGATATCTGCATATTGATATGAAGAAGGCACATGCAACACCTTAACATAACCGATAGCAACCTTCTCACGAACAAAATATATTTCATCTCAATGTGCTTGGTTCGCTGATGATGAACCGGATTGTGAGATCAATATATCTCGGATATATTATCACAGAAAAACCATATATGCCTACGCAAGGGACACTGGAGCTCCAAAAGAAGGTTTCGGAGCCATCAGATCTCAGCAACAACATTTGCAACGCCTCTGTATTTTGTTTCTGCACTCAAACGAGATAGGGTGGCTTGCCTCTTGTCAGACCATGAAATGAGATTATCCCCTAAGAACACACAATAGTCGGAATGTATTGTGCAAAGTGTTCGTACCACGCTTTAGTGGTTTGTTTCAAACCATAAAATGACTTACGAAGACGGCATACATAACGAGGGGCTGATAGATGGACAAAACCAGGCGGTTGGTGCATGTAAACAGTTTCTTTCAAGTCCCCATGTAAAAATGCATTCTTTACATCAAGCTGATGCATTAGTCAATGCTTACCCATAACAATGCTTAAAATTGTGTGAATGGTAGCCGGTTTAACAACCGGACTAAATGTCTCACTACAATCAATACACTTCTGCTGATTAGTACCATTTGCCACAAGTCTCGCCTTATATCGCTCTAAGTCACCATTGTCTCTGAATTTCTGACGAAATAGCCACATGCAACGGATCACATTCACCCCATCCGGTCTACGAACCAAATCTCATGTGTCTTTTTTCGTTAAAGCATTAAATTTCTCACGCATGACCGCATTCTAATTAGGCTCTAGTTTGGCTAATTGTGGGTTTTTGGGAATTGAGGATATGGTTTGTGTGGATAGGTTAAAATGGATTTTGTATTTGAAAATCCCATATTGGGCACGTATTTCCATATGGTGTATAGGGGCAGGGGTAGGTTGGGTATTTTGGTGGGGATGTGGTTCTAGGTTACTGGAAGAAGTGACAATGTCAGGTTGCTGGCTGGGTTGGTTGACGGAGCAGGGTATTGGGTGAGTGTTTGCTGGGGATAACGTCAGGCTAGGTGGGAGCGAGGATCTGGGTGGAACGATGTGGTGTAGGTGACCGAACAACAGTACTGGCGATGGGGAATTGGTTAGAGGGGAATGACGGGGTTGCGGTGGTGTGGTGGAAGTGCTGGTATATGTACGGGTTCTGGGGGTCGGTACATAGACGAGACTGGTTTGGGTGGTCGAAGTGCTAGTACAGTGTCAGTGGCTAGGTGGGGCTATGATGGGGTCGATTTGGTTGACGAGAGTAGTGGCGGCAAGTGGTTGTGACACAGAGATTGGTTGTTGGGTTTGTCGACTGGTGGTGGAGTCAGTGACGGGACAGATCGGGGAGTATGTCGACTGAGACCTAGTGGTGGCTCCAACAATCGGTGGTGACCGAGAGTGGTCTAACCGATTTACGATAGTGGCAGTGATGTTGGGAAGTGACTGAACTGTGGGGGTGGCGGAGGTGGTATGATGGAGTTCGGTGAGTATGACGGGGAGGTGTCAGACTCGTCTAGAAATGTATAGTCTGTGTTACCGAACTTTTGTATGTTTGCAAAAGAGAAAATTATCTCGTCAAACGTGACGTGATGAGAGACATGAATTTGACGAGTGGACAAGTCATAGCACAGAATTGCCCCTATGATTAGACAGGAAACCTACGAAGACACATGGAGTGGTTCGGGGTGCTAATTTATGAGGGGCAGTGGAGACACGATTTGGGTAGCAAAGGCAACCAAAAATCCGAAGGTGATCATAGGAGGGGATCCGACGGTATAAGATTTCGGTTAGGGTCATGTTATGAAGAGTACTAGTAGGTAAAATATTAAGGATGTATTCTACCATTTTATTGCATATACCCAAAATGAAGGAGGGAGATAGGCATGAAATAGGAGAGTATGAAACATGTTATTTATGGTGCGGATGATTCGTTCTGCTTTGCCATTTTGAGTAGAGGTGAGAGGACACGAAAACCGAAAAATCATATCATTATTTTTGCAAAATTTGTGAATCGTGGACTTACTAAACTCACAACCATTAGCACACTGGAAATATTTGATGGCTTTTTCAAATTACATTTTGATAAAAATATGAAATTCAAGAAACTTGGCAAAAACTTCAGACTTGAATTTTAGCGGGTAAATTCAAATAAAGTGAGAAAAATTATCTAATAAGACTAGATAATATTTATGACCCAGTGAACTAGTAATGGGAGATGTCCATAAATCAACATGAACAATATCAAAAGGAGCAAATATAACACTAAGAGACGACTTAAACGGAAGACGAACATGTTTGCCTAAATGGCAAGAAACACAATGTTGGGCAAGTTTTCCATTATTACATCTAATAAAATTATTGCTTCTAAGGAAATTAAAAACAGGAGCTCTTGTGTGTCTGAGCCTATTATGTCAAGTTGACGGAGAGATAGCAACGAGGGATATATGAGAGCAGGAGATGGCAGTGGAAGTGGATGGGAAAGTATAGAGGTCCCCCGTGCTATTGCATCTCGTAAGTGGTGTCCCCGTACGAAGACCTTTCACAGTATAACCAAAGGGATCAAATCCAACATAAACGAAATTGTTACGAGTAAATTTCCAGACATATATTAAGTTTTTAATAATGTTGGGAGCACACATGACGTTATTTAGGGAGAAGGGTGGGTGAGGCGGTTGGGTGTAGATTGTACCATAACCTTGAATTAGAATGCGATGGCCATTACTAATAGTAATAAATTGAGGATACTTTAAACAAAATAGTGTGGGAAGATTACCTGCAGAGCGGGTGAGATGAGAAGTGGCTCCCGTATCTATCTACCAATTATAATCGGGCTGTTGTAAGTTCAAACTGCTGAAGGCCTGGCCTAAATCAGTGAGGGCCATGCCAGTAAACAGATGCTGCTGCTGGACCTGGACGACATGGGACTGGTGAGGGTCAAATTGAACTGGACGGGTTCCAGGTATTGGGTCCAAGCTTTCTTGTTGCTGAAAAGGGTAATGGGTCGTCGCCTAGTTGAAACAATTGGCCCAGAGTCCCGGATTTGCCCAAGATGTTGGGTCAGCCCACGATGGCACACTGTTGGACTGTGGCGGTTGCTGGCCTCTGCCCCATTTCCCGCGGCATATGCCACCTCGACCATTGACGCGGCCTCTGCCGCCTCCGTTTTTGTTCCGCGATTGTGGTTGTCCGGTGGTGATGGCTAGCCGGCGGTGGTAGTGGTTGCCGCGGGAGTTTCAACTGCGAACGCATTTTGGTGTTGTTCGTCCTGCTTGGCACGTCGGGTTTATTCCAACAATAAATGCGAGCGGGCCTTATTAAAGCTTGATAATGGATCGGCATGTTGTATTATCGTGGCCAGAGTATCGTATTCACCTTTTGGTGGACCAACAACTAATTGGAGAACCATTTTTATTTCAGAATCAGGCGTTCCGATGTTGAACAATTGGTCCGCGACTAGTTTCAACTGCTTATAATACTTTGACATGTTGGCAAAATTTTCAAGACGTGAATTGTTGAATTGTTCCTCCAAGTAGACGTCACGGGTGTTTTTGTTATCCTGAAATATTTCCTCCAAACGTACCCATAATTCACGAGCCGAGGCACCTGATTTCATAATCGTATGAAGCAAGTCTTTAGAGATGGTGTCACAAATCCATTGTTTGACAATAGCGTCAAGACGATGTCATGTCGTGTTTGGGATGTCGAGAGGGCGAGGGATATAGTCATCAATATGGTCAAGCACGTTGTACGCGTAAGCATGAATATAAAAAAGTTCAACCCACGAAGAATATTAACCATCTTCTTAATCAAGAATTAAAGGAATAAAATTCTTGATATTCGTGACGGTAAACGCCGGATGAAAAGAAGCGGTGGGGTAGGGAGGGGGGTACTCGATGACGACTGTAGAGGTGGCTAAAGCATTAGGAGATATGGGAGGAGACATGGTGGCTCAAAAAACAAAAAAGGAAAAAAAAGACAGGTAGGTAAGGGTTGTTTCTGCAGGCCGACTAGGTAGGTAGGGGGGGTCGACGACAACCCTAGGAAAAGAGAAAGGGTTTCTAGGTGTTTTTAGGTTTGACTCTTAATACCATGTAAGATTGTATTAATCTTCCTTGGGGAGTCTTTCTCATTAATACAGATATATATAGTGTGTATAATGTGGAATCATCATACAATAAGGATCCTATATTTACCATAATTATATAACACTAATAATTACAAAATATATGGATAATATTTTATAATATTCGCTAATAAGGCATTTGGTAAATTTTAGGAATAATTTGTAGCGAGGTGATTGGAATTGATTTTTTCCGTAAATGAATGGGAGATGTTGGAGTTGTTGATAATGGGGTTCTTCAATATTTGGGTTTGGAGATTTTAAGACTAGTTTTGGAAGTTTTGATTTTTGATGTCAATTTGCTAATAAAATGAATTAAAAGAAGAAGGGGTTTCTTATCATCATTAAAAGAAGAAGAAGGGTTGGGGGTGGTAGTTGGGTGGCATGAATATGGTGCTCAATGGAGCAAAAATGGAAATTTCCAGCAACAAGATGAAGAAGAAGGGGTGGGGTGGAGGTAGGGATGGCAGGTGGGTATAATTTTACGGATTCCGCACCGCACCCGCCCCAGTTGGGGCGGGTATAGGTATAACTTTGGCGGGTAGTAGGCAGGTATGGGTATTGAAAATGTACCCGCCACGGGTAGGCAGGTAGGTAGTGGATTTGCAGTCATACCCGCCTACCCGCCACATAACCCCAATAATATTAGACTAGTAGTCTGTATTCCGTAAGCCCATCTATAAGCCCAATACCCTTAATTAGTTAGACTACTAGGGTTCAGCACCCATACTCCCAACAGTCAAACACATCGATTTGATACTCTCTTCAATTCTTCATCAGCAGTTCAGTAGTCAGCACCGATACTCTCAAGTCTCAACTACGATCGATACTCTCAACTTCAGCACCGATAGTATCGGTCCGATACTCTCATCTTCAGCAGCCATCTACCATCGACCGACGACCGATACCCTTAACTCTTAACCCATCATCGGCCGACGGCCATCGACCATCGACCTTATTTTCCCAAATCCATTGGCCATCGACCGTCGAGGCGTCGACCATCGACCAACCCTTATTTTCGGCGTCGGCCATTAGTTCGCTGCACCCAAACCCATCGGCCATTAGTTCGCTCCACCTCAGTTTGCTACACTAAAAAAGGTCAGTTTATCGAGTGTCGAAGCATATATTTTGTTCACTGTTGAGTGTCGAAGCATGATAAACTAGTCAGACCATTAACAAGAAATATGTGTTGGGTCTCATTTGATAAACTAATAATATTTTCCTATTTATTGTTGGTAAAAATGCATTAACATGTTGGTCATACTTGATCTAAGATAACTTCACATGCAAGAGCCTCAGTTTGGAATGTGATTTGAGAAGCCCGTGAAACTCTACATTTCAGAAGCCCGTGAAACATTTTACATTTCATTTTTTGGTCATTTTATTTCAGTGTATTTTAGTTATATTGGAATGTAATTTGAGTTGTGAAGTTCTTAAATAGCTATTGAACTTGAATTGTCCTGCCTCTGGATGTATCTCCAGTGTAGATAGTCTTAAGAGATCTTAGTTTATGTTTAAAGATTCTGTTAGGTTTGGCCTGATATTTATCAAATTAAAACATGATAACACATTGATTAAAGTGTGTGATCTGTGTATGCATAAATGCACTTGTGAGGTCCTCAAAATACTGTACTTTGAGAAATGATCTTATACACTTTGAGTTATGGCTACTGTTTTACTACTATTTACTGCTATATGTTGTTATGTTTCCCTGAGTTGCTGTAACTTGAGATAAATTATTGCTATTTACTACTGATGTTTTGCTGCACATATTGCATTTGTTGAGCTGTCATGTTGTGTTAAATGGGCTGCTGATCTACTGTGCTTTAGTATAAATACTTGTTGTATTTCTGGCTCATTTATAGTTGCTGTTAAGGCTGTTTAGTTATGCCTTAAGGCTATGTGGTTGTTGTTTCAAAAGGGGAGTTGCTACTGTTTTTAGTAGGTGATTGTTGTTGTTTGTGTTCCATCTTCTGATTACTGATTATTGTTCCATCTTCTGATTATTGTTTTGATTACTGTGATTATTGTTGCTGTTTGTGTTCCATCTCCTAATCTATATATATGTAATTTCATAGGTAATAATGGCAAGCAAGGGTAATGCCACTACTATGTCTTCCTCAAAACCATCAGATCCTTCTACGGCAAGTTGTACCCTGAATACAGTGGAAACATGTAAAGAAATTGTAGAGAGCCAAGAGCAAACTAATTCTGCAGATACTTCTGTTTTGCCCCGAACCAGTAGACATACATCAAAAGCTTGGGATAATTTTACAAAGAAACGAGTAGGGGAAGAAATAAAAGCGGAGTGCAGCCATTGTTTGAAGCAACTTACTGGAGGACCGAGGATGTTTGGTACACTTGCTAGCCCTTGTGATACGAATGAGACGCTGACATTGTCCCCGTATGAGTTCCGCCAAGATAATGTGAGACAAGACTTAGCAGAAATGATTATTCTCCATGAATACCCACTAAGCATGGTTGAGCATTATGGCTTTAGAAAATACTCTAATACTTTTCAACCAGGTTTCAAGGTTCCATGCCGCAACACAATAAAAAAAACATTCTCCAACGACACAATGTCGAAAACGATAGTATAAGTGCTTTGTTAAGGAAAGTCAAAGGAAGGTTTTCTTTGACTACCGACATGTGGACTGCAAACTATCAAAAAATGATACATGGCTGTCACCGCACACTTCGTTGATAATTCATGGAAACTCCAAAGTCGAATCATCAGGTACTCTTTCTTGTTTGATTATG
The DNA here is from genome assembly GCA_029783415.1 of Anisodus acutangulus. Classification (NCBI taxonomy): domain Eukaryota; kingdom Viridiplantae; phylum Streptophyta; class Magnoliopsida; order Solanales; family Solanaceae; genus Anisodus; species Anisodus acutangulus. Next base: position 20,757,215 of record CM056501.1, read on the forward strand.
CAAGTTTTTATTTCAAAATTCTTAATAGTAGTATTATGTTCATATCAATCTAATATGTTCTTGTATGTCCCGGCACCGCATACAGCTGAGGTGCTTGCCGAGTCTTTAAAAGAATGCATTCAATCTTGGAATCTTGATCTTAGATTGTCTTCTATAACGGTTGATAACTGCACCACAAATGATGCAATGATGAATTTATTGCGTTTGGAGTTTTCTTATGATTCATTGATGTTGCATGGGCGTTTTCTTCATATGCGTTGTTGTGCACACATACTTAATTTGATTGTTCAAGATGGCTTATGTGCCGTTTTCAAATATGGTATTGAAAGAATTAGGGAAAGTGTTGTCTTTTGGACTTCATCACATAAGAGAGCTCAAAAATTTGAACAAGTAGCTAAGCAAGTTGTTCTTGATTGTTCAAAATCACTTATACTTGATTGTAAAACTCGACGGAATTCGACGTATGACATGCTTCTAGTTGCTATGAAGTTTAAGAAGGTGTTTGTTGTTTTAAGCGCGCGAGATAATTTGTACAAAAATCCACCACTTAGTGAAGATTGGGATAATATTGTGAAAATATGTGAACTATTGAAAGTGTTTAATGATATTACACATCAATTTTCTGCCTCGACATATCCGACTGCCAATATTTATTTTCCTAGAATTTGTGAGATTAAAATCTTATCAACCAACTGGTTGTCCTCACCTACCATTTATATAGGAAAACTGGTTGAGGTAATGCTAGATAAATACAATAAGTATTGGTTAGATGTTAATGGTCTTATGGGCGTGGCAACTATACTTTATCCTAGGTTCAAGATGGCTCTCATTCGGTTTTACTTTGCTAAAATTTATGATACGCTTGTTGTTGATGTCGATGTAAAAAGGATTTATGATTTTCTAAAGGAATTGGTGGATGAGTATGGGCACAAAAATGGTAATAATCCAGCTAGTAGTAGCCACATGTCTTCAACTGATGTTACAAATAGTATAAGAATGGGGTACATGCAAGAGTTTGCACAATTTGTGTCACAAGACAATAGTAAAGTTGGACTAAAATCTGATTTGGAGAAGTACTTGGAAGCTGAAACTGTACCACTTGTGGATGATTTCGATATTCTTAATTGGTGGAAAACAAATGGAAATAATTATCCCGTTCTCCAACAAATAGCAAGGGATATATTGAGCATTCCAGTTTCTACTGTCCCATCGGAATCCGCATTTAGCACTAGTGGACGTGTACTTGATCCTTATCGTAGTCGACTTCTTCCGAAAACGGTGAAGGCATTAATGTGTGCTCAAAACTGGATTTAAGCGGATATTAAAGGTAAGATTAATTTGATTAAATTATTTATGTTGTATTAAATTGAAGTTAGACTCTAATTACTTTGTTTATACTTTATACATTATGCAGGTGGTGGTGATGTCAAGGAGATGGAAATATGTGATCTTGAGGAAGAAGTCGACTGATGTTGCCGCTTTGTCGCTAATCGATGTGATCAAAACTGCTTCTCGATGTTGTTGCCGCTAATCGATATTGCCGACTTGTCACCGCCTACTGTCTTGTTGTTGGCTTGATGTTGTCTTGCTGCTGTCTTGTTGTTGTCTTGCTGCTGGCTTGCTGCTATCTTATTGATGGCTTGCTACTAATTGTTGATGGCCTGCTGCTAATTGCTGCTAACTGATGTTGCTGATGGCTTACTGATGTTGTTGTTGCTGCTGGCTTACTGATGTTGTTGTTGCTGCTGGCTTACTTATGTTGTTGCTGCTAACTGATGTTGTTGCTGCTAACTTGGATCAACTTTGTTTTTGTCATTTGTTAACTATTTGGATTGTACCTGAAAATATTATTAGTTTGAGTTTGACTATTGTTGGTTCTATTTATTTGTCATTTCTTTTATTTCTAATATTACTGGTTTGAATTTATTAGATAATACTGCTATGCTAAAAGAGTAGAAGAAGATAATAGAGAAATGTTTGTGCATGCAGGTATTGGCGAGTGACGGATATCCACTTGGGTGGTGGAGCGGGTGTGAATTTAAGAATATACCCGCCTAGGCGGGTATGGATGTTGAAATTGTACCCGCCACGGGTGGCGGGTATAAAATTTTCTGGCGGGTACGGGTGCGGGGGAGGGGGAACCCGCACCTACCCCGCCCAATTGCCATCCCTAGGTGGAGGGGATCTAAAAATTTGTATTTTATAATATAACAATAAAAAATTAAATAAATTTCAACAAAATGCACTTTTTAAAAAATTATCTTATTGTTTGTGTTACATCAGCTCTCAGGTGGAAATAAATTCACCTTTTAAATGTGTAGGGGTAATAGGTCGCACGATTAGTTGGAGTGTGAAGTCGACATTAGGGAACAAGTTCAGGGCGGAAACTATGTCTTTTCCCTTTTCACATTATGTAGAATGTTGAAAGTTATGCCTTATCTGACGTAACTTGTGGGATGTTATGACACGTATACTAAAGTTAAACGCTAACTATGCCGTCCGAAATGTGAAGATATACTGCGCCAAAAGTGATGAAAGGCTAAAACTAAAGACACAAATTTGAGGGGCAAAAATTAAAGACCACCCCGAAAAGGGGGAATTTGTACGAAAAAATCGATCCCTTCGTTAAGATACATTTTTATTGGGATGCTGGCTTTCTCTGGCCCATGAGTTAGACCACTATCGTGCCTTGAGATAAAAAAAATTTGCATTGATCGTCCTTCATACAATCTGGTCTTTAAGTTTTGTTCATACTTCTCATTTAATGAAAATTTATGAATTAAAGTATTTTTTATTCGCAATTAAATTAGAAATTTTGGATTAAAATCTAGCAGAGACAAAAAAAGAAAAAAAATTCGCAAGGCAAAATTTTCACAGAAATTATGCCTATTCGGCCAAAGTTATATAGAGAATATGCCCCTTGGGTATAATTTTTATGTAACTAGTCGGACAAGATATAATCATAATTTTTCAACGAAACTTTGCCTTCAAGCATAGTTACATAGAAATTATGCCCCTTAAGGCATAATCTCTATACAACTTTGGCCGAATAGACATAATTTCTATGAAATATTTCCTTGTAATTTTTTTTCTTTTTGACTCTGTTTAAATTTGAATCCACAACCTCAGAGATATTTTCGGAGGCATAATTACATAGAAACTATGACCCTACAACTTTGGCCAACTAAGCATATTTTCTAATAAAATCTTACCTTGCAATTTTTTTTTTCTTTTTGACTGCTAAAATTCGAACTCACAACCTCAAAGGTATTGAAGGACAAAAATTAAAGACCGCAAGTTTAGGAGTAGTGCCCTTTAGATATGAGATTTATTTTGATCAGATTCAAATTCATTCTTCAAAGAGTGCCACTCTAAGCAAATATAAAGAATAATTCTAACATTGGAAACAAAAGCATGTGTCGTATAAACATACACGACTGAATAAATCGTAAAGTGTTAGATGAGCCAAATTGGTTTAATTAAATATTATATTAAGTAGGGCAGATGATCGCTTAATTCGTTAATAACTTCTAGGTAAATTCATGAAGCAGATTCACAGATCAAAAGGAAACAAATCTTACACATATAACAAGAACAGACCACAAGAATACTCAGGCTGTTGCCTGCTCATTATGCCTTCCAGAGGATTTTTATAGTGATTATCACCATTTTTAAAAAAATATTACCACCTAAATGACCACTGTCGGCCACATTTTACAGAAATTTAGAAAAAAATAAGACAAAGATATTCACATAAAATAACTAAAACTAGCCACATGATTTGATGGTTACGTCAATTAATGTTAACCTTGGTTTCTTTTCTTTTTCTGTTTCCAACTTGTTGGCTTACCAAATTATGGAAAGGGAAACTAATTTATGATTTCTTTTGCGAGATAACAGGGGTTAAGTCTATGTTTGGACTAAAATTTCACTTGAGAGAAACAGAACTTTTATGAGTGGAAAACACTATTTCACTAGACATTCTCCTCAAACTTTTGTTTCAACGTTTCACGAATATTTCAGATGTTGAAATTTAGTATTTGTAAATACTTATGAATAAAGTTTAGCTTCCAAATATTGACTTCAGGCAAATACTATCCTTAATTAACCATGACTTTGATTTTTCTTTTTGATATAACAATTTGATAGCGAATCTCACTAGCTCAACTAATTTATATTTTTTCTTTTAAGATCCATAAAAAATAAACGTTTCACATCAAGGATTTCTTTATTTTCAAAGCTCAAATTCAAGAGCTTTAATTACGACTCGTTTGGCCATGAGAATTTTTCACTTTTTTCTGAAAATATTTATTTGGAAATCAGCGTTTAGCCATGAAAATTTTAAATATAACTTAAAGTTATATTTGAAATTTGAAAATTTGAAAAACACCTAAAATATTTTTTTTTCTTTTTTACTTAGTATATTCAAACAATCAAATACTCTTTGCAAAAATTATAACCAAACCAACTCCATCTTCAACTCTAATTTAAAATTTTAAAATAAAGTAAAAAATATTTGAATTTCATGACAAAACGCATATTTAATTACGGAACCCATCTTTGATCACTTATGAAATAATTGGCCGGCAAAAAGGTAGAATCAGGGGTTGTGACGAGGCAGACAAAACGTATATTATGAGTGGAAGGAAGGAAAAAAAGGTAAATCTAAGTTTTCTTTGGCTACAAGACTAGAACCCTTCATAGGAGACAATAAGAGGCTACAGTATTTATTCTTTAGAGGAAGGAATAATAAATAAATATATAACCAACTCACACATTATATTGTTGACCAGATCACCAGACCACAAACTTAACTTTCTATAGGTTGGCTTATCAAGGTTTCAATTCCTTCTCTTTAATTTGCATCTTTTTTTTTTTGGGTTCTTATCGATCTCACTTTCTTTTTCTTTACTCCACCAATTGACCAATCCAAAAGTTAGTCCCATTAGACAGACAGAGCTAAAAATAAAGACACTTATAACTAGGAGTGGCCAGTGGGCCGGGCCGGGCTCGGGTCTGGCGGGCCGGGTCTGGCGGGGTCGGGGTCGGGTCTGGCGGGCTCTGGCGGGGTCGGGTCTGGCGGGACTAGAGCAAGTCCCGTCCCGATCCGGATCCCGTCGGTATCGGGTCGGGGCGGGCTCGGGGCGGGATAGGGCGGGTTTTCATTTTTTTTTAAAATAATATATGTATAAAAAAAACTCAATAAACAAAACAAGATAGTGTAATAAAAACATCCCAAGGCTGTTTTTGTGCCTCTTATATTATTTAATAGACATATGATTTTTTTGTAATACAAATACAATTGTCTAAAATCTAAATTGCAACTTTGTGGTGTTGTCCAAAAGTTGCAAATTACATAATAAAATTACAATTAAAAAAATTACATTCTCAAAAAACCTCGTTTCTAATTGCTTGATGATTTCATGTGGTTCTTCTGGAATTGGTATTTGTTGGTCAAATTGATCCACGCCGCTTCCACTACCTTCTGTTAAGATTTCGTTGTAGTTTTCATCATCTTCTTCGTTGATCTCCTGTTGATCGCACCTTTCCGCTCCGCCAGATCCAATCTCAATAATACTAAGAGTGGCCGGGTCGCCTCGTCCGCGCGGGTCCGTGGCTCGGGCCTGGCCTGGGCGGGACGGGAGAAGGGCGGGATCGGATCTGTCCGCGCTCAAGTGGTCGGGTCCGCGGGATCGAGCAAGTCCTGCCTCGATCCCGATCCCGCTTGCCCTGCCTGGTCGGGCTCCGGGATACTGGCGGGTTTTCATTTTTTTTTAAATAACATATGTATAAAAACTCAATAAACAAAATAAGATAGTGTAATAAAAACATCTCAATGTCGTTTTTGTGCCTCTTATATTATTTAATAGACATATGATTTTTTGTAATACAAATACAATTGTCTAAAATCTAAATTGCAACTTTGTGGTGTTGTCCAAAAGTTACAAATTACATAATAAAATTACAATTAAAAATTACATTCTCAAAAACCTCGTTTCTAATTGCTTGATGATTTCATGTGGTTCTTCGGTTGGAATTGGTATTTGTTGGTCAAATTGATCCACGCCGCTTCCACTACCTTCGGTTAAGATTTCGTTGTAGTTTTCATCATCTTCTTCGTTGATCTCCGTTGACCGCACCTTCTCCGCTCCGCCAGATCCAATCTCTCGAATAATCGCAATTTCCAAGTCGCTCCGCTAATGAGTGTCTGTGGTCTCCTATTTGATATCCTGCGAGAAAAAGCGCTTCAGACGCAGCTTGACGACGCTTGAATGTTCAAAACATCTCGAGCCATCAATGAAAGTGTCGGAAAGATCTTCTCATTCCTCCAGATTTCAAAGAAGTCTTCATGTCCATCTTCATTGATAACTTCTTGATACGGTACAGAACCCTGTAAAACAAAAATATCCAACTCGCTAATTTGGTTAGTAGTAGAGGTACGACCGCACATTCTATTTCTGAGACTTTCAATACTAGCCGCGGAAACAACATGTCTTTTGTGAGGTTGTGTTGAAGATGAAGAAGATGGTATGGAAGCTGGTAAGTTACTAGCATTTTCTTGTTGATAAAATCTATATATATTTTTGCATTGGTGTTCTACGCTAGACAATACTTCTTCTTTAGTTTGTTCAATAGGTGGTGGGTGATTTAGATTTTTGGGACTTGGAGGTGGTAGTACTTCTATACAATCGTAAATAGTTTCAATTAGTGATTTAGTACCGTCTATTTTAATAGTAAGATTTAATACAGAACCAATAATATACATAGAGGGAATAGGAATAAAATATTTTTTTATTTTGAGAAACATTTTTTTAATAGCTGCCTTATAAGCTAGTTTTTCCATATATTCACTAAGTAATAAAAATATTAGAGTTATATAAAATAACATAGTTGAAATAGTTGGATAATATATACCGGAAAATTCTTTTGTTGCTTGAAAAAATTTCTCTAAAATACAATAAGTTCAGAAATTTTTTCCCAATCACTATCTAAAATCATATCAGCTGACTTTTTATTATGAGAGTTAAAAAATAAAGTTATAGGTAATTTATAGTCATAAGCAACAAGTAGTTGCTCGTATAAAGAATTCCACCTAGTGGATACTTCTTGTGGAATTTTTCTAAAAGGTAGTCCACAATCATGACAAAAAAAATTTATATTCTTTTCTACGTTGTACTTTATTACTTTTAAAAATAAAGTTTATAGCAAATTGTATTTTACTAAGAATGTCTTCAAAAAGTGATAGACCATCCTTTACAATTAAGTTATATATATGGCACGCACATTTTATATGAAAATGGTCTGAAAAGACGGAGTTAAACTATTTTTTAAAATTGTAATTGCGTAATTGTTATTAGAAGCGTTATCTAATGTAATAGTCATAATTTTATCGGTAATTCCGTAATAATCGCACACTTGATAAATATTTTCTGCAATAAAAGTACCAGTGTGCCTATCATCTATATATCTATACGCTAAAATACGTTTTTGCATAGACCATTTATAATCTATCCAATGACAAGTTACACTTAAATAATCATGGGCGTTAGTACTACGACCTATATCAGGCGTGATGAATCGTTTGCCATTAAAATGATATAATGAACAACGTAAATATTGTTGATATTCATGCGCGAATTTAAATACATCTCTCTTAACAGTTGATCTAGGAAAACCGTTAAAAGCGAGGATTATATATATCTCTAATGTAATGAATAAAACCGGAGATGAAGAAAATGAAAAAGGCAAACCCTCCACAAAGAACTAATTTTGATATTGCTTCCCTATCTCTATGTTTATTGTATTTAGAGCCTACAATTCCCCGTCATAGGGTTAATTTGACCAGATGCTTGATCCGGGACGATGTCGTGATGTGAACCTTGTCCCGATGGAGCGGGCGTTTGCGCACCCGGTTTTGAAGCCTGGTATTGGGCATACCTAGCTGGATGAGCACTTACTACATGTCTAATTAAACCCCCGTCCCACCGTGACCTTTTCCAGTTTTAAATTTTAAAACATTTTTACAAATTTTACATATGGCTACTTGATTCTCTACGTCCCTATCAAAAAATGTACATGCATCTGATTTTAATGGTCGTTTTGCTGGACCTCGTCTCATACTAGGGGGAATAGGAGGTATTTCAGTTGAAGGTGCACTAGTGGGTGTGTTGTCATCAACATTAGTGGGTATATCATCTAGATCATCGTCTAAATTAAAGTCTTCTTGAGTTCCAGAAAATAGCTCCTGGTCTAAATCTAATGGTATTGTAGGAAAATGTTGAGTATCAACAAAATCATCCTGTGTAGGAATAAGATGACTAGAAGAAGTACCCTTGCCCTGGTTGCCCCTACTAGAAGAAGCACCCTTACCCTTACCCTTGAACATACATTTTAATCCTTCCATTTTAATTATGATAATAAATAAATAAATAATTAAAGACAATAAAATTAAGTGATCTAAATAAAATAAACATACAATAATAATTTAATGGAGGAACGAATGTACCAAACGCCGACGTAACGTCTACGTGTAATCAAGAGGTTGAAAATTGAAACTTTGCTCGATGGAAGATCCTCAAGCTAGTTGCCAACTTCACTACCAATTCCCAAATGAATAAATAAAATTGAATATTTAGCAAACAATGTAGACTTGTAGAGATATTGAGAAATTAGAGAGATTGTAGGAAGATTTGTGAGAAAGATGAAGAGAAAATGAGTTATTTATAGTTGGAAAATTGGGTTAAAGTGTAAATATAATAACTTATGGGTTAAAAATAAATATTAAGGGGTAGGGGGTTGGGGGAGGGGGGCCTAAAATGGCCGTTGGCCAACGGCCATAATCTAAAATGGTCGTTGGTGCAACAGTTGTTTTTGCAAAGGGGGGAAAATGGCGGGGTCGGGGTCGGGGCGGGGTCGGCTCTCACGGGCCTGGGGCGGGCTCGGGTCTCGCGGGATGAGACATCGTCCCGTCCCGAGTTCGAGTCCTGCCCCCGTTATTATTTTATTTTTTTGGCGGGGTCGGGGTGGTACCGGGGCGGGCTCAGGACGGGGTTGGGTCGGGGTCGGGCTGTCCCGGCCCATTGGCCAGCCGTACTTATAACTAAGGCTGACCAGTGGGCCGAGTCGGGCTGGTCTCGCCTCGATACCCCCTAAAAAAATGGTGTCAGGAATCGAAATCGGGATGGGATCTGGGCTCATCCCGCCCAGGCCCGTACCGTGCCCAGACCCGCCCCGCCCAGACCACGTCCCAATCCCCTCTTTGAAAAAATAATTGTTGTACAACAATCATTTTATATTTTGGCCGTTGTGCAACAATCATTTTTTGTCCCCCTACCCCCTTAATATTTATTTTTAACATCTAAGTTACTATATTTACACTTTAACTCAATTTTTCAACTATAAATACCTCATTTTTTCTCTCACAAATCTTCCTATAATCTCTCAACTCAATTTATCTCTCTACAAGTCTACAATTACATTGCCTACTAAATATTTTATTTTATTTGCTCTTTTGTATAGTTTTATCAAAGTTCAAAAATTGGGACTGAAGTTTGCAACTAGCTTGAGGATCATCCATCGAGCAAAGTTTTAATTTTCAACCTCGATTTTACAAGTCAACGTTACGTCGGCGTTTGGTACCTTCGTTCCTTCATTAAATTATTATTGTTACTTTATTTTAATTATCGCACTTAATTTCATTATCTTTAATTATTTATTTACATAATTAAAATGGAAGGATTAAGAGGTATGTTTAAGGGTAAATGTAAGGGTACTTCTTCTAGTAGGTGTAACAAGGGCAGGGGTACTTCTTCTAGTCATCCTATTACACTCATATAGATAAAACTGAATTTTTTAATGAGATATATTCTTCAACTGAACTAGACTTTAATTTAGAAGATAATCTAGATGACACACCCACTAATCTAGATGACACACTCACTAGTGCACCTCAAACTGAAACGGGAACGCCTCTTATTCCCCCTAGTATGAGACGAGGCCCCACACAATAAAAATTAAAATCGGCTGCATGAGATTTTTTTGTTAGGGACCAAGAGAATCAAGTAGTTAAATGCAAAATTTATAAAAATGTTTATAAATTTAAAATGGGAAAAGGTCAGGATGGGACGTGAGGTTTATTGAGACAAGTACAAATGTTTCACAAAGCTAGGTGGAAGAATACGAGGCTACAAAGTCGGGTGCGCCAATGCGCTCTCAGTCGGGACAAGGTTCACATAGTGTCCTGGACCAAGTATAGGGTCAAATTAACCCGACGACGGGGGGAATTGTAGGTCCTAAATACGATAAACATAGAGATAGGGAAAAATAGCAAAATTAGTTGTGGTGGAGGGTTTGCCTTTTTCATTTCCTTCCTCTCCTGGTTTTATTCATTACATAAGAGATACGTATAATTCTGCGTTTAATGATTTTTCTAGATCAACTGTTAGGAGAGACGTTTTTAAATTCGAACACGAATATCAACAATATTTACGTTATGCACTACATCATTTTTCTGGCAAAGTATCTATCACTTCTTATATAGGTCGTAACGACCATGATTATTTAACTGTAACATGTCATTAGATAGATCATAATTGGTCTATGCAAAAACGTATTTTAACATATAGATATATTGATGATAGGCACACTGGAAATTTTATTGCAGAAAATATTCATCAAGTTTGCGATTATTATGGTATAACTGATAAAATAATTACTGTTACGTTAGATAATGCTTCTTCTAATAATTATATTGTGAGACTTTTAAAAAATCTATCAACTCCATATTTTTCTAATCATTTTCATATAAAATATGTGTGCTATATTTATAACTTAGTTGTAAATGATGGTCTATCACTTTTTGAACACATTCTTAATAAAGTACAATTTGCTATAAATTTTATTTTTAAAAGTAATAGAATACAAAGAAAAAAAAGAATATAAAAAAACTTGTCAAGATTGTAGACTACCTTATAGAAAAATTCCTGAAGAAGTAGCGACTAGGTGGCTATATGAACAACTACTTGTTGGTTACGATTATAGAAGACATATAACTTTATTTTTAACGCCCATAATCGAAAAATTCAACTAATATGCTTATAGATAATGATTGGGAAAAAAATTCAGAACTTATTGTATTTTTTAAAAAAAAATTCAAGCAACTAAAGAATTTTCTGGTATATATTATCCTACTATTTCAACTATGTTATTTTATATAGCTCTAATATTTTTGTTACTTAATGAATATATGGAAAAACCATCTTATAAGGCACCTATTAAAAAAAAATTATCAAATTAAAAAAAACATTTTTTCCTATTTTCACAATTTATATTATTGGTATTGTATTAAATCCGACTATTAAAATAGACGGTTGTAAAGCACTTATTGAAACTATTTACGATTGTATACCAGTACTTCCACATCCAACTCCAAAAACTTCAAATGAACAACCACCTAAGGAACCAATTAAAGAAGAAGTTTTGTCTAGCATACACGATGAATACAAAATAATATAGACGCATTACCAACAAGAAAGTGCTAGCAACCAACCGACTTCTTCCTCTTCTTCTTCCTTCAGCTTCAGCTTCTTCTTCTTCTTCAGCTTCAGCTTCTTCTTCTTCTTCAGCTTCAGCTTCCTCTTCCTCTTCCTCTTCCTCTTCCTCTTCCTATTCAGCTTCTTCAACTTCTTCTTCTTCAGCTTCCTCTTCTTCTTCTTCCTCTGCTTCTTCTTCCTCTTCCTCCTCCTCCTCCTCCTCCTCCTCCTCCTCCTCCTCCTCCTCCTCCTCCTCCTCCTCCTCCTCCTCTTCTTCTTCTTATTTAGTACAACCTTATAAAAGACACGTTGTTTCTACGGAGTATTGAAAGCCTTAGAAATATAATGTTTAGTGGTACCACTGCTAATCAAGTTAGCGAGTTTGATGTTTTTGTTTTGCAGGGTGTTATACCATACCAAGCAGTTCTCAATGAAGAAGGACGTGAAGACTTGCTTAAATACTGGAGGGAAAATAAGAAGACATTTCCAACACTATCAAAGATGGCCCGTGATGTGTTGAACATTCAAGAGTCATCAACATCGTCTGAAAGCTCTTTTTCTGTTGGAAGATTTCAAATAGGAGAGCACAAACACTCATTAGCGGGAGACAGTTTGGAGATTGCAGTTTTATTTAGAGATTGGATATGAGCGGAGCATAGAAGGTGCGGTCAACCGGAGATCAACGAAGAAGACGGTGAAAACTACAACGAAATCTTGTCCGACGGAGGTGGAAGCTACGTCGACCAATTTGACCAATAAATTCCAATTGCAACCAAAGAACTACAAGACATTGTGAAGAAATTAGAAAAGGTGTTTATAAATATTTGATTTTTTTTTTCAATTTTGAAATTGTATTACAAAAAAATTATATTTATATTAAATAATATAAGAGGCACAAAAACAGTCTTGGGATGTTTTTATTACACTATCGTATTCAATTATTAAAGTGTTTATAAATGTTATTTTTTAGAATTAAGTGAAAAAAAATGGAAAACCCGATCATGACTCGACACCGCTCCACCAAGACCGGTCCCCTTTTCCGACGGGATCGGGAACGGGACGGGACATCGGCGGATCCCGTCGGAGGACCGATCCCGCCCTCCCTAGTACCATTGGGTCCCGTTCCGTCGAGACCCGCCCCGCGTTGAACCCGGCCCACTGGCCACCCCTACTTATTAACTGCACAAGTGAGATTCGTTCCAGTTGTCTCTCGTTGCTTTTGAGGAATTAATATTTCCTTTTCCTTTTTATTTTTTGTTCTTCTATATACTTCTCTTCTTTTTTGGAAGTTCGGCACTGTTCTTTTCGTCGTTTGTAGCACATAAAGTAGTATGTAGTAAGTAGTAATCAATATATTTGAATCTTGGTATTCAAAATATTTATAATATGCAGATTTTGTGTGCGCGCTTTTGCTTAGATTATTTGCATGGATATGTTCATGCATGCAGATTAAAGGGCGACGGGGGAATTTCAAAATGCATTCATTCTAATAATTTACGCATGGCACGGGTTTAACGTGTAATGATGAGGTTAACTTTTGTTCACTAACCGTTCAATTTTTCACAATAAGGTCATCAAGATAAGTATTATTCATAATAAATAAAAGTTAGAACAACAACAACAACAAAACTCAGTATAACCCCACAAGTGAAATCTGAGAAATGTACTATGTACGTAGACCTTATTCCTATCTTGAGACGTTAAAGAAACTGTTTCTGATAGACTCTCGACTCAAAGAACGGTGAAAGGAGGCAGTAGCAGTAAACAGAAATAATAACTCATAATAAATAAAAGTTGTTATTTAAAAATTATATATAATGTAAATAAAGTATTGCTCCGATCCCTATTTATGTGCTATTTTTCTTTTCCCCTAACTCAAATTTACTAATCTTTAAAGCTACTTAATTGGATTTAAATAATTTAATATTTTAAAATTAAAATTTAGATAAGATTAAATCTATTGATTAGTCCTTTTTGTGATATAGTGAGGCAGCAAAGTTGGATAAGATAGGACTATATATAATTACGGATATTTGAAAAATAGAATTGAAGCTAGGTGGGACCCACAAAATCAAAGGAGCAATGTAACATGATTGTCATTGTATTATGAGGAAGCGTGAGTATATTTGTCATCCTCAAATACTGTGAGAACTATGGGGGCATTCGTGGGGGATTTGGCTTCCATGATTAAGCAAATCCCAGGGTTTTATTAAAATGGGTATTAATAGATTGCATTTACATTGACTGCTACTACTTTTATACTCATTTGAATTAACCACATCTCTCATATGCTGTTCGATTGCATTGCACATAAAGAAGTACCGCATCCGTTTCAATTTATATGACGATATTTGATTGAGCATAATTTGTTGTTCAAATCACTAAGAATAACATGAATATTTAAAGTTTAATTATTTTTAAATTAAATAAAAAGAAATTTGTCATTCCTTTTTAGTTTAGCAAGACAAGTTATTCATCGCTAATTGATCTTATTTTTTCCCCATAATGTGTGTATGCGCAAAAAAATTAAGAATATTACTCTATTTTGAGTATGATAACACTTAAAAATATGTGAAGTAAACATTAATTAATCATGAAGCTTTAAGCTTCAGTACATTTATAACAAACAGATCCAAACAAAACATACAATTGAGTTTGTAGTAGTGAGCCAATATTATTTGTTCAAAATTTTGGGTACGCTACTATATTGAAATTAAAAGTTGTTGGTATGGTGAAATAGTGGGGAGAGGGATGTGAGTAGGAGGGGTGGAGGGGTGGAGGGGGGATTTCTGCCATGCAATATTTATGCAATGTTTATAGACTAGGGGCAGTCCGATGCACTAAGTTTCCGCTATGCGCATTCGAAAAAGGGCCGAGTCACAAGATTTTATTGTACGCAGTCTTATCTTACATTTTTGTAAGAGACTGTTTTCACGATTTGAACTCATGACCTCCTGATCACATGTCACTTTTATAATGTATGATAGTGATATAAATTATTGGGCAAATCAAAAGAATAATAATAGTAATGGGGTTGATAGAGCATATTTTGGAAAGCGAATCGCAAGTCTGGTCTGGTCCTTGTGTTTGTCGAGCAAAGGGGACGCCAATCTCAAGATCATTTTATTCTCTCCTTTTTTTGAATCTTGTAATCGAATCCATCGATATTCCAGACGTAGTTTTGTTTGTTCGTTGGACCCCATCTCATTCAATATACTTCCCGTCTTAATTTATATGTCATTATTTGACTTGATACGAAATTTAAGAAAGAAAAGAAGACTTCTAAAATTTGTGGTCCAAAATAAGTCTTAGATATTTGTGTGAATATAAATCATCCAATAAAATTAAATTCTTTCTAAATATAGAAATGTGACATTCTTTTTTAAACAAACTAAAAAAAAAATGGTGGCACGTAAATTGAAATATATGAAATATCATCATTGAGTATATAAGACTTGTGGGGTCCCCTTTGTTCTTTCTTGTTCCCAATACTCACCAAATCTACTTCTTTCTCTATCTTAAATTATTTATCGTGGTTATTAAAAATAGATATGTCAAATTATTTATCATTTTTATAAGTTTAAAGTATAATTAATTATGTTTTTCTCATTTTATTCTTAATATAATGTTATTATTAATGGAGATGACACATAAATAAAGTACATATTTAATGGAGAGTACAACTTAAACATAAATAAGGATAAAATTAATCAAATACATATTTCTATTTAATATTTCTTAAAGAGCGGATAAAAAATGAAAAATAATTTGCGATGGAGGGAGTATAGTTTAATTATTTTTTAAAGGGGAAAAGAGAGAGGGTACGAATGAACCCCTTTTCTTTTTTGTTTTCGTTCCTTTTTTACCATTCTAAGTTTGCATCTTGCGAGTCAAAGATTTGCTCTCTCTAAGTTCTGATGAAAGAAACATTGTTGCTTTGATGATTGCCAGAGTATCCCATTTTTATGATTCCTATTCCCATTTCCTCTTTCTCATTTCCTCTTACTCGCTTTTTGCCCACCATCCACCATTGCCAATGCAATATTTTAATTTGCATCATTAGTTGGAACTAAATTTTAATGATATTAGTATTTCCACTTTAAGTTTAATTATCTTTTGAGAGTCTCTTTAGTCCCATCAACGATTTATAAGCTATTAGCAGAAAAAAGATATTTTATAGCTAACATCAATTAGCATGGAATTAAGGTGAAATTATTGTAAAACGTGACATAACACTGTGTTACTACTTTTATGACAGTTTTGTAAACATGAAATTATTCAACTTAAAGAAAAATAAGGGCGATCTCACTAATATTTCAGAGTTTTTAGTCTATTTTGCACTTCCCAAATCTACATTTCCATATTGATTAGTACACTATATTATTTTAGCGCCAGCATTCCGCTTGCCGACCCGCAGTAGGGCCTTTGGCCCCAAGGGCACGTGTCGTTGGCTAAGTTATCACAACGGAAGAGTCAAAGTCATGAAGAAAATTTTCATCGTGCGGCAGGTAAAATTCTTTGCAAACGGCTTAATTACGCGATGCGGATTGTGAGGGGTAGAGTGGCCTTTCTTTCACGCTCCACTGAGATTCAGCCATTTGTCGCTCCGATTCGTAAAACATATATGTATATATATTATATTATGGTGTCATATATGGATTAATATTTAGATACTCTTGTTGAAGCAGACTTAAATGATGATGCTGATTTTGACAAAAATACTGGCTTAAGTAGTCGGAACTTGGATTGGGAAAGAATGAGATTAGCTATATTGCAATATCAGTTCCCGTGAATCCCAGGTACGGCTACTGACTAATGGTTATGCAATGGACATGCGATGCCAGAAACTGATTGTTCTTATGATGTGTACCTAATTTCGATGATAGGAGGAATGGTGTAATTCAGTGTTAGGAGCACTTGCCCTCATCAGTCTCACTTCCATATCTACTTTAATTTGATGGGTCAATATAATGCATTTGTTGAATTATACCTACCCAGCACGGAATGGAACATATCTAAAGTACAAGTTCGCATCACATAAAGTAAGATTGATTGTGAAAGACGTTGGCATTTGATTTTATTAAATTATAGATAAAATGACAAAGTTTACTACTACAAATATGGATATGAGTAATTATTTATTCACTTTGGATATTAATACTATTGGAAGAAAAGATGTGAAGGTTAGTTAAAGAGTTAGTTAAGAACGTTAGTTAATCTTAACTAAATTAAGAAGTAAATAGAAAGATTTACAAGATATGAAGGCATTGTATAGATCAATTTTGGAATGAAGAAAATAAGAAAATCTTCTCTCTACAAACACTCAATCTTCTACCTCTCCTTTCTTCTTGTTTCTATATTGATGAATGCCTAATTTGATCATGATTGAGATGAAATTCAACATGTTATCAGAGTAATGATCAAAAGCTCGGTGATTGTCTTTCTTCCGCAATTCAATTGAAGACAATCAACTGATTTTTTTAGCCAAATTCATTATCTATTTCTGGTTTCTGGTTCTGTTTTCCCTAATATATGTGGAAAACCAAAATTAATTTCTAATATCTTGGTTCTTACCTGCTAATACTGCTGCTCAAATTCTTATTCCAATCAGAATTCATTACAAGAAAATCTTATAACCAAATTCGAATCAAATCTTAAGAGTTTTACAACCATATCCTTTTTACAATGGAAGCTATTCCACATACAAATGGAATTCCAACTGGAAACACTCAAAACAACCCACAACCAGCTGCTAGATTGAATTCTGGAGTCACTGCGACAATCGATCACAACCACCCACGATTTCTTCAATCCTCTTACGTAAGTGGTTATCTCTCATTTCATTTCAATTACTTGGTACTGAAAATTATGCACTATGGAGTAAGTCTATGAGAATTGCACTACTTGGTAGAAATAAAATTGGTTTTGTTAATGGAAAACATAAGAAAGAAAACTATGAAGAAGAGTGGTAGTATCAGTGGGATAGGGTTAATGCAGTGGTTCATGCTTGGCTAATGAACTCAGTTTCTAATGGCTTACTTAGTGGTGTGTTATATGCTGACACAGCATATGAAGTATGGGAAGACTTAAGAGAAAGATTTGATAAGGTAGATGGGTCAAGAACCTATGATCTTCAGAGGAAAATAGCCACTTTGACTCAAGGAAGTTGAAGTGTGGCTGAATATTTCTCTAAACTCAAGACACTGTGGGTAGAATTTCAATCTTTAGTACCACCTCCTAGTTGTGGATGCCCTAAGTCTAAAGAGTTAATGAAATATCTACAAAGGCAAAAATTATATCAGTTCTTGATGGGATTAAATGAGAACTATATGCAAGTAAGGAGCCAAATCTTGTTAATGTCTCTATTGTCATATGTTAACAAGGCATACTCTATGATTACTAGTGATGAAAACCAGAAATCTATTACTACCAAGTCTGCTGGATTGTTGGGTGTTGGTCCTAGTGAATTTAGTCACAATGTTGGTCATGATCCAACTGCTATGTACTCTAGAGCTAGGGATGGCATGTGGGTATAATTTTCTGAATTCCGTACCGCACCCGCCCCAGTTGGGGCGGGTATGGGTATAACTTTGACGGGTAGTAGACGGGCATGAGTATTGAAAATGTATCCGTCACGGATAGGTGGTGGATTTGCAGTTATACCCGCATCCAACCGCCCGCCTACCCGCCCGCCTACCCGCCCCATAAGCCTAGTACAAACTGATTTTTCATTTTTTATTTTAAGTCATTTTAAATTGAGCCTAGGCCGATTAAGCCCAAGCCCAATATCAATTCGTCAAAGTCAAAGAAGAGAAGGGTAAAATGCCCATTTGTTCTTTTCCCTTCAAAAGGCGTGGAAACCCTAGACGCACGAAGCCGCACTATTTTACCCATCTGATTCGACTTTTTTCTTTTCCATGTGATGCTAAGGTTCATCAGGCTAATTTCTTTGTTGCTCACCACCTTCGTCTTGCTATTTGATCTCACTGCAATATCCTTACAAAAGATCATTACTCTCCATGTTCTCGTCCTGCTCTTTGTCTTTCACTGCAAATATCCTTACAAAAGATCATTTTGTTACATAACATAATAATTTCAAATGGCTCCGAAGAACCAGAACAAGCCGACTCTTCCTAATTTTTCAACTCCTTCAAACGTAAGCATTTATTATTTTCAATTAAGAGTATTTCTTATTTTGAAGTTCAAGGGCAGAAGTTCCTAATGTGTTTGCTGTTATTTTTGTGAGATCCGTTATCTGGTCAAGGAAGACTACTGTAAATTATGAGTTTTCCTTTATTTTGATGTTTAATTGAAGTTCCTAATTTTTTCGTGTTCTTTTAGTCGAGGAAAAGTACTGTAATTCTGTGTATTTTCTTATTTTGATGTCTTAAGTGAATAAGTTCTTAATTTTTGGGAGTTTACTGTTTTGGTTTGCAGAGAAAATACATAGTAGGTGAGGTTTCAATAGATAAGAGAAGGAAAATAGGCTGATATGGCTGGCGGGTACAGGCGGGTATTGGCGGATAGCGTATATCCACTTGGGTGGTGGAGCGAGTGTGGATTTAAGAATATACCCGTCTAAGTGGGTATGGATATTAAAATTGTACCCACCACGGGTAGCGGGTAGGTGGCGAGTATAAAAAAAATTTACCGATACGTGTGTGGGGGAGGGGGGTACCTGCACCCGCCTCGCCCAATTGCCATCCCTATCTAGAGCAGGTCCAAGTTCACAAAAAATAAATAAGAACTTCAATTTGTTATGTGAAGTTTGTAAAATGAAAGGTCATACTAAAGAATATTGCTACAAGGTGGTTGGTTATCCACCAAGTTTCAAGGCAAAGAGAAAAGAACATGTTTCTCATAATGTGTATGCAGAGGATCAAGATGGTGGGACTGAGAAAATATGCAAAACCAGTGGTATGAGTGATAAGTCTACAAGGATGAACTCAAATCAATGGCATGTTGGAGGAGCACATATGTTCTCTAAAGATCAGTATGAGCAGATTGTTCAACTGTTGAATCACAATGTGCATCAATCCAACATGAATCAGTCTCAGACTACTCAGCCTCAAGGTTCAACCACTGCTCAGTCAACTGCAAATGCAGCAGGTATGGATAGTCATAAAGCTTTCCTAGTAGCTAATATACTTAAACAATAAATTATAGACACTGGTGCTACTAATCATATTGCGGCTGATATAGAACTGTTAAATAAAGTATCTAGAGTTAAAACTATATCTGATGCCAAGAAAGTTCACTTACCTAAGGAAGAGATGATAAGTGTGACTCATACATGATCAAATACTATATCAGACAAAAGTACTCTTAACAATGTATTTTACTTACCACATTTTAAATTTAACTTAATATATGTGTCCTAACTTACTAGAGAATTAGAGTGTGCAGCCACTTTCTACCCTGATTTCTGTTTATTTCAGGATCTTTACAAATGGAAGGGTGAAGGAGATTGGTAGGCTGCAAGATGGGTTATACATGTTAATGAATCAGCCAACAACAAAACTTCTAAATGAACAATTGAAGTTAGGACTAAATGTGTGAGAGGCTAAGGAACCTGCTACAATGTCTGAGTAAGAAATAGAGTTGTGGCACAGAAGATTTGGACATACTTCTAGTAATGTTTTGAGTAGATTGATTAGAGCACAATCTGATGTCATAGCTAGTACTATAAAGAAATGTAATGTGTATCCATGTGCTAAACAATGTAGACTTCCTTTTCCAACTAGTGATAGCAAAAGTATTTCTAGCTTTGATCTCATTCATATGGATGTTTGGGGACCTTATAAGGTTCAAACTCATAATGGCAACAACTATTTCCTAACAATAGTAGATGATTTTACAAGAATGACTTGAGTATATTTGCTTAAATTAAAATCATATGTTCGTGTTGTAATGCATCAATTCTTAGCTTTTGTGTATACTCAGTTCAATAAAACTATGAAAATAATTAGAACTGATAATGCGACAGAGTTTGTAAATGGTGTATGTAGCAATTTGTTCTTAAAACTAGGAATTGTACATCAAAGATCATGTGCCTATACACCTCAACAAAATGGTGTGGCTGAAAGAAAACACAGACACATACTAGAAATAACAAGAGCAGTAAGGTTTCAAGCCAATATTCCTTTAAAATTCTGGGGTTTATGTGTGCAAGTTGTTGTCTATTTGATAAATAGATTACCCTCTTCTATTATTGGCATGACACCTTGTGAGAAGCTATACAAGAAAAAAATAGTACTAGGTTGTATACACTATGCAAAAGACTTAACTGTGTCTGATAAACTGCAATCTAAAGTTAAGACTTGTGTTATGATGGGGTATTCTGAAATACAAAAGGGGTATATTCTATATGAAATGCATAACAAATTGTTTTTAGTCAATAGAGATGTTAGTTTCACTGAAACTGAATTCCCCTTCAGAGCAGAAACATCAGAAAGTCCAATCTTCTTGCATGATCAATCTGGTAAGGTTGATGATGATTATTTTACTTCAAATATACATATGTCTATACATGTACATGATTCTCAGGGTAATATACAAGAAGAGTCAGAGTTAATGCATCATGCACTAGAAAAAGTTCAAAACAACACTCAAACTCAAAATCACACACCACAAAATCTACAAACTGATATACCAGTTCCTCTAGATACAATGCAAATACAACAAAATACAGCTCCCACTAGAAAATCTACTAGATCCAAACAACCCCCAATTTGGTTAAAAGACTTCATCACAAATAGAACTGATTCAACTACTCCATACTCTATAGCCAATTACATATCATATAAAACACTTACACCAAAATATAGAGCCTTTCTCGCTACTTTTTCAGAAATAACTAAATCAAAGAACTATAATGAGGCATCCAAAGATCCAAGATGGGTGGAGGCAATAAAAGTTGAAATCTCAACGCTACAGGATAATCACACATGGGATGTTGTTTCCCTACCTAAAAGAAATATCCAATATTAGATTTACAAGATCAAGTACAAGGAAACAAAAGAAATTAAAAGGTTGAAAGCTAGACTAGTGGCAAAATGATACAGTCAAATTGAAGGTATTGATTATCAAAAAACTTTTTCTCATGTAGTGAAGATGGTTACTGTGAGATCCATTCTATCCATTACATCATCTAGACACTGGCAAATACATCAAATGGATGTATATAATGCCTTTTTGCAAAGGGATCTACATGATGAGATCTATATGGAACTTTCTCAAGGATTTATTAGCCAGGGGGACAAACAAGTATGCAGCCTAATTAAATTATTATATGGACTTAAACAGGCTCCAAGACAATGGAATTTCAAACTCATAGAGGCATTACCTCAAATGAAGTTAAAACAGTCTAAATATGATCATTCTTTGTTCATAAGGAAAACTGATAAAGGGATAACCTTGGTATTGGTCTATGTGGATGATATGCTAATAACTGGAGATCACATGGAACAAATAGAAGAAATAAAATAAGCTTTACAACAAGCTTTCAAAATGAAAGATCTGGGAGAATTGAAATACTTTCTAGGCATAGAATTTGCAAGATCAGACAAAGAAATTCTTATGCACCAAAGAAATTATGCTTTGAAACTTATTTTTGAGCTTGGTCTGGCTGCTGCTAAGCCTATTAACACTCTTATTGACTGCAGTGTGAAGTTTACTACAAAAGAATATGATGATCATATTCAAGAGATTCAAAAACCAGGAAGAGAGAGGACTAAGACAGAAGATGCATTGCTGCAGGATATTAGCTCATACCAAAGGCTAATAGGTAAACTTCTTTACCTCACAGTTACAAGGCCAAATATAGCCTACAATGTTCAGACACTTAGCCAATTCTTACAACAATCAAAGAAGTCACATTTTGATGTAACACTTGGAATAGTCAGGTATATCAAAAATCAATCTGGACAAGGTATACTACTGTCCAACAAATCACAAGAATCAGTAACAGCATACTGTGATGCTGATTGGGTTGCCTGTCCTCAAACAAGGAAGTCAGTCATTGGATACATTGTCAAATTTGGAGACTCACTTATCTCATGGAAATAAAAAAATAGTCTACAATATTCAGAAGTTCAGCTGAATCAGAATACAGAAACCTAGCAGGAACAATTGTAGAGTTGACATGGATACTTGGCATATTATAGGAGATTGGAATCAAGATTAACTTACTAGTGACAGTGTTTACAGACAACAAATCAGCTATCTAAATAGCAGCAAATCCTGGGTTTCATGAAAGAACTAAACATATTGAGATAGACCTTCATTTCATAAGAGGAAAAATTCAGAAAGGACTTGTGAAGACTGAATATATTAACACAACCAACCAACCTGCTGATTTTCTTACCAAAGGACTGAATAGACTTCAACATCAACATTTCTGTTCCAAGCTTGGATTACTGAACATATTTACATCATCCAGCTTGAGGGGGACTATTGAAAGAAAAGATGTGAAAGTTAGTTAGAAGGTTAGTCAAGGAGTTAGTTAAGGAAGTTAGTTAACCTTAACTAACTTAAGAAGTAAATAGAAAGATTTACAGGATATGAAGGAGTATATAAACACATATGAAGGCATTGTATAGATTAGTTTTGGAATGAAAAAAATAAGAAAATCTTCTCTCTACAAACACTTAATCTTCTACCTCTCATTTCTTCTTGTTTCTATATTGATGAATGCCTAATTAGATCATGATTGAGATGAAATTCAACAAATACTAAACTAAATAAGCTATCAAGAAGAGTGGTAACTGCCCCCAGGGGCACAGGCGGGTTGGTAAGTGGCAATGTATTGGGGTACAATCACTCCGACGTCACGGGTTCGAATCCGTGTGGTGACAGTCTTTGCTGAAATATTGCAAGGGTTGTTGCTGGGTTCGTGTCCCGTTGGTCCTCTCCCTTGCAGGGCTGCCACTCGCGCATATTCCTCGATTTACATCCCATCTGATTAAGGGGTCTCTGGTACAGGTGGAGGGTTTCGCCTTCGGACTTTCCCCTTCACAAAGAAGAGTGGTGACTAAAAGAGAAAATGCCATTCAATATTTTGATTAAACGATAAAAGTACATATAAATATTGAATGGTGTGAAAAGATAAAATGCAGTAGTCGTAGTGTTGCAATTCCATTTTCCTTGGGAGACTAGTACTGTGACAGTGCAAAAAAAGGTTGGGTTGCCCAGGAAGGGGTTGGAGGCTGGGTTCAATTCAACTCCTAACTTTAAATTAAGAGTATATATTTATGTATAAGAAATTATTAAAATTATAAAAGTAATAAATATAAATTTATAATTTTAAAAAATATAATAAATTTAATATTATAAATTTTAAGATTGAATTTATACCGTTTAAATTTGAATTCACCGATCATGGCAAAGATGCAGATATCGACAGAAATTCTGATGCAATATTGGGTTTTGAGAATATGGTAGCCTCGTGATCGGAGAAGGCAGATCCATGGAAGACTGTTCCTCCTTGTCACGTGTTATTCTTTTGACCAATTTATCTTCTTAGATCTCCTCTCTTTATTTTTTTTATATCCAGCTTTCCGACTTACGCTAGACTATTCCTGAAGATAGTAGTCTCGATCCCTCAGCACTACTACCAGTAAATCACGAGATGTGCCTAAATAATCAGGATTTGAGAACAGAACAACTGATATCACCTACAAGATTCTACCCCAGAAGAGAGCAAATTGCTCCCACCAGAATTCAAACTCACGCTGTAGGCCTGCAGCTGAAATTTAAATTATCATCCTTTACCATCCAGCTATGCCCTGGGGGGACGATCTACTCTCTTTATTAGGAGGATAAAAAATTGAACATTACGTACTCAAGTTTTATCATATCTATTGTTGGGTCTTTGAAACAGTTCAGATCATTTTAATAATAATAAGTTTGATCTGCATATATACTTCCATAATAGTGTTTTGATAGTACATAGTACTATAAATGTTTTAATTTACATATATATATATATATATATATATATATATATATATATATATATATATATATATATATATATATATATATATATATATATATATTAATGATTAAAAACATTAATAACTAATAACTATCAGTATAATTAATGATTAAAAACATTAATAACTAATAACTAATAACTAATAACTATCAGTATATATATATATATTAATGATTAAAAATATTAATAACTATCAGTATTATTTAACTTGTTATCCTATTATTTAACGCATTTTAAAGCTAAGTTACCAAATTCAAACACTATCATCAATTACATTTGTATAGGTAAGTTAATATACATTACTCTGATAATATAATAATGACTTTACAGAAAGTTATAAAACTCTACAAATAATTCGAATTTGCAAAGTTCTACTATGATAGAACATAGAACTGCCAGTATTACTAATTATAGAGACCACTTGTACTTATAACTACTAAAAAAGAATCATATTATAGAACGTCTACTAGGAGTCCATAGGGATTTTACTCTTCTCCAGTCGACTATCACTTTAACTTCTTTCTCTTTCTGACTTGTTCACTAAATAACATAACACATTAATCTGGGTCCCCACCTCTTCATTCATCTGCAAACAAAGAATCCAAAAATCCAAAATTAAAAAACGTTGTAAGACCACATTTGACGACAACGTGGACTCCTGCACTTGCTAACGTGTATTTCTCCAATTTATTATACAGGTTTACTAGCTTATATAAAGCTAATAAACTACCCCCACTTACTCCATATCTTTCCTCTCTCTTGTACACTACAAAAGGCCTAAGCTCTCTCAACTTACCATTTCATCCCATCAATAGCTCACTTTCACATTCCTTCTCAAAATTATAAACTGTTTAGTTTAAAATTCGTTTGATAGGATCAACACGATGAATAGTTGCGGTAGCGCTTATTGTCATGAGGGTATGTGTAGTTGCAGTTTGTATTACGGTGAAAACAATGACATTTCCGCATACTCAATGCTCTACAACCAGCATCCGAAGGACCAAAATTATTCTGAAAACATGTATTCTTATACCTCTTCGGTGGATTGTACACTTTCCTTAGGGACACCTTCCACTCATCTTAGTACCAATGAGAATGACATGTCCAAATGCTGGAATATTCTACAGAACAAAAATCATACAACCCCTTCATCCCCTCACAAGTCCAGTCGCGGTAGTAGCAATAACTCCGGCGGCGCTGATCCACTTGTTGCTCGCCGATGTGCTAATTGTGACACCACTTCAACACCTTTGTGGAGAAATGGTCCTAGAGGTCCCAAGGTAATATATATTTTTTATACACAGATCATATAATTTGAAAATCAATTATAGATATTTTGTAACAAATATAGATTGAAAACCTGCGAGATATGATAATATACTGCCGCAGGTAACAATGAACCGATGGTAAAATATAGGTCTCATTTGGACAATATTCGGCGAGATTGAAAAATATGACTACTTAAAGTTAAATTTAGAATTACTAGTTATTAGTATTAGTGAACTAATTAATCTTTTCATTTTCTCTATGTGCAGTCACTTTGCAATGCGTGTGGAATTCGTTACAAGAAAGAAGAGAGGAGAGCCAGTTCTGCCGCGGCAGCCACCGCTAACGGTGGTGGAATGGAGAGTACACAGCACATGATAAACGGGTCATGGGTTCATCATTCACAAGTCCAGAAAATGGCGTGTTACTCTTCAGCCTATGGAAATGAATTCAGGTTGATTGAAGATGATGATCGTCATGATTCTGATACTCCCATTTCCTTCTGGCCTTTCCTTGCATCTCAGCATTGCTGATTAGAGAAGAAAGGAAAAGATGATGGATGCAACATTCATTTTAAAGTTTAAAATTCAAGCAATGCAAAAAAGAAAAAAGGGAATTTTGCTTTTTAAGTTTTCAAATATTGACAAATTCTTGTTTTGATCGTTATGATATATAGTTAAGCACATTTAACTTTCAGTTCACTGAAATGTGCGCTTTAATTTTGACCCTTTATGGATTTTTGCAAGTTTAACAAATTATTAAATGCTAAACTATTTAATTATTGTTGTGTTACATTATATTTACATTTTCAATCTGTATTTGAGATCAATATATAGTGTTAAAAATCGTCTAAGCATGAAATATGAAATGCATTTTGATTAGCTGAAAGTTAAATATAGTTAGTCAATATTACATATAATAACAAACACAAAACATTAAAAGTTCACTAATAATCTAGGGACTAAATTACAATTCCTGGGGAAGAAATCCCCTGCAAAGTGTCAAGCTGACGTTATATATGGTACTGACATGATAGTTGTTGTTCATGAAATTCTTTCTCTATCAGTTGGTTTTCTTTTTGGTCCATATGTCTTTCAAAGAGATGGAGTCAAAATGAGTTCATTCTATGTTTTTGTTTAGTAGCAGAATTGTACTTAGTTACTTTAACTTTAATTTCTCTTTTGATGATCAGTCAAATAGATTGACTAAATACTGATATTCTTTTTCTGTTAATTAATTAGTCTGCTTCACAAATCACAAGTGTGCATATATTTTTTTATTTTCTATTCAGTGCTTGATATCCACTTTAGTGTCCTACTAAATTTGAATTTGCTTCCGAAAATAGTATATCTTGAGATAAAGCGCTCCTTAATAATAATAATAATTTCATATTCAACAAAGCTTGAACCCCGGAGTTCTGATTAAAAATAAAGTATGTACTTAACACTACCACAATCATGATGATCCACCACTTCACGTTATCATCTGACAGTTTGTTGCTATTCAGCTCGTTTCATATCATTTAATTTAGTTGATGCTTTTCATTGGGAAAATGATTACTCTCTACAGTTTCTCTTTATTTTACTTGTCTGCAGCAGAACATAACACTGTGCACAGTATGGTATGGTGGACATGAAATCGTTATGTTCAGTTATGTTCAGTACACAAAAGCCAGTGGCCAAGTAAAAAGAAAAACATTTTGCCAACGGTTCTCTCGGCGCACGATAAGAACTGTTAACACTATTCTCGAAGGCGCGCGTTAGCGTGCTTGCTAACTCGCCGGCGATGGCTCGTGGCCGGTCGAGAAAGGACAATCCACTGTTATTACAGCAAGATAAGACCACTAAGAATGCAATTCCTAAGAAAGGGGATGCTCTGAAAGCTTTTGGAGCAGGCAACTCCAAAGGAGACTGGCCTAGGCTACCAGTTAGGAAAAAGGTTGTCACGCCACCGACCCAGGTGCAAATTGAGAAGCCTATGAGCCCACCCATTACCACCCCAATTCCGGAGAGTGTTCCAGCCGAAGGTGCGAACGATGGTAAGGTGACGCAGAATTGGAGGAATTTGTTTGCTGAAAGTCGATTTAATGTGAGGAATGAATTTTGAATTTTATTGCACCAGTGATTGAAAACGGAGAGAAGGTTATATTATGCCTGTCAGTGGGCCGAGCCATTTTAATGTGGGTCACATCGGATCGATTCGGGGTTGGGCCCGACCATTGTTAAGGGATTGGGCTGGGCCAGGGCTTGGAGAAAAAAAAGGGTGTTCGGCCCAGTCCCTATCCGGATAGGGGTACATAGCGGACTTGTCGGGCTGGGTCTTAGTTAGTGGACCGGATCAGATTTTAGTTAATGGGCCGGGCTGTATTTTATTTTTAAAAAAAAGATTTCTTATACTAAAATAGACAATTACAATTTACATCTAATGATAAAACTGCTAAACTAAAAAAATAGTGGTTGTCCAATTCAAAAAAACTAGTCGTTGTAAATTTAAAAAAATCAATCATTGCCAATTTTATTTGACCTCCTAAATTTATGAATAAACTACACTTTGGCTCTATATCCAAACTATAAATACCCCTCCAATCTTCTTCATTTTCACACAATTTTTCCACAATTCTCTCTTTATCTAAATTTTATGTTTAACTAGTGTACATTTCTACTTTCAGCTTCCATGGATAATCTTCCACATCCACCTTCTCCTCAAGTTCGAAGATCAACTTCAAGTGCGGTGTGGATGCATTTTGAACGAGTAGATGATGAACATGTTAAATGTCAACATTGTGGTGACATACATCTCTATAAGTCCGGAGCGTCGAGTACTGAAGAGTACTGGTGTGTTGCGTAGGCACTTGGTGAAAAGGCATGAAGTTGAACTTTGAAGTTTATCTCTTCTTTAAAATTTCCAATCGATGTTTGTCGTTTAATTTGTATGTTTTGAACTTTTGATTTGCAAAATTTCGCCGTTCAAGTTTGTGTGTTTTGAATTTGCAATGTTATCAATTTAAGTTTTAAGTTTTATTTTAAATTATTTATGTAGTTGATATGTCTATTTGACTGTATAGGGAGTTTAAGAAAAAAGAGAAAACTTTAAACTTGTGGTGTTAAATGAGTCACATATGTTTTGTGTGGCTATAAACCATTGTATAAATGTAAATAATTTTCAAATTAAATATTTAACTTTAAGAATAAAGAAGGATGGAGGGGTATTTATAGTCTAAAGATAGGGTCAAAATGTAATATATTAAAGTTGGGGGTTAAAAAACAAATTTATTTATAATGGTCATATATGATTGCTAATTGTTTTAGGTAACAAATAAGGATGTAGCTCAATGGTTGAGAGCATGCTTTACATACGAGAGGTATGGGGTTCGAACCACTGCGTCTCCGAGTGATAATATTTTTCAGAATATGGACGATCTTCGAAGTGGGTCGGGCCGGACCATGCCATCAGCCGGGCTACCGGACTGTCCACCTTGTCCAGTCCAGCCTCTTAATAAAATCCACCTAGCCCAACTCTCTACCCCTTTAGTCGGGTCGGATCGATTTTATCGGGCCGACCCACTTAACAGACTTAGGTTATAGAGTTGGAGCAAGAGGAGGTCGCGAAGGAGACTGAGAAGTGGAAACAAGCGTTGATTCTCAGTGTAATAGGAGATTAACCGACTATGGGGGCGATGGAGCGATTCTTCACAGCTCATTGGATACGAAAGAATTGCAACGACAAGTGGATGAACTTTTGGATAAAGGATTGGTAAGAGAAAGTTTAATTCCATGTGTGGTGCCCGTGATTCTAGTGCCCAAGAATTATGGAACATGGATTATGTGTATGGATTGTCGTTCCATTAATCGAACTACGGTAAAATATCGACATTCTATTTCTAGACTTGATGATATGCCAGATGAATTGTGTGGCTCTACCTTATTCTCTAAAATTGATTTGAGAAGCAGATATCATCAAATCCGAATGAAACTAGGAGATGAATGGAAAACCTCCTTCAAAATTCAGTTTGGCTTATATGAGTGGATGGTGATGCCTTTTGGGCTAAGCAATGCACCAAGCACTTTTACGCGACTAATGAACCATGTACTTAAATCGTTTATCAATGATTTTATTGTGGTTTATTTTGATGATATTTTGATTTATAGCAAGAACTTGGATGATCATGTGCCATATTTGAAGTTGATATTTGATGTGTTGAGAAATGAGAAGTTATTTCTGAATTTTAAAAACTGTTCTTTTTATGTGGATTGTGTTGTTTTCCTTGGCTTTGTTGTAAGCTCAAGAGGAGTCAAGGTAGATGATGAGAAGGTAGATGCTATTAGAAGTTGGCCAACTCCTAAGTCAATTAGTGATGTTAAAAGCTTCCATGGGTTGGCCAACTCCTAAGTCAGTTAGTTCTCTAGCTGCTCCTCTAACCGAGGTCACTAAGAAGAATAAACCATTTGTTTGGGGTAAAAAAACAAGAGAAATCCTTTAGGATCTTAAAGGAGAAACTTAATTCCACTCATTTACTTCAACTTCCAAACTTTGGGAAGATGTTTGAAATTGAGTAAGATGCTAGTGGAGCAGGCATTGGTGCGGTCTTGTTGCAAGAAGGTAAATCCATAACTTACTTTAGTGAGAAGTCAAGAGAAGCTCCATTGCAATATTCTACCTATGATAAGGAACTCTATGCCCTAGTGAGAGCTTTAGCAAATTGGCAACATTAGTTGTGGCATAAGGAGTTTGTGATTAGAACCGATCTATAAGGCTTTGAAGCATATTATGGTCCAAAATAAATTAAATAAAAGACATGTCAAGTGGATAGAATTAATTGAGTCTTTTTATTATGTAATTTATTATAAGCAAGGCAAAGAGAACATTGTAGTGGATGCTTTATCTAAAAGATATGCATTGATGAATACTTTGACTTCTAGATTTATGAGTTTTAAAATTTTGGGAAAGTCTTTGGAGAGTGTCAAGTAAGCTTGAGTGAGTGTGCGCAAATTGTTAAAGAGGGTAATGAAGTTAGAACTCATAGGTTTGAGTCAAAGAAGGGCTATTTATTTAGGAATGAAAAACTTTGTGTACCTATGTCTTTATGGAGAGAGTAGTTGGTGAAATAGGCACACAATAGAGGCTTGATGGGTCATTTTGGAGTGTCAAAAATCTTAGTTATTCTTAGTGAATATTTCTTTTGGCCTAAGATGATAAGAGATGTTGAAAGAATTTGTGCTAGATATTTGGATTGTAAGCATGCTAAATGTTGTACCCAACCTCATGGTTTGTATACCCCTTTGCCTATTCCTCTAGGCCCTTGCCTAGATATTTTCATGGATTTTGTTGTTAGGCTCCCTAGAACTAGAAATGATAGAGATAGCATTTTTGTTGTTGTGGATAGATTTTCTAAAATGGCTCCCTTTATTGCTTGTCATAAAAGTGATAATGCATCTCATGTTGCTACTTTATTTGTGCATAATGTGATGAAATTACATGGCATTCCCCAAATAATTAGTGGTGATAGGGATCCAAAATTTCTTAGCCATTTTTGAAGGTGTTTGTGGGGAAATTTGGAAACCAAATTGCAATTTTCTACTTCTTGTCATCCTCAAACGGATGATCAAACTGAGGTGGTCAATAAAACTTTAGGTAACATGCTTAGGGCTATGGTTAAAGGAAACTTAACTTCTTAGGAGGGTCAATTGCCATTAATTGAGTTTGCATATAATAGAACTATTCATAGATATATTGGTATAACTCCTTTTGAGAGTGTTTATGGCTTTAACCCCTTCACTCCATTAGATTTAACTCATTTACTTAAAGATGTTATTGTGAGTACAGATGCAAAAGCTAAGGCAAAAGCTACGAAAAGCATCCATGAGAAGGTGAGAATGCAAATTGAGAAGGCCAACAAAGATGCAATCAAAAGAGCCAACAAGGGACAAAAAAAAGTCACTTTTGCACCCGATGATTGGGTATGGGCTCATTTTAAAAAGAAAAGATTTCCAAGCAAAAGGAAGAACAACCTTATGCCAAGAGGAGATGGACCTTTTCAAGTACTTGAGAAGATTGGAGATATGCTTACAAAGTTGACCTACCAAGTGAGTATTTGGTCCATAATATTTTCAATGTTAGTGATTTATCTCTTGTTGATGTAGGTATGGCGAATTCGAGGACGAATTATTTTGAATATGGAAAGTGATGTAGATCAACGTGGCACTACTTGAAGAATGCATTTCACAAGGAGTCAAGCTAAGGACCTTCAAGCATTGCAAGTTTTATGAACGAAGATGGAATGTTTGGAAGGCTCCAACATGGAAGACTTGAAGATATTTAATATATTAAGTGTCTTCACATTTTAATTAACTTGTAATTTTAATGAAGGACAATTGTGTCTTTATTTACTACTTTTAGCCTTTAGTATAAATAGTATAATATTAGGGTTTCATAACTAGTTTTTGAGATATTATGAATGGTGACTCTTGTGAGAGCTTTGGAAACCCTTTGTTGAGCTTCAACATTTTGTCCTAAAATTTGCAAGTAAGGTTGCTACCTTCTTGAGGATTCTAATAGATTAGGTGCTCTTAATTCTCAATTAAGTGGTGTTTTGATTAATTTTTTCATTACATCTTTTAGTTGTTTGAATTTAGTTGTGTCTATCTCTCTTTAATTCTATCTTTCTGTTTCTATTTTGATTTTATCTTCTTGATTCACATCAGGCGGCAACAATTATCTCAACATCCTATATGAAGATAGCCACTTAGAATGTTAGAGGTATGAATAAAGTTTACAAGCATAAGGAGATGAGGGAGTTCTTAAGCTCAAATAAGATTGATATAATTACAGTAGTAGAGCATAGAGTTCATGAAAGAAATGAGGATAAAATAATAGGCAAGATTACAAGGCAATGGAGATGGTAGTAGTAACAATAAAGGCAGGGTATGTGTTGTGGAATCAAGGGGTGGTCCAGTTCCAAGTAACTTTATCCAAGGCTCAGTTTATACATGGTGGTGGTGGTGGTGGTGGTGGTGGTGGTGGTGGTGGTGGTGGTGGTGGTGGTGGTGGTGGTGGTTGTGGTGGTTGTGGTGGTGGTGGTGGTGGTGGTGGTAGTGGTAGTAGTGGTAGTGGTCGCGGCGGTGGTCGCGGCGGCCATGCGATGCCAGCGGCCGGCGGCCGTGTGGCGGGGAGGAAGCAGCCGGGAGGAAGCGGCGAGGCGGCCAGCGGCAGCAGCGGCAGCAGCGGGAGGAAGCGGCGGAGGCGATGCGCGGGGCGATGGGAGCGGCGAGCGGCGATGTGATGCGGCGATGGCAGCGATGGCAGCGATGCGCAGCGATGGCAATGATGGCAATGATGCAGCGATGCAGCGATGCAGCGATACTTGATAGTAGTAGTAATGCGATGGCAATGATGGCAGCGATGGCAATGATAGGAAGCGGCGATGCTTGATGGTAATAGCGGCGATGGCAGCCGGCAGCGATAGCAGCGATAGCAGCGGCGATGGCGATAGCAGCAGCAGTAGTAGTAGTAGTAGTAGTAGTAGTAGTAGTAGTAGTAGTAGTAGTAGTACCTTTGCATTTACAACAGTATACGAATTACATACAGTGGGAGATAGACAGAGTTTATGGGATGATCTTAAATAGTTGTATAGCACCCAATCAGGGTCATGGTTAGTCATGGGTGAATTTAATACAATGATGGATGTTGATGATAGAATCAATGGCAACCCTGTACAACATAGTGAGATCTGTGATTTTCTAAATTTCATGACAATTACTGGGATGACTGAATTGAAAATAGTGGGAAGGAAGTATACATGGACTAACAACAATATCCACAGTGTCATAGACAGTGCCTTGGTCAATGCAGAATGGATGTTGAAATGGCTTCACCTTGATGTAGTTGTAATGAGATCTGCTGTAAGATGTAGCTGTTGTGTTGTCATAATGTTGATGACGTTGCTGTAATGCGATCTGCTGTAAGATGTAACTGTTGTGATGTCATAATGTTGATGACGTTGTTGTAATGGTATTTGCTGATGACATCGTTGTAATGCTGTAAAAGATAATTGTTGCGCTGCCGTAACGTCGATGACGTTGTTGTAATGATGTTTGCTATAAGAGATAGCTGTTGCGCTGAAGACGTCGTTGTAATGCTATTGACGTCGTTGTGATGATAATGCTGATGACATCGTTGTAATGCTGTTGATGCCATTATAAATGTTGTAAAAGATAATTGATGTGCTGCAGTAACGTCGATGACGTTGTTGTAATGATGTTTGTTGTAAGAGATAGTTGTTGCGCTGAAGACGTCGTTGTAATGTTATTGACGTCGTTGTGATGATAATGCTGATGACATCGTTGTAATGCTGTTGATGCCATTGTAAATGTTGTAAAAGATAGTTGTTGTCTTTGCGATACGTCGATGGCGTTGTTGCAATGATGTTTCTTTGTAGGGGATAGGCGTGTTGCGATTACGTTCATAGCGTTGTTGTAATCTTTGTTGATGTCATTGTAATCTTTGTAATAGATAGTTCTTTGTGTTGTCGTAAAGATAGTTGTCGCTACCAAGACGTCATTGTAATGTTGTTGACGTCGTTGAGATGCTGTAAAAGATAGTTGTTGTGTTGCCGTAAAAGATAGATGTTGCGCTGAAGACGTCATTGTAATGTTGTTGACATCGTTGAGATGCGGTAAAAGATAGTTGTTGTGTTGCCGTAAAAGATAGTTGCTGCGCTGAAGACGTCATTGTAATGTTGTTGACGTCGTTGAGATGCGGTAAAAGATAGTTGCTGCATTGCCGTAAAAGATAGCTGATGCGCTGAAGACGTCACTGTAATGCTGTTGACGTCGTTGAGATGCTGTAAAAGATAGTTGATGTGCTGAAGACGTCATTGTAATGTTGTTGACGTCATTGAGATGCTGTAAAAGATAGTTGTGACGTCCTTGCCGTCAGTTTGCTGTAATATGGTTCCACGTTGTGTTGAATCTTCTGTTGATTCAAACTCCTGTGGACTGTGAATTGAAATGTCACCCAGACAAAAATATGATGCGGCATCCTTGTCGTCGTTTGATGTAAATGACGTTTTTGCCGTCAGTTTGCATCTATACGATGTCTTAGTATAGATGCAAAATAGGAGCGTGATCCTTGCGGTGAGCCGTCATGCAGAAATTCTTTGTGAAGTTGATCATAAGTGATGTGGCTTCCCTGCTTCTTTCAACCTGAAGAACCTGTACTCAAAGAAAAATTTGTGAGTTCGGGGGTGGGACAGTTGATTCGCGTTGACTTTGTAGCTTCTGCTCTTGATATTTGCATGTCCCGCTGATTCGGAGCTGTAGCCCCTGTCTGGTTCCCAGTCTCGGCTAACCGTTAATGAAAACATTTGTTGAAAATAATTTGTTTATAAGAAAGTATGCATATCGGTAAAAGTTCTTGTCGAATTCTAATGAAAATATTTGTTGAAAATAATTTGCTTATAAGAAAGTATGCATATATGTAAATGTCTGTCGAGCAGTGACATGCGGTGAAACAAAACAAACATCTTATCCAAAATCCTTCTTCTGGCTACAGACTTAGTTTGCCGATGCCTTTCCATGTTTATCGGCGTCATCTGGCAGTGATCCCAAAAAAAATGCCCCAGTTTCCGATATGTGAGGATGATGAACTTTCGAACGGACAACCGAGTCTTGTGTGAGTTGGTTGTCTGTCCTATCAGGGTGATCAGATGGGTGCATTTTGTCATATGTGAGATAAAGGGGAAAATATTTCCTAATGGTGGGACCGAAGCCGAGTTAGGCCGCCTACGTATCCCTATGAGGGAATCAGGTCATAACGTAGTTCCTTACAATCAAATGGGATTGTAAGGGATTTTCTAAAAGTGGGACCGAAGCTGATGTGGCCGCCTACGTATCCCGCCAAGGGAATCAGGTCATAACGTAGTTCATGTCAAGAAAAAAAATGCAATTTTTTGAGAAACTTTTGTCTTAAAGAGATGAAACCCTATGTGGGTTTTATGCGTGTCCCGCCGAGGGAGATGCGTGTCCCGCCGAGGGAGCGCTATTTTTACAACATACAAAAAAAGTATTACATAGAGAATAACAAATCTTAGATATGGTATCCGTTCATTGCATATGCATTTATGGTTTTTTGCCATTCTATTCTGATAAAGTGGCCCCGGACAAACCGCGTCCATCTGTTTTTCATCAATCAGTCTCTTCGTACATGATTTTGTATCCACTTGACTTCGAAAGATATATCGTTGCCCCAGTAGAAAATGCTCGTACCAATGCTTTGTAATTATCAACCATCTTGATGTTTCATTCAAACCTGGCTTTGGCTTATGCCCCAGTTCTTCCGGTTGTGAGTCTTCCTCATATTCTTCGAAGTCTTGTTCGTTGTTTGGGACTTTGTTTGCTTGTTTCATTATATGTCACATATTATCGACAAATTTATTAGTTCGCACGATGAAAAAGAAAAGAAAATTATTAAACAAAACAGATTTTAAAATAGCAAAAGCAATGCAGATTTGTCTTTTTAAGCTTTCAAAAGGTGGAGGCAAAACACATTAAATGCATAGATGTGGTTCAGGCCTCAATCTGAATCGCATTGTTTCATTAAACATTAACGAAATTAATTAGTTTTCGGGAGTAACAAGGTCGGGGCATATGTCCAATCTTCCCAAAACATCTACTTGCTCTGCATCCCAAATGGTTGAGTCTTTAGCGTAATCATCGAGAATCACACTGCATCCTGCTTTCTCTTCAACAATGAAAAAAACTTTTGAATCCCCCAACGAGGTTGGCTGCATTGTCCCCCTTTGATTCCTGAGTGGCGCATGCTTTGATGAATGACTGACTTAGAGGCGGAACAGACTTTGGTAAATGAGCATCTTTCTTCCTTCGGAGATTGGTTGACAAGACTTTTTCAGGAAAAGATGGTGCCATGATCCGCGGCTTTGGAGGAAGTAGTTCTACTCCAAACGGTGCCCTCACTTGGACTGTAATCATAGGGGTGATAAAGGCCGATGATTAAACCCTTTCCTCTCTCTGGACTGGCACAATGGTCCCTTCCAAGTTGCGTTCTTCATCAACAGTAATCATGTTCACATTGGCATCGTCATGATTGGGCGAACGATTATTGTTTTCATTAGAGGAAGGTCCTTTCAGTTGGATAACTCCTTCTTTGATTAATGCCTCAATTTTGTTTCTAAGGGCGTAGCAATTTTTCAGTGTCGTGTCCAGGGATTCCCGAGTGGTATGCACAATGCTTAGCCTCATCGTGCCATTTGGGAATAAGATTGGGGACATTTCCTGGGATGGGCTGGAGTATTCCTGCGATTTTCAGTCTTTCATATAACTGGGCTCGAGGTTCGGCTAAAGGTGTATAGGTTTTGGCTGGCTTTCTTTCGTATTTTGCGCGGGGTCTAGGTGCATTTGGTGCATGGACTTGTAGATGAGGTAAGTATGCGGGCTGATATTGTGAGGGATTCGGATAGGCAGGCGCTCGAGGCAGGCTATATATTGGATGGGTATGGTAGACATGGTAGGGAGCAGGTGAGTATTGATAATAAGGTTGAGGGCTTTGGGCGTATGGGCTATAATAGGAAAGCTGAGAACTTTGGTTGTTTTGATTGTAGTAGGGAGGCTGGGGTGATGGAATTTGGTAGGCTGACATTTGATTTGGCCTATGTTTCTGAACTGTCATGACAGGGGATACTCCGTCTCTCTTCCTCTTTACTGCTCCCTCAAATGAGTCCGACTGAATTGTCTCACTCGTTGCTTGTAACGCTACAAAGTTTGTAATTCTTCCAGTTCTGATTCCCTCTTCTATGAAATCTCACATCCTTACAACTTCAGATAAACTTCGTCCTATGACGCTTATCATTCTTTCATAGTATGCTGCATCTTTCAAAGATTGTACAAAGAGAGCGGTCATCTCACTTTCCGCTATCGGTGGTTGAACTTTTGCTGCTTCCGCCCTCCACTTCATGGCATACTCTCTGAAGGTCTCTGTGGATTTTTTTTCCAACTTTATTAGATAAAATCTGTCCAAGACTGTGTCAGTGTTGAACTTAAATCTGTCCACAAAATCTTGTGCCATCGTGCTCCAATTACGCTATTTTTGCGGGTTTTGGCTAGTGTACCAGTCGAGTGCTTCTCCTGTCAAACTCCTTACGAACAACTTCATTATGATAGTCTGGTCTTTACCTACCCCAATCAGTTTGTCACAGTACGATCTTAAATGAGCGTGAGGATTTCCCTTCCCATCAAACAAGTCAAATTTTGGCACCTTGTATCCGACAGGCAATTCAATGTCGGGATGCATACACAGATCTTCGTACTCGAGTCCTTCATGCCCCTTGCTGGTTTGGATATTCTTGAATGCTTCTTTTAGGCAATGAATTTCTCTCGCCACACTTTTATCGGTTCTAATCCTTACCTGCCTCCCCATATCTTCATACTTGCCAGTTTTCTGAAGAGCCATGTTTGGTGTTGCGGTAGTAAAAGGTTGGGCTTCCATTACATATATTGGTGTCACATACTGCTTGCTGTGATCAGTGATATGTTCCATCAGTATGTGCTGGGTTGCCGGGTGATTTTGCGTGGAAGGGGTGTTTTGGATGAGTGGGGTAATTTGGGTATGTGGAGTTGTGAAGGATGTCGGATCATTTTGTAGTGGGCCTTGTTGTGGACTAGCTTGTGGGTTAGTGTGTTGTGGATTGGTTTTGCTTGGTGGCGAATTTTCGGGGAGGTTTTGGGGAAATGGCGATTCAGGAGATGAAAAAGT
Source organism: Anisodus acutangulus (assembly GCA_029783415.1). Lineage (NCBI taxonomy): Eukaryota > Viridiplantae > Streptophyta > Magnoliopsida > Solanales > Solanaceae > Anisodus > Anisodus acutangulus. The sequence continues at coordinate 20,795,774 of CM056501.1, forward strand.
TCGCGGTGCAGTTGCATTCGTCCCTTGTTCAGGGAGTGGGGTATTGGCGCTAATTGACAAGTTGGTGAGATTTTGGAGCCGCTCTATCTCAGTCTGCATGGCTGCCATTTGTTGTAACAGTTGGGCGATGTATTTTTCTTGGACGAAAGCATTTCTATTTTCCGAAACTTCTGGTTCATCTCTCGAAATAGCGATAAGTCCCACGCCGGTCTGTTCGGATGCATCTGAATCAATCATTTTGCTGAATGATTGGGCCTTTGATCTCGTGAAGTAGGGGTGTTCCGCCAGTTTTAGTCAACACAAATCAACCTCGGGAAAAAATAATTTAAGCAAAAATAACCTTCTGAAAAATGAAGACACCAAGTTAGTATAAGGCAGGCAATTATTGCTTCAAATATCATGCGTAGAGTGTAAGCAAATAGCAAAAAAATTGTATGAAAATTAAATGCGCGTCCTTATATGCATGGGGCCTCTCTTATGCCAGAGGTGGGCCTAAACGCCAGCTATGCGAGATTACGACAGATTGATCCAAGCTGTTAAACTGTAATGCTTTTGTTGGAAATGAGAAAAAATGAATGTACATTTCCAATTTCGGCATGTCATGATTAGGCTTGGATTTGTCTATCATTATCACGCTACACGTAATATGCTGATTGGTCGTTGGGTTGCGAGACCTGTTGACAATTTTGGTAGATTTCTTAATTGTGGAGTCGATACCAAGGATCGACCCACCTAAGGTGTATGCATGCATGACTTAAAATAAAGGGTGGTATAGCTCTATCCTAAATTTTCTAAGATTTGGCTGACTAGACTCAAGGTTTCCGAGCGGACTGCTCGAGTGAGAAGGCTACGCGGCCAACCGGATGGTCCGGACGCTCCGCGCATATACCAACTCTCCTAAAAATTTAGAAATTTGAAAGAAGTTTGCGGATGCGCAAACCACACCTCGCGTGTAATGTGTGATAGTGTCAATTTTCCAGAGTGGAAGAAATATGAGCGAAATGTCAATTTAAAGAAAGCAGTAAGAGAATATAGCAACTAAAGCAGTTATGCATACAAAATTTGAAAAGGAAATAATTAAAAATAATAGATTAAATAAGGAGCAATATAAAGCACAATAATAATTAACCTGAATTTGCTATGGTTAAGAACCTAAAAATCCCCAGCGGAGTCGCCATGCTGTCGCGCCCGTTTTTAACCCGACCCCGGCGAGAGGTCGGAAGCAGAGCACAACGTGTTCAGTGATTCCTGGGTATTGGGATTGACTATTGAGGAGTCGCCACCTAATTATTTTACAGTGAATTAGGACACCTAAATATTAAATAAATGCTGCAATGTAACTCCAATTTTAAGGTCTGCGAAACTAATGAGATTCTAGGTAAGGGTTCTTTATTATCCTAAAGGAAAGGGGTTAGGCATCCTTTAAGATCCGCTAACTTGCGGTTATCCGATCAAACTCAGGTTAATTGTTGTATTAAGAAAATGCATGTTTTAAAATATAAACTTAAAAATGATGTTGCAATTATTTAGTAAAAGAATGCATTTTGTACAAGTATGCATTTGTATAGTTTTTAAAGAAAAATACCTGTAAAGTTGAAAGTATGCATTTTTAACAATTAATAGCAAAGAGAAAAACGAGCTACTTATCTGCCAAAGAAGTAATTTTTTGAAAGTCATTTTGAGTTGTACAATTAATAAAGTGACCAGAAGATGATCAAAGTTTGTTTTGCAAATATATGAAAAAAATGCATGGCGAGCCTATAAATAAATAAATAAACTAGCGAAGGGTTTATGAGTTTGAATTACCCGAACCTACAAGTAAATATACTAGCGAAGGGATTTCTAAGTTTTAAACTACCATATGAATTAATTCTAAGTTTGCCTATTCTAAGCATTTCAATAGTTACATAAGTGCGATAAATAATATTACAACACAGAGCGGGATAAAAGCTGAATTAAAGAAACTAAATAAAATAAAATAAATGAACTCCGAGGAGTATCTGTCTTCATTGACTTTGTTCCTTGCAAGCTGTCAAGAACAAACGGTTAGAGACAAGTAAATACAAATAACTTCGGATCCGTATCCAAAACAGTGAATGTTTTGATCACGGAGGGCTCATACTTAAATTTTGGAAAAAGACCATGCCAATCACGTCGTGGCTGCAAACGTATGGCTCGGTGGTCATTTTGATTGCCTCGCCTGCTAAACGTGTTGGTCTCTCGGATGAAAAAAGAAAAGATCATTATAATCACGTCGTGGCTGCGAACACATAACTTGTTGGTTATTTTAGTCACCTCGCCTACTAAACATGTTGATCCCTCGGATGAAATAAAAAGGTTTAAGCCTCATCCTTGCCCAGAAGTTATATTCTCCGTCTTTACAACTGTGGAGGCCTCAAAATCAACGGGTATTTTTCATCGGCCAGTGTAGTATCGTGTTCAAATCAACAAAATTAAATTGAAACAGTAAGCAACAGCAGTAGGCAGTAAACAGTAAACAGAGAGCCAATTTCCGAAAAGACGCGGTGTTTAGTTTAAAACAGTAAAACAGTAAATATTCGTTGCTCGGATGTTTAACCCAGTGAACAAAAAACAGAGAAACGAAAGAAGTAAATAAAGACAGATGAAACAGTGAGTTAATTATGAAAACATACCCGAATGAAACAGTGAATTAATTCTGAAAGACAGACCCGGAATAGTGACCAGAATCGGAATCAAAATATTCAGATTTTTCAGATAACCAACAACAGCTAAAAAAAATGCCATAATCTGAAAATACCCGACCCGGGTCACTGACCCAAATCAGAGATTCAAATCCGAAATCAAATATTTTCACCAATTTCAGATAACTAATCAAATAAGATACGAAATGCGATAATTCTAAGATATCCAAATCGGGTCGACCCGACCCGAATCAGTGACCCGAAATCAGTGAAGAACAAACAAATCTAATTTTTCCAGCAAATTCAGATAACCAATATGCAACATGTGAAATGCAAGGATTCTGGAAATATATCCAAATCGAGTCGACCCGACCCGAATCAGTGCCCCGAAATCAGTGAACAACAACAAATCTAATTTTTTTTCAGCAAATTCAGATAGCCAATATGCAAGATGTGAAATGCAAGGATTCTGGAAATATATCCAAATCGGGTCGACCCGACCCGGGTCAGTGACCCGACCCGAATCAGATATTCAACCCGAAATCAGTATTTTCGCCAATTTCATATAACCAATATACAGAAATATGAAATGCAAGAACTGTAAATATTACCCAAACCGGGTCGACCCGACCCGAATCAGAAACTCAACCCGAAATCAAATCTTTTCGCCTATTTCAGATAACCAACATACAGAAATATGAAATGCAAGAATTCTGGAAATATTATCCAAACCGGGTCGACTCGACCCGGCCCAAATCAGAAACTCAACCCGAAATCAAATCTTTTCGCCAATTTCAGATAACCAACATACAAAAATATGAAATGCAAGAATTCTGGAAATATTACCCAAACCGGGTCGACCCGACCCGGGTCAGTGACCGGACCCGGATCAGAAACTCAACCCGAAATCATATCTTTTCGCCAATTTTAGATAACCAACATACAGAAATATGAAATGCAAGAATTCTGGAAATATTACCCAAATCGGATCGACCCGACCCGAATCATACCCGAATCGGAGAATAAAAAACAGTGGAGAACAAACCTTTTCAGACTTAATTCTTGAATAACAAGGAAGACAAATGTTTGAAATCAAGAACACAACCAAAATATTTTTTTCAATCGGACCTCCGAAAAATCCCCGAAAAAAATCCCCTCTTTTGTAGAACACAAATGGGGGTATTTACAGATACTCACCCCGACGTTCACCCCCACCCATACCCCTTACACAGTCGAATTCGAATTTCAAAATAAAGGGAGAACAAAAATCTAATTTTTGGTGCGATTTCTTGGGGTGTGTGTTGCGGTGAGAGGTGATGGGGTTGGTGGTGTCAGGCGGCGGTGTCGGCGATTGGTGGTGTCAGGTGTAGGGTGCGGCGACGTGGGGGGTAGGGGTGTAGGGTGGCGGCGATTGGGTGGGTTAGGGGTGTTAGGTTTTTTATTTTTGGGGTTTTTGGTTTTTGGTTTTTTTTTTGGTTTTGTTTTGGTTTAAAGGGGAATGGGTATTGGGCTTGTGGGTCGCCAATTGGGCCTGGTCTTGGGTCATTGGGTTTGAGTTTGGGGTTTGGTGGGCGAAATAATGGGAAGAGGGAGTTGAATTATTTTGGTTTGAGTAGAATTAAATGGGTGATGTGTTGGGCTTTGGTGAAATGGGTTTTAGTTTGGGTAGAAATTGTTTTGGGTTGGAAAATGAATGGGTGATGGGTTGGACTTGGACGAAATGGGTTTTAGTTTGGGTAGAAATTGTTTTGGGTTGAAAAAATGAAAATGGTTTATGAATTAAAAAATATAAAAGGGGTTTAATATTAAAAATGTATTGAACAAAAATGTAAATTATTTAAATAACAATATAACGATGTGATAATAATAAAGATATAATATTTGCGAAATGTTTAATGCTATAAAAATGGAAATGCGATGCAATTTTGCGAGAATAAAATAACATAGAATTTTCGGATAAAACTCATGATTATGATAAAAATGCAAATGACATTAAAAATGCGAATAATAATAATAATAAGAGAATAATAATAATATATATATGCATGTATGTATATAGATTAAAATTATTTTGAAATGTTGAAAAATATTTAAAATTGCAAATAAATTGAAAAAGACGGGACAAAATTGGGTGTCAACGGTGATTTCCCCATAGGACCTTCACGGATACAATATCTTTATTCCTAAGACGTTTAATCTGTCTATCCAGTATTTCTACCGGCATTTCTTCATATTGAAGCTCTTCATTCAGGACTATTTCTTGGGGTTGGATGACGTGACTTGGATCATGCAAGTATTTTCGTAACATTGACACATGAAACACCGAATGCACCGCTTCTAATTCTTGTGGAAGGGCAAGTTCGTAAGCCACATTTCCCATCTCATATGGTCCAATAAACCTTGGGCTCAATTTTTCTTTCTTGCCAAATCGCATCACTCCCTTCATTGGAGAGACTTTTAAAAACACTTTCTCCCTTTCTTGAAATTCGAGATCTCTTTTGCGATGATCCACATAAGACTTATGACGGCTATGAGCTGTCTTGATCCGCTCCCGAATTATCTGAACTTTATCGTTCGTTTCTTGAATGACTTCGGGTCCGAACAGTAGTGTTTCGCCCACCTCGAACCACCCAAGTGGAGACCTACATTTTCGCCCATACAATGCTTCGAACGGAGCTGTATGTATACCAGCATGAAAACTGTTGTTGTAGGCGAACTCAATTAGACATAGATGGTCCAACCAGTTGCCCTGGAAGTCCAACACACAAGACCGCAGCATGTCCTCCAATGTTTGAATTGTTTGTTCAGCTTGTCCGTCGGTTTGCGGATGGAAAGTCGTACTCAACTTGACCTTTGTCCCGAGGCCCTGCTGGAAACTTTGCCAAAAGTGTGAGGTGAACTGGAAACCCCTATCTGAAATAATTTGCAATGGAATCCCGTGTAACCTCACTATTTCTTTCAAATAAATTTGTGCATACTGCGGTGCCCGATATGTAGTCTTGACTGGTAGGAAATGGGCTGACTTTGTAAGTTGATCTACAATCACCCATATAGAATCATAACCTTCTCATGTTTTGGGTAGGCTGGTCACAAAATCCATATGAATCACCTCCCATTTCCACATGGGGACGCCAATGTACTGAAGTAGGCCGCCGGGTTTTTGATGTTTGGCTTTCACCTGCTGACACGTAAGACATCTTCCGACAAACTCTGCAACATCTCTCTTCATTCCTTTCCACTAGTAATTTGCCTTGAGATCATGATACATTTTCGTTGATCCTGGATGAATGGAATACCTGGTATTGTGACCTTCGTCTAAGATCCTTCTTCTTAGATCTCTTACCTTAGGAACACATAACCTACCCTTATACCGAAGGGTACCATCATTTCCTCCTACTGTAAATTGTGAAGGTTTTCCTTGTTGAATCTTCTCCCGAAACCTAGCAAATTCCATATCCTCAAGCTGACTCTCTTTTATTTATGAAGTTAAGGCAGACTGTGAGGTATCACGTACCACCACCCTACCTTCACCGACCTCAGTTAAACTAATCCCGAGGTTCCCCAATTTTTGTACTGCATGAACAATACCTCTCTTTTGTACTGCCAAGTGGGCCAAACTGCCCATTGATCTCCTACTGAGTGCATCAGCCACCACGTTAGCTTTTTCAGGATGGTAAAGAATGCTAATGTCATAATCCTTAAGTAACTCTAACCATCTTCTTTGTCGGAGATTCAAATCCTTTTGCGTGGTTATATACTGCAAACTCTTATGATCTGTAAATATATCTACATGCACCCCATACAAATAGGGTCTCCATATTCATAAGGCAAACACTACCGCGATCAATTCCAAGTCATGAGTTGGATAATTCTTCTCATGTATCTTCAATTGTCGAGATGCATACGCAATAACTTTTCCAAATTGCATCAAGACACATCCTAACCCAACCCTAGAGGCATCACAATAGACTGTGAACCCTTCTTGTCCCGATGGTAAGGTTAGGACTGGTGCAGTAGTCAACAACTCCTTCAATTTATGAAAACTTGTTTCACATGCATCTGACCACTGGTACTTAATCGCTTTTTGAGTCAAATCGGGTCAAGGGAGCAGCAAGACTAGAAAAGCCTTCTACAAATCTTCTATAATACCCAGCCAAACCCAAGGAACTCCTAACTTCTGTCGGAGTGGTAGGTTTTGGCCAGTTCTTCACTGCCTCTATCTTTTGGGGGTCTACCATAATTTTATCCCTCGACACAACATGGCCCAAGAAGGCTACTTTTTCCAACCAAAATTCACACTTTGAAAATTTAGCGTACAGTCTCTCTTGTTTCAAGGTTTGAAGCACTGCCCTCAGATGTTCTTCATGTTCTTCAACACTCTTGCTGTAAATTAGGATATCATCTATGAATACAATCATGAACAAATCTAAGAATGGTTTGAAGATTCTGTTCATGAGATCCATAAAAGCTGCTGGAGCATTGGTTAACCCGAAAGACATGACCAAGAACTCATAATGACCATATCGGGTTCTAAACGCTGTTTTGGATATATCATCCAGATTTATTTTCAGCTGGTGATATCCTAAACGAAGATCAATCTTGGAAAAATAATTGGCTCCTTGAAGTTGGTCAAAAAGATCATCGATTCTTGGTAATGGGTATCGGTTCTTGATCGTGACCTTATTGAGTTGTCGATAATCAATGCACATTCGGAGCGATCCATCTTTCTTCTTCACAAAAATGACTGGTGCACCCCAGGGGGAAACACTAGGCCTTATAAAACCTTTATCCAGAAGATCCTTCAATTGTTCTTTTAACTCTCTCAATTCAGCTGGGGCCATTCGATATGGAGGAATAGAAATAGGTCTTGTACCCGGAATTAACTCTATAGCGAACTCCATTTCTCTATCCGGAGGAAGGCCTGGAAGATCTTCAGGAAAAATCTCTGGAAAATTTCGAACAATGGGGACATCTTGCACCGCTGGGGATTTTTTTGGGTATCTACTATATTAGCCAGATATGCGTACTCCACTTTGTGACTTCTTAATAACTTTTGAGCCCTAAGATAGGAAATAAGCTGACGTGAGGATATTCCAATCTTACCCTTTATAACAACTTCTGGTTCCTCGGGAAAAGATAGTTTCACTATCTTTCATCGGCAATCTAACATGGCATAACATGCTGACAACCAATCCATACCCAAAATGATGTCAAAATCTACCATATCAAGTAGTACTAGATTTACTATTGTTCCTCTGCCATTCACTTCTAATGAGAAATTTTTAACTACTCGAGAGGCCCAAACTGAGGCCCCTACGGGTGTCATAACCTCAAAAGGTTCACTTAAACAGGAAGGTTCTACATGTAAATTCTTAGCAAAACCCATTGACACATATGAAAATGTAGAGCCGGGATCGTATAATACAAATACAGGAATACTCGAGACCAGCTAAATACCCGTGACCACCACATTAGATGCCTCCGCCTCATTCCTCTGGGGCAAAGCATAGAGCCGATTAGAATTGTTGGACTGTTGGCCTCCCTGACCTTGTCGGGACTGGTTTCCCTGATTTCCCTTGTAGGCGGCTGTGGTTGCTTCTGACCTCCCATGAAAAAATTGAGTTTGGGTTCTCTTCTTGCCATCCTTGGCATAGTGGTCTGGTTCTCCACATTTGTAACACTCTTTCGGTGAAATCCAACATTCCCCGAAATGTTTCTTTTGACAAACCTTACAGACCGGTTTGTCACCCCCTGTGTTAGGATTAGTGGCATGGACATTGCTATATTGGTGGTTGAACCATTTGTGCCATTGGGGCCTATGATGGGACTGGCCTGCTGACTGGCTCGGTTTCGAAGAACCCCTACTACTTTCTTGCCTCTGGTTTTGATTTTGATTAAAGGATCCCGACGATTGAAACCTCTTCTGCGAATACTCTTTTTTTTTTTGCTTTAGCAAAACCTTCTACCCTTATTGCCATGTCGACGATCTGAAGGTAAGTCCGATCATGGGCTAATGCCACTACCTTCCCTGTCAAGTTTGAGTTTAAACTCTCAACAAATATTTTGACCTTCTCAATTTCCGTAGGAATACTGTGTGCGTTGTATGCCGACAATCGCATGAACTGGGTATCGTATTCTTGCACATTGGAGTCTCTTTATTTCAACTATTCAAACTCACGCCTGAGCGCATCTTTTCGGGTGTTAAGCATGTACTTTTCAATGAATGCGACTCCCCACGTCATCGATGGAGACATCGGGGAACGATTTCTTCTACAGTTTACCGTTGCACAATCCCCTTCCATAATCTTCTGAAGGAGGTAGTACGAGAACCAAGTCTTTAAAAAGACTCAAGATAGGCACGAGAAGAGTATGAAAGAAGTAAAACTGTTTAGGATGTTATTCCGTTCACTTATTACTAAGGTGGCGCGCACACCGTCGCAATAAGTAACCGTTCAAACACCCAACTCAAAGAAATTTCCTAGAATCTTCTAACCTGGTTTAGCTCTGATACCAACTTGTCACGCCCCGACTTTTCTCAAGTCTTTCTTTAGGACGTGATGGCACCTGGACAACTATCTCTTTTCAGGCGAACCATTTACTTCATTTTCTTCCTAAATTAGACAGGTATTTGCGGAACTAATATATATAATAATCAATTTGAAGTTTACGAAGAACAATCTCATGTGGGGCATTCCCCGAGATAATAAAACATAATTCTTTAAACAAACTTAGTCTAGAGTAACTTTCATCAAATCCGAAATAATGGATTGGTGGTACGATGAGGCTGCGGGATGATCGATAGCCCTCCTGCGGAGCTTTTCCTCTATCGCTCCTTCCTGAAATATGTTAAATAAAAGAGTCAGCCCTACATCTGGGGCTGAGTGGGAATCTCACCTTATAGTCCAAAGTAACCTCACAATATTTTTATTTACAATCACATTATAAGAAAATAATAAGCATGTTGAAATAAACAGATTACAACCCTTTTATTAAAATAAGTCAATAAATATTCACGTGCAAAATTTTCTCCCCACTCGTCTTAAAAAAAACAACTTAGTTTAATCAGTACTCCTGCTTTTTCCCATATAACATATTATACATTTGATGCGGTATGTGCAACCCGATCCAGTGCATTTATATATTTGTTGCGCTACGTGCAACCCGATCCAATGCATTTATATATATTTTTGCGGTACGTGCAACCCGATCCAATGCATTTATGTATTTGTTGCGGTACGTGCAACCCGATCCAGTGCATTTATATATTTGTTGCGGTACGTGCAACCCGATCCAGTGCATTTATATATTTGTTGCGGTACGTGCAACCCGATCCAGTGCATTTATATATTTGTTGCGGTACGTGAAACCCGATCCAATGCATTTATATATACTTGTTGCGGTCCGTGCAACCCGATCCAATGCATTTATGTATTTGTTGCGGTCCGTGCAACCCGATCCAATGCACTTATTTGTTGCGGTCCGTGCAACCCGATCCAATGCACTTATGTATTTGTTGCGGTCCGTGCAACCCGATCCAATGCACTTATTTGTTGCGGTCCGTGCAACCCGATCCAATGCACTTATTTATTTTTTAAATATGTCATATGTTCAAAAGGCTCAAATAATATTTTCTTCCTTCAATATTTCTCCCTTTTCACTTGTAAGGGTTACAACTCTCAAACCGTAAGTCGGATTTATCCCCGTAAAGTCAAAAACTGTCGAGTACAGAGTAATCTATAACTTTTATTCAGCACAATCTTTCATATTCCTTACCAATTTGTACAATTTTTACATTATACATTCTGCCCTTCCAGACTTCGGTTGATCCGAGGCAGAATGTTTAAACAGCGATAACTCTCAAACCGTAAGTCGGATTTATCCCCGTAAAGTCTCAAACTGATCGTAACAGAAAGATGTACAACAATATAAAATTTCATCCAATTCTAACAAGTATAGACCAGTATAAAATATTACAATTGCACAATCCAAACTAGTTATTAAACAATCATAAATTTCATGCCCATTCTTTCAATAACCGGATTATATTCTAACATGTATTGTAACTTAAAAATAAAGGATTTTACTAAGAACTTTGAGTGAGAAAACTCACCTTTGTTGCTTCGTAACCACGAACAAAACCTCAACTTCAACCAAACCTTTTTGGAACTCCTTAATTGCTCTCTTTAATCTTTTTTTTCCCTCTCTTTGCTTTGTTTCTGATTTGCTGATTTTTTCCTTTGTATTTCCCTTTTTTGTTGTGTTTTATATAAGGGTGGCCAGTGGGCCGGGACGGCCCCACCCCGACCCGGTCCCGCCCCGACTCCGCTAAAAAAAAAAAAACATTGGCGGGCCTCGAACTCGGGACGGGACAATGTCTCGTCCCGCGAGACCCGAGCCCGCCCCAGGCCCGCCCGCCCCGACCCCGCCCCGACCCCGTCCCGAGCCCGACCCCGACCCCGACCCCGCCCTTTGTCCCCCCTTTGCAAATATGACCGTTGCACCAACGACCATTTTAGATTTTGGCCGTTGGCCAACGGCCATTTTAGGCCTCCCCCAACCCCCCATACCCCTTAATATTTATTTTAACCATTAAGTTATTATATTTACACTTTAACCCAATTTTTCAACTATAAATAACTCATTTTCTCTTCATCTTTCTCACAAATCTTCCTACAATCTCTCTAATCTCTCAATATCTCTCTCTACAAGTCTACATTGTTTACTAAATATTCAATTTTATTTATTCATTTGGGAATTGGGAGTGAAGTTGGCAACTAGCTTGAGGATCTTCCATCGAGCAAAGTTTCAATTTTCAACCTCTCGATTACACGTCGACGTTACGTCAGCGTTTGGTACATTCGTTCTTTCATTAAATTATTATTGTCTGTTTATTTTATTTAGCGCACTTAATTTTATTGTCTTTAATTATTTATTATCATAATTAAAATAGAAGGATTAAAAGGTATGTTTAAGGGTAAGGGTAAGGGTAAGGGTGCTTCTTCTAGTAGGGGCAACCAGGGCAAGGGTACTTCTTCTAGTCATCTTATTCCTACACAGGATGATTTTGTTGATACTCAACATTTTCCTACAATACCATTAGATTTAGACCAGGAGCTATTTTCTGAAACTCAAGAAGACTTTAATTTAGACGATGATCTAGATGATACACCCACTAATATTGATGACAACACACCCACTAGTGCACCTTCAACTGAAATACCTCATATTCCCCCTAGTATGAGACGAGGTCCAGCAAAACGACCATTAAAATCAGATGCATGGACATTTTTTGATAGGGACGTAGAGAATCAAGTAGCTATATGTAAAATTTGTAAAGATGTTTTAAAATTTAAAACTGGAAAAGGTCATGGTGGGACGGGGGGTTTAATTAGACACGTAGTAAGTGCTGATCCAGCTAGGTATGCCCAATACCAGGCTTCAAAACCGGGTGCGCAAACGCCCGCTCCATCGGGACAAGGTTCACATATCGACATCGTCCCCACCAAGTACCGGGTCAAATTAACCCTATGACGGGGGAAATTGTAGGCTCTAAATACAATAAACATAGAGATAGGGAAGCAATATCAAAATTAGTTATTGTGGAGGGTTTTCCTTTTTCATTTCCTTCATATCCCGGTTTTATTCATTACATTAGAGATATATATAATCCTGCTTTTAACGGTTTTCCTAGATCAACTGTTAAGAGAGATGTATTTAAATTCGCGCATGAATATCAACAATATTTACATTTTTCATTATATCATATTAATGGCAAAGTATCTATCACGTCTGATATAGGTCGTAGTACTAACGGCCATGATTATTTAACGGTAACTTGTCATTGGATAGATTATAAATGGTCTATGCAAAAACGTATTTTAGCGTATAGATATATAGATGATAGGCACACTGATACTTTTATTGTAGATAATATTTATCAAGTGTGCGATTATTACGGAATAACCGATAAAATTATGACTATTACATTAGATAACGCTTCTTCTAACAATTACGCAATTACAATTTTAAAAAATAGTTTAACTCCATCTTTTCCAGATCATTTTCATATAAAATGCGCGTACCATATATATAACTTAATTGTAAAGGATGGTCTATCACTTTTTGAAGACATTCTTAGTAAAATACAATTTGCTATAAACTTTATTTTTAAAAGTAATAAAGTACAACGTAGAAAAGAATATAAAAAAACTTGTCACGATTGTGGACTACCTTATAGAAAAATTCCACAAGAAGTATCCACTAGGTGGAATTCTTTATACGAGCAACTACTTGTTGCTTATGACTATAAAATATCTATAACTTTATTTTTTAACTCTCATAATAAAAATCCAGCTGATATGATTTTAGATAGTGATTGAGTAAAAATTTCCGAACTTATTGTATTTTTAGAGAAATTTTTTCAAGCAACAAAAGAATTTTTTGGTATATATTATCCTACTATTTCAACTATGTTGTTTTATATAACTCTAATATTTTTATTACTTAGTGAATATATGGAAAAACCAGCTTATAAGGCAGCTATTAAAAAAATGTTTATCAAAATAAAAAAATATTTTATTCCTATTCCCACTATTTATATTATTGGTTCTGTATTAAATCCTACTATTAAAATAGACGGTACTAAATCACTAATTGAAACTATTTACGATTGTATAGAAGTACTACCACCTCCAAGTCCCAAAAATCTAAATCACCCACCACCTATTGAACAAAGTCAAACTAAAGAAGAAGTGTTGTCTAGCGTAGAACACCAATGCAAAAAAATATATAGATTTTATCAACAAGAAAATACTAGTAACTTACCGGCGTCCATACCATCTTCTTCATCTTCAACACAACCTCACAAAAGACATGTTGTTTCTGCGGCTAGTATTGAAAGCCTCAGAAATAGAATGTGCGGCCGTACCTCTACTACTAACTAAATTAGCAAGTTGGATATTTTTATTTTGCAGGGTTCTGTACCGTATCAAGAAGTTATCAATGAAGATGGACATGAAGACTTGCTGAAATACTGGAGGGGGAATGAGAAGACTTTTTCGACACTTTCATTGATGGTCCGAGATGTTTTGAACATTCAAGCGTCATCAACTACATCTGAAAGCGCTTTTTCTGCCGGCAGATATCAAATAGGAGACCACAAACACTCATTAGCCGGAGACAGCTTGGAAATTGCAGTATTATTCAGAGATTGGATACGAGCGGAGCGGAGAAGGTGCGGTCAACCGGAGATCAACGAAGAAGATGATGAAAACTACAACAAAATCTTAACCGAAGGTAGTGGAAGCGACGTGGATCAATTTGACCAACAAATACCAATTCCAACCGAAGAACCACAGGAAATCATCAAGCAATTAGAACAAGTTTTTTTGAGAATGTAATTTTTTTAATTGCAATTTTATAATGTAATTTGCAACTTTTGGACAACACCACAAAGTTGCAATTTAGATTTTAGACAATTGTATTTGTAATTTTGTATTACAAAAAAATCATGTCTATTAAATAATATAAGAGGCACAAAAATAGCATTGGGATGTTTTTATTACACTATCTTATTTTGTTTATTGAGTTTTTTTTATACATATGTTATTTAAAAAAAAAAAAGGAAAACCCGCCGGACCCCGCTCCGAGCCCGACCCTGACCCGACCCGCCCCGCCCCGATACCGACGGGATCGGGATCGGGACTGGACTGGAGCAAGTCCGGCCAGACCCGACCCCGACCCCTTCTCCCGTCCCGCCCCGACCCTGACCCCGACCCCGCCAGACCCGAGCCCGGCCCACTGGCCAGCCCTAGTTTTATATAAAAGTGTATGTGTGTGTCGTGTTGCACAAATTTTGGGATGTGAGGGAGTGGAAGAATGGGTTGAGGGAGAGGGGTTGGTTGGGGGGAACGTGCAAGATTATCTTATAATCTTTTTTTTTTAATTTTTTTACAGGACTTTACAATCATGAAGTGCTTAACCACAGCATCCTACTCCATTCTGATTAATGACAAGGCAAGCACCCCGTTCCCAGCTAAAAAGGACTGACATAGGGTGATCCATTTTCACCATACCTGTTTGTGTTGGCAATAGAGTACTTGACCAGGATGCTTAAAGGCTTGAATCAGATTAAATAGTTTAATCATCCCAAATGTGCAAAAAAGAATCTCACGCAGCTTGATTTTGCTGATGATCTATTGCTTTTCTGTAGAGGATATTTTAATTCTGCTAAACATCTATTTGAATACTTCTTTAAGTTCTCCGTAGCATCAGTATTGGTGGCAAATCTTGACAAATCTTCCATTTATTTTGGAGGAGTAAAGGTGGATGTACAATAGGAGATAATTGATGAACTAGGACTGGTACAAGACACACTGCCTATCAGGTATCTTGGGGTGCCTCTGAGCTCTAAAAGATTGACCATTGTCCAATACAGACCTTTGGTAGACAAGATGGTAGGAAGAGTCACAAATTGGACAGCCAAGTTTCTATCCTATGCAGGAAGGTTACAGCTGATCAAAAGTGTCTTAGTGGTTATCCAAACCTTTTGGTCTTAGATTTTTGTGCTTCCAAAGAAAGTAGTAGAGATGATTGAAGGTATTCTAAGGAGGTTCTTGTGGACTGGGAAGACAGTTGTGTCAAGAAAAGCTTTACTGGCATGGGAAAAATTATGTTGGCCAAAATCAGCTGGTGGTTTCAATGTTATTGATATTGCTATCAGGAACAAGATAGCTATCTGTAAGTTCCTATGAAATCTGTTTAGGTGCCGCCCCGACCCCGACATTTTAAAAAAAAGTTTTTTACGATACCGGGACTCGAACCGGGATGGGACATGGTCTCGTCCAAACCCGTCCCGGCTCGTCCCAGTCCCGCCAGGACCGACCTGGTCCCGGTCCAGCCCTGGTCCCGCCCGAAACCCCCCTTTGCACAAATAACCGTTGCACCAACGACCATTTTACATTTTGGCCGTTGTGCAATGACCATTTTTGGCCTCCCCCTCCCCCTCCCCCAACCCCCCTACCCCCTTAATATTTATTTTTTAACCCATAAGTTATTATATTTACACTTTAAACCAATTTTTCAACTATAAATACCTCATTTTCTCCTCATCTTTCTCATAAATCTTCCTACAATCTCTCAATCTATCTCTCTACAAGTCTACATTGTCTACTAACTATTGAATTTTATTTATTCATTTGGGAGTGAAGTTGGCAACTAGCTTTATGATCTTCCATCGAGGAAAGTTTCAATTTTCAACCTCTCGATTACACGTCGGCGTTTGGTACATTCGTTCCTTCATTAAATTATTATTGTATGTTTATTTTATTTAGCGCACTTAATTTCATTTACTTTAATTATTTATTAATATAATTATAATGGAAGGATTTAAACGTATGCTTACGGGTAAGGATAAGGGTCAGACTTCTTCTAGTAGGGGAAACAAGGGCAAGGGTACTTCTTCTAGTAATCCTATTTCTAGACAGAATCCTATTCCTGCACAGGATGATTTTGTTGATACTAAACATTTTCCTGCAATATCATTAGATTTAGACGAGGAGCTATTTTCTGGAACTCAAAAAGACTTTAATTTAGACGATGATCTAGATGATACACCTACTAATGTAGATGACAACACACCCACTAGTGCACCTTCAACTGAAATGCCTCATATTCCCCCTAATATGAGACGAGGTCCAGCAAAATGACCATTAAAATCAGATTCATGGACATTTTTTTGATAGGGACGTAGAGAATCAAGTAGCTAGATGTAAAATTTGTAAAGATGTTTTAAAATTTAAAACTGGAAAAGGTCACGGTGGGACGGGGGATGTAATGAGACACGTAGCAAGGGCTCATCCAGCTAGGTATGCCCAATACGAGGCTTCAAAATCAGGTGCGCAAACACCCGCTCCATCGGAACAAGGTTCACATATTGTCCCGGACCAAGTACAGGGTCAAATTAACCCATGACGGGGGGAATTGTAGGCCCTAATTACAATAAACATAGAGATAGGGAAGCAATAGCAAAATTAGTTGATATGGAGGGTTTGCCTTTTTCATTTACTTCATCTCCTGGTTTTATTCATTATATTTGAGAAATGTATAATCTTGCTTTTAACGGTTTTCCTAGATCAACTGTTAAGAGAGATGTATTTAAATTCGCACATGAATATCAACAGTATTTACGTTATTCATTATATCATTTTAATAGCAAAGTGGCTATCACTTCCGATATAGGTCGTAGTACTAACGACCATGATTATTTAACGGTAACTTGTCATTGGATAGATTATAAATGGTCTATGCAAAAATGTATCTTAGCGTATAGATATATAGATGATAGACACACTGGTGTTTTTATTGCAGAAAATATTTATCAAATGTGCGATTATTACGAAATAACTGATAAAATTATGACTATTACATTAGATAACGCTTCTTCTAATAATTATGTTATTACAATTTTAAAAAATAGTTTAACTTTATCTTTTTCAGATCATTTTCATATAAAATGTGTGTGCCATATATATAACTTAGTTGTAAAGGATGGTCTATCACTTTTTGAAGACATTCTTAGTAAAATACAATTTGCTATAAACTTTATTTTTAAAAATAATATAATACAACGAAAAAAAGAATATAAAAAAACTTGTCACGATTGCCAACTACCTTATAGAAAAATTTCAGAAGAAGTACTCACTAGGTGGAATTCTTTATACGAGCGACTACTTGTTGCTTATGACTATAGAAAACCTATAACTTTATTTTTTAACTCTCATAATCAAAATCCAGCTGATATGGTTGTAGATAGCGATTGGGGAAAAAATTCCGAACTTATTGTATTTCAACAAAAGATTTTTTCGGTATATATTATCCTACTATTTCAACTATGTTGTTTTATATAGCTCTAATATTTTTACTGCTTAATGAATATATGGATAAACCAACTTATAAGGCAGCTATTAAAAAATATTTATCAAAATAAAAAAATATTTTATTCCTATTTTACCACTATTTATATTATTGGTGTTGTATTAAATCCGACTATTAAAATAGACGGTACTAAATCACTTATTGAAACTATTTATGATTGTATAGTAGTAGTACTACCTTCAAGTCCCAAAAATGCAAATCACTCACCACCTATTGAACAAACTAAAGAAGAAGTGTTGTCTAGCGTAAAAGACGCATGCAAAAAAGTATATAGGTTTTACCAACAAGAAAGTGCTAGCAACCTACCGGCTTCTATACCATCTTCTTCTTCTTCAACACAACCTCACAAAAGACATGTTGTTTCTGCGGCTAGTATTGAAAGCCTCAGAAATAGAATGTGCGGTGGTAACACTACTAACCGAATTAGCGAGTTTGATATTTTTGTTTTGCAGGGTTCTGTACCGTATCAAGCAGTTCTCAATGAAGAAGGACGTAAAGACTTGCTGAAATACTGGAGGAGGGATGAGAAGCCCTTTCCGACACTTTTAATGAAGGCCCGAGATGTTTTGAACAATCAAGCGTCATCAACGGCGTCTGAAAGCATTTTTTCTGCCGGCAGATATCAAATAGGAGAGCACAAACACTCGTTAGCCGGAGACAGAGATTGGATACGAGCGAAGCGAAGAAGATGCGGTCAACCGGAGATCCGAAGAAGAAGACGAAAACTACAACGACATCTTATCCGAAGGTGGTGGAAGCGACGTGAAGCAATTTGACCAACAAATACCAATTCCAATCGAAGAACCACAGGAAATTATCAAGAAACTAGAACAGGTTTTTTTCAAAATGTAATTTTTTTAATTGCAATTTTACTATGTCATTTGCAACTTTTGAACAACACCAAAAAGTTGCAATTTTGACAATTGTATTTGTATTACAAAAAAAATCATATGTCTATTAAATAATATAAGAGGCACAAAAACAACATTGAAATATTTTTATTACACTATCTTGTTCAATTATTGAGTTGTTTATATATATGTTACTTTTTAAATTAAGTGCAAAAAAAAAATCCCGCCCCGACCCAATCCCGTCCCGCCCCAGCCCGATCCCGCCCCGTCCCTTTTCCGACGGGATCGGAATCGGGACGGGACTTCGGCGAATCCCTCTTGTCCCGACCCGATCTCGATTCCGCCCCTCCCCGTCCCGCCTCGATCCCACCAAACCCGCCCAGACTCGTCCCGGCCCAGCCCATTGGCCACCCCTAGAACAGAGGAATACACTTCATGTTGCTTAGGATTGGGCTAGTGTGAGTTTTGGATCTTGGTTTACTTATAAATATTTTTCCTATGTAATATAATATGTTCAGTTACCAAAAATAAGTCAGTAACCTATAGTATATTTGATGTGCTTTTTGGTGAGGAGTAATATAGCTTTTTTTTAGGGTGTGAAGGAGTCTTATATATATAATATATTGATGAGATTAATTTCTATAGATAGATAGTGTTGAATCAACTTCTCTTTCCGTCTCGATTGATATGATATTATTTAGACATCTGTATAAATAATAAATTATTTTATTAAGAAAAAAATAATATTTTTAATTTAAATTATTTTTAAATATAACAAGTAAGTTTCTTTTTAAAGAATTAAATAATGTTAGTATAAGAACTTCTTGTTTACGAAGTATTAATACACAATGAAAGACATAGATTGACCCTTAAACTATATCCGAAATCTCGATATCACACTCAAACTATTAAGGCGGTCTATTACCCTCTACACATTTAAAAGGTGAATTTATTTACCCCTGATACACATATAACTAGTTGCACATGGGAGTGTTACACACTCGTCCGCCACGTCAGCACCATATATGCGCCAAGTCAGCGTTAGGGCTGTTCATTTCGGATATTCGATCCGATCTGAAAATTTTGAATCGGTAAAATTATAATCCGAATCCGATCCGAAAAAACCGGATATCCGAAATTTTCATATTTTAAATCATATTTTAATTTATCCGAAATATCGTGTGTCAACAACTTTTCTAACATTTTATTTAAATCCTATTTTAATTTATCATAAAATTCCACATAATTATAGTCAGTATAATGCTATCGTTAATCGTCCACCCGCATCAAGAATTTCTACCAAGTTATACGATATGAAGAGGATTTATGCATTGTCTTAAAATAACATTGTTTACATTGCCATGATATAAAATCAAGCTCCTTCACTTGCTACTTTTTTTTTAAAGGAAAATGGATAGTGAAGACGTGGAGGAAATGAAGTTTTGTTTCCTTTTGAATCGATTGACTTCTAAAATTTCTTTATATATGGTAATACTTAGTTGAAAGATTGCATCATTTACTTTGGATCCACTCCAATCTCCTTATCTACTGTAATACTTAAAATAATTGTATAATTAGTAACAGTATTAAAATTTGTCAGAAGAAGAACTTAATTCTTTCCCTTTGTTTTTTGATGAAGGTATGGAAGAAACATAATAATCAAACAAATGAAAATCGAAAAGCACAAATGCAGCCTAACTATTAGGGAAAATCAAAACAACACAACAACAACATACTCAAGGGAAAATCAAAAGAAAATAAAAATAAAAAATAAGATATTTCGGATATTTTGAATATCCGAAAATAGAGAAATTGTGATCCGTATCCGATCTAATTTTTTTGGATATCCGATCCGAAATATCCGAAACTCAAAAAAGTGAATCGGATATCCGAGTTTTCTGATCGGATCGATTGGATAGCGAATTGAATCGATCGGATTATTATGAACAACCCCAGTCAGCGTCAAGTCAGAAATCTTTTAAATTTTAATTTGTATATTCTTTTTTTCTTTTTCCTTATTCATTTGATTTTTCTTTTATTAATTATATTTACACTAATTAATCCCTAATTAATCATTAAATTTCTCCAATAATTTTCACTAAATAATCCCACCACCCCATCTCACCGGACCACCATATCCGCCGCCACCATCTCCATCAATTTCATCACCACCACTACCGAATGCACTGTCTACTACCAATTTCATTTTTCCACCATCAAAAATCAAAGCATAGATCATATATTTGAGCACCCACCTTCAAACCCACCATTTTTTTTCTTTTTTTTTTTAGTGGAAAACCGATTAGCTTATACCTGCCTCAAACCAAAGACTGCACTATTCGTTACAAGAGGATTTACCCTTTGAATCCTCAATCCCAAGCAAGAAAAGAGATACCTTGTTTTTCAGGGAGGGGGACATCATTTCTAATAGATTTACAGTCTGCACAGTGATTGTCTTTTCAGCACTTGCTGGATACTTCCTCCGTCTCCAACCTAATTGTAAACCACCATTAAATATCACTTCGCCCAAATAACCAATAAGCTACACAAACAAACAGAGATAAACTATATGAAACAAAAATCGAAAAAAAATGTAGAAGAACAGGGGGTGGGAGGGAATGGATAGCAAAACAATTGCAATTTATTCAAGAGTTTGGGTGAACAAGAAGAGCTTCAAATAGAGGTTTTTTTAAATTTCAGATTTTTCGAATTTTATTTGTGAATTTGAAATGAAGAAGAAGAAGGGCTTGAGATGTCTGGGTGGGGGTGGCGTGAAGGTGAGGAGAAGAGGGAGGTGGGTGTTGGGTCTCATCTGAACGGCTCGCTGCCTATTTAGTTACATTTTTTGTTTTGATTCCAGAACAGAACTAGAGATTCTGACCCCTCCCTTGAAAGCTCCTGGTGCTGCGACTATCACCGGTAAGTTATTTTGTACAGATTCCAATAAATCTCTTGTGCCTTCAGCATAACCACCTAAGAGACGAATATCTTGAATAAAAGGAAGTGGGAGAGCAGAGATTATTTCGGTAAACCGATGCATAGGTTATTTCGGTAAATCGATACATGAGCTGAGGCTCCCATGTCCCGCCGACCCTCCGCAAAAGTAAGGGCTCCCTATCAGAAACAAGCAGAGTAAAAGGCGGGTAAAACTCACATAAACAGTGGTGTGAAGGAGAAGAAGGGGAATGGTGGTGAGATGTAGAAGAAGAGGTGAAGGAGAAGATGAGTGGGGTGGGTGGGGTGAAATCAGTTGTTTGTTCAAATAAATAAAAAATAGACCTCACTTTCATATTATTTAATTATAAATTTTTTTATATGTCACACAGAGATATAATAGATAGCTTTAATAATTTAAAAATAATACCAAAATTTTGAATATAATTTAAAGATTAATCTATGTCTTTTCGCCAATTATAAATGTAGAAGCATTATAACCTCAGGAGCAAAATCAAGTTCATGATTGGCAGCAGAGTAATCCAAGGTTGATAGGCTAAATGTATATCTCACATTGTCTTGAAAAGGCTAATGATTTATTAATCCAAGGTTGATAGGCTAAATGTATATCTCACATTGTCTTGAAAAGGCTAATGATTTATTAAGTGTCGCAAAATTAGCTTATAAAAATTTGATCCGTCAACCCGTTTAAATTTAAGCGGATCATTGATTCGCTCAACCCATTTAGTCCAGCTCATTTCAATCCATCTAAAAATTGTGATGATAAGTAATTCGAATTAGGCTGATATTTAGCTCAGATTAACTCATAAAAATCTTGTCAAAATATTTTTAAAAAACTTTTTTTTTACTTGATATGTTATGTATAGCCATAATGTAGGGGGAAATAGTTTTATTGGATACTTGCAAAAATACAAAAGAACAAATAAAAAAATTAAAACTCAGTAAAAATTGGAAGTGTTTGCTTATGACACGCTCTTTAGTCTATTTCACTCCAAGTAGCTTTTGAACGGATCACTTTATTAGCCTAGCCCATTTCAACCCACCCAAATTCAACCCAATCCACCTATTTGACACCCCTATGATCAGCATATGATAGATCACCAGCAAATTCTTGACCTTTTCGATTGGACACATAGTCCTTCAATGTTTGAATTGAGTAAAAAAATTATCCTGCATTCAAGTTTTTCACATTGTTTCACCACAAGAGAAACAGACAACGGCTCAGAGGTGAATCCAAAATTTAAAACATAACAGGTTCAACCTTTAAAGTTTTCAATACTGAACTCATTCAGTTGAATCTATTGCTCAAAGGGTACATCAGCCTCTCTGTAACTCAACCTTGTTAATCACTCACCAATAATCCCAAACATGTAAGGAACATCTCCAGCTAGAATTTGGAGTTCTCCCACTTGAAAAAAATATGTCACATTATATTACATTTTGACCAAAAAGTAGAAACAAACTATATGATGCTAAGGGACTGACAAGATAGTTATTGTTCAAGAAACTCTTTCTTTATCAGTTGGTTCTTTTTGGTCCATACATATTGTATTGGGGGATCAAGTCTCGGGCTGAGATAATCGAACGGACACACGAGGAACCAGGGGCTCATCATAGCTGGCCTCTATTTCCACAAACCCGTGTCACATTTGTCAACCTTGGTTATTTTCCGCTACATAATAGAACGTTAGCACTACGGGAATGTCCCGTCTTTTGTATTTTAGGGTTGAAAATTCTAGTTTCTATTTTTGTTAAATATGACTTCTAGGGGAAGTCTCATCTTCCACACTTGTAATCCTAGCATTTTTCTCTCTAAGCTTGAAACATACAACGTCATTGTTAAGCTCTTTTTATCTTATATTTGTGCTATTTTATAGTCATTTTTACTTACATCATTGTTCGGGTTCCTCGTATAAATAACTAGCATAGTGGAATATGTAGTCCGGATTACGGTAGTAGTTCCCCCCAATAACGGTTACAGCATGTCTCTTAGAGCCAGTTCTAGTAATAAGGATGAAAACTCTTGGAAAGAGCTCGTGATCGCATACGACCCACTTATCTTTAACCCTACTTCCCTAACAAAATTAAATGAGAATTCTAAAATCATTTTTAGAGATATACACATATCTTTCAAAGAGATGGAGTCAAAATGAGTTAATTCTATGTTTTATTAGTAGCTTTTCCTTCTTTTAGTAGCAGATCTATTTGAACTTCGTTACTTTAACTTTACACTTTTGATGATCAGTCAAATAGATTGACTAAATAGTTCTGTTATTCACAAATTACATACATATAACTTTGTTGAATATGATGATCCACCACTTCACTTTATCAACTAAAAGTTTGCTACTATTTGCGATGCCACTAAAGCCTGAAACAGTCACTGTACAATTTCTCATTTTCATATGTATGAATGATCAAATTATTGCCTAGCTAAAGTTTCTGCATCGAGGAGTTATTTCAGCTAAGTTTCATTTCATTCTGGGTCATAGCAGACAGTTTATATAAATTTAGTTGATGCTTTTTATTAGGAAAGATGATTACTCTCTACACTTTTTCTTTCTTTTTCTTGTCTGCAGCTGACAGTAGCACTATGCACAATATGCTATGGTGGATATGGAATTGTTCTATACTCTTTGAAGGGGAGTGTTGATGTACCTGACAAAATTGTTGTCATGTGACCAGAAGGTTACGGGTTCGAATCGTGGAAACAAGGTTACGGGTTCGAATCATAGAAACCGTCTCTTGCAGAAATACAGGGTAAGATTGCGCACAATAAACCTTTGTGGTTCAGCCCTTCCTTGGACCCCGCGCCTGACAGGAGCTTAATGCACGGGACTGCCCTTTACTCACGGACTCTATACTCAATAATACATGTTCAAATTAATAACTCAATTTACTGATCATCATTACTACCAATTCACAAGGCTCGTACCAACGCAACATATAAGCAACGTAGCGATTTATCTATGAAAAAAACACATACATGACTCAGCACCTTGTTCCCGAAGCACAGAACCTATTGTCCCTACTTCTAGTATATAGCAAAACATATATCAACTCATTACCTGTGTATATATATGATATACAGGAGATACATGAATATACAAGAAAGATGTACACAGATACTGTCAAGATGGAGATGTCCGGTATAGTGCGGAATTAGACAAAGCAGCCAATTAAATACAATAACAAAGATAATATGAGACAAAAATTTAACGTGATTCGGTCTTGACCTACATCCACAATAAATAAAAGGAGCAAATTTACTAACAACAACGAATACAAAAGAGACTACAACACACAATCTCAAGTATTCCAAAAATCCTAAGAGAATAACCTCACAAGATCACTCCAAGAAAGGCTTCACACAAGTATTTCCCAACACAATTCTCTTGCAAATACTAGCTATAGAAAAGAGAGACTCAACTAATTATTCTTCTCAAATTGGTGTGTTCTTAGAATGAAGAAATGACTCCTTTTATAGGAGCAAAACTTGACCTCCAAATTGTATAATAAAAAAAATGATCAAATTTTCTCTACCACAACCAAATTTTGGCCCCAATAAACTTTCTCAGCCATGTTCCAATTGGCACATGCCAAATAAGGCAATTACAAATCTCCATCTTGGCCTGATTTTGGCCAATATAGTAAATATGCTCCCCGAAGGGCATATTTCAAAATTTCATGATGTCAGAATCAGACGAATCTCCGTCTAATGTCGAAATAGCAGCAACACATGTAATAGCAGACCCTAATAACGTGTACAACGTCCCAGACTTACGTGCATTCATAACCACAAGAGCACCTCGAGAGACTTCAAGAACTCCACATTCACCGGTGTATTTGCAGCCAAAAGATTCTAGAATGCCTAAAGAGCTGTTGGTAAGAGTTCTCACCACGCCATCATGCATTATGATTCGGACGGTACCTTTTCCAATAATCTTTCCGGCAACATTATTTCCCATCAAAACAACTCAACCTTCAACAGAATCATATGTAGAAAACAAGTCCTTGTTAGGACACATAACGAAAAACCCGAATTTAAAATCCACTCATCATTAGAACTAAAACTATTTTCAGTTACTAAACTATAGCTCCTTCAATCTCATCAGCTGCAACACTTGCATCAGCAATGTCATTAGAACTAAAATATTTTCAGTTACTAAAATATAGCTCCTTCAATCTCACTAGCTGCAACACTTGCATCAGCAATGTCAGAATCAGCGCCCATTTTTCTTTTTTTCAACTTAGGACGCTTAAACTTAATGTGGCTTTTTTTATGACAATAATGGCACGCTGAACTATAGTATCTAGACTTTGCATCAGATTTACTCCTAACAAATTAACCAACCGCCTGATTTTCACTACCTTTCCTAGTAATATCTCTATCTATCTTTAGATTTCAGCATAGATTTGATTTTTTTATAAGAGATAATTTCTTTCCCATAAAGTATAGTATCTTTGATACCAATTTGTTAGGATCGAGATGTCCGGAATAGTGCGGAATTAGACAAAACAGCCAATTAAAGACAATAACAAAGATAATATGAGACAAAGATTTAACGTGATTCGATCAACTTGACCTACATTCACAATAAAAAAAAAGGAGCAAATTTACTAACAACAACGAATACAAAAGAGACTACAAAAGTAGAGATTAGATTCTCACGTATTCCAAAAATCCTAAGAGAATAACCTCATAAGATCCCTCCAAAAAAGAATTCACACAAGTGTTTCCCAACACAACTCACTTGCAAATACTCTCTATAGAAAAGAGAAACTCAACTAATTATTCTTCTCAAATTGGTGTTCTTAGAATGAAGAAATGACTCCTTTTATAGGAGCAAAACTTGACCTCCAAATTGTATAATAAAAAAAAATGATCAAATTTTCTCTACCACAACCAAATTTTGGCCCCAATAAACTTTCTCAGCCAAGTTCCAATTGGCACATGCCAAATAAGGCAATATCTTACGAATCTTCACCTTGACCTGATTTTTGGCCAATATAGTAAATATGCTCCTCGGGGGGTATATTTCAAAATTTCATGATGTCAGAATCAGACGAATCTCCATCTAATGTTGAAATGTGCAAACCCCAATAACGTGTACAACGTCCCAGACTTACGTGCATTCATAACCATAAGAGCACCTCGAGAGACTTCATACCGCTAGTGATAAATGAAAATGACAACTGGATTTTTGGTTGTGGGGAATGGTGATCATTGAAATATTATTACAAGATTAAAACAAAGCAATTTAGATGATGTAATTACATATATACTAACCCTTACTACATACTAGGAAAATACTACATCTCTATCAAGTCTCACCAAGTAGAAGTAATTTACAGGCATGACAATTTTCTTCAGAATGCTTGACGCTCATTACGAGCCTTCTCCTTCTCTTTGACTTCACTTCCTTGTTTAGTATCATAATCTATTTTTATAAATAAAATAATTGGATCAGCAAAATATGGACACTAGAATACTTGAGAGATAAAACATAAAGCATATATTTAAGTAAAATTTATACCAGGGGCTTTCCCCTGTTTAATGTTTTCCTCGTCCTCTTTGTTTCCTCCATAGATGCCTCCAAAACCTTCATCATCTGATCTTGTTGCATATGCATCTCCATAGCTGCTCGACATCGTGTCCCTTCAATCCAATTATAAATACCATATTATTATTACTCCACAAACAATGAACGATATATTAGAATTAAAACTAAAACTTGACTGCACCCCAAGGCATATCTATAATTTTAAAGGGTTATGTAAACTACACAATCTGATCACACACTTATCTTATAAACTATCAATTCTTCGTTCGATCTGTGTATATAACGTAAATCTAATTTTCATACCACGGGTGCATCATGTCACTGCACACTACTCTTCCGCTAACAGGGACAGTAAAATATCCAAACATACTATAAATACTATGCATACACAGATATTACTCATATACACTAACAGGTGGAAACAGTCACTCTTAGGGTTAACCTATTATGGCAAATTAATTTATATTTTAGGATACTAGCATCTCCCCTTACATGAATTTTTTAAATTTGAGTGAACTGCTAACGTAGACGTTCTTTTATATAGTTTTTGAGTATATAAAAGTTAAGAGACTATGCAATGATAGAATTTAAGTGGAGATATGAATACCGACAATATTAGCTAACTACACAAAAAAACTGAAATTAGCTACGAACTTCATCTTTAATCGGTGCTAAATTCCTTGTAGCTAAGGAGTTATTTTGATATGATAATCCGTCGCTTATCGAATTGTTGCTGTTTAGCAACAGAATATTTCTGTTGTCCGAATTTATGTGTTATAGTAGATCTCTGCTTCTAGCTAGAATATGATCAGTTTTACTGAAATTAAAGGTAAAAACAAAAGGAAGCTTACGCAGTTTTGTGTTCTTCTTTGTCTGCTGCAGGTTTCTTAGTTTGATCTATGTTGTCCGATTGGCCAGCCGAGGTAACAACTTGTCGGAATCTGATCTCACCACCTGAATTTCGACCAATATGGTAAGGCAAAGGATTTGAGAAGACAAACTGTGGTGGTTGTGCTCTGTTTGCTAATCTAATTGCGTTAATCATTCTTGAAGTTTGATTCTTGATCATCTGACTTATATATATTTGGTAATAGCTGAGGAAGTTATGTATAAAAGGAGACGAAAGAGATGATGATTTAGGGGTAGGGGTTTCTCGTAGCTTCCGACATGTGCTTTTGTGTATTCAGTGGATAGCCTTAGAAGTCGCCACATAAGTTCTTTTGCATGACTCATCGTTGAAGGATTTAAAATCTCCACTTCATATATACATTGTTTTTTTTCACTATCTCGGACTTACGTGTTTGAGTACTCCATAATTTTATAATTAGGTTAATTTCTTCTTTATCTGAGTATTTCAGTATTTATTTATTTTAATCATCTTTAAAAATTCCTTCAAAAGCATTTTTTTTGCAATTCGAATCTTTAATCAGTATTCAATTTTGTTTTTTTGTAACAGGGAATGATCAAGCTATTAATTTAGCTTGGTTAGGTGAAAATTTAGCTTATAGATACTACTCCTACTTCATTAATTTTTCTAGCATAATCATTAGTTTGTTTGCCTATAAGTTCAATAGTTGTACATTATTTCAGTCACCAATTTGTTTGTATATAAGTTTATTATGTTGGACGTTTTCTAATGTATCAGTCAATCCTATGAGTCTTATTGTATCTGGTTCAGACAGATAAACATAATCCGTTGTCGTCCAGCGGTTAGGATATCTGTCTTTCACCCAGGAGACCTGGGATCGCCCTCGGTAACAGAATATAACATTTTTGCTTCAACTTGTTTTGACCTAAAAGAAGACAGGGAAGTGAGAATATCCACAATGGCGTTTTACAACTTTGCCTAAATCCTACCCAACCCACACAGGTGCTACTGTAGGAAAAGGGAGGACTTTGCCTCTAAACTGCATGGTATGGCAATGAGACAAATCATTTTTTTAGATCAAATAGGACAAATCAGAGACCTGGTCACATATAAGTCAACAAATTTTATTGTTTAAGCTCGACAAACTTAGCTAAATAACAGTGAAAACAAATAAACATGGCAAGGATAAGTCTACGGGTGGTTAAACTTTTACAGGGTTGACATCCCTATGCTGACCCAGAATAAGAATAGTAAAATAAACGGCTTGGCTCTCGTCAATTTAAGATAATAATCTGCAAATATCATAGAAGATTTTCAAAATGCTGCTAATGTTACCAAAAAGACATTGCAGTACGTCAATGAGCAAACTAGGTGCTCCAAGACCATAAATTTGCAAAAAAAAATAGATTACAAAGTAATCAACATTGCTTAGCTCACAAAAACATTTAATTTCTGCAAATGAAGCACGCTGATGAGTCCCTTATCAGCTGTTGAGAGTAGAAAGCATGCCTCCACTTCCAGTTGGAATAACAACATCCCAACCGGGTCCTTGAAGAGGAAGGACATTTACACTTGATTCAGGGGTTACATCTTCACTTGGAGAACCAACACGTAAATTGCTTCGATCCAAAACCCTCTGTAGATCTTCATCACTAATATCTGTCTGCACCAACTTGTCCTCTTCGCTATAATCGTCTCTCAAAAGCGCTAACAAGTCCTCTTCCTGATACACCAAAGCACTATTAGCAAATCACCACATACTTCATTCTAGGGCTGTCCAACGGGGCGGAAGGGGGCGGGACGGGGAGGGTCGGGATTTGGGGAGACGGGAAGAGGTACCGTCCCGTCCCATATCCTGCTGGAAGAGGGGTTGGGATTTGGAGGGACGAGTCGGGTCGGGTCGGGATTGGGATTTGGGTTTTTTTTTTGCCACTTAATTTTTAAAAATAATATATGTAAACACTTCAATAATTGAACAAGATAGTGTAATAAAAATATCTCAATGATGATTTTGTGCCTCTTATATTATTTAATAGAAATATAATTTTTTTGTAATACAATTTCAAAATTGCAACTTTGTGGTGTTCAAAAGTTGCAAATCACATAATAAAATTGCAATTAAAAAAATTACATAGTTAATCATATTTTTTTCTAATTTCCTCACAATGTCTTGAAGATCTTCGGTTAGAATTGAAATTTGTTGATCAAATTGTTCGACGTCGCTTCATGTTTCCTCGGACAAGATTTCGTTGTAGTTGTAGTCTTCTTCGTTGATCTCCGACAGACCGCACCTTCTACGCTCTGCTCGTATCCAATCTCTGAATAGAACTGCAATCTCCAACATGTCTCTCGCCAATAAATATCTGTGCTCTCCTATTTGAAATCTTCCAGCAGAAAAAGCGCTTTCAGATTTTGTTGATGACGTTTGAATATTCAACACATCTCGGGCCATCTTTGCTAGTGTCGGAAATGTATTCTCATTCTGCCTCCAGTATTTCAGCAAGTCTTCGTGTCCTTCATCATTGACAATTAATTTGTACAGTACAACACCCTGCAAAACATAAACATCAAATCTGCTAACTTGTGAAGAAGTTGACCACTAAACATTTTATTTCTAAGGCCTTGAATACTAGCAGCAGAAACCTCATGTTTTTTATAAGGTTGCAGCGAAGTAGTAGAAGATGGTACAGAAGTCGATTGATTATTTGCACTTTGTTATTGGTAATACATATATACTTGTTTGCATTCAGTGTGTATCTAGACATAACTTCTTCTTTAGTTAGCTTGTGAGTTGGGTCTGTTGGAAGTACTTCTATACAATCATAAATCGTTTCTACAAGTGTTTTACAACCGTCTACTTTAATAGTCGGATTTAATACAACACCAATAATATAAATAGTGGGAATAGGAATAGGATTACTAGAAAAAGTACTCTTACATTTGTTACCCCTACTAGAAGAAGCACACTTACCTTTACCCTTAATCATACATCCAAAGCGTTCCATTATAATTATGCAACTAAATAATTAAAGTAAATGAAATTAAGTGTGATAATTAAAATTAACAAAAATAATTTAAAGAAGGAACGAAGGTACCAAACGTCGACGTGTAATCGAGGTTGAAAATTGAAACTTTGCTCGATGGATGATCCTCAAGCTAGTTGCCAACTTCACTCCCAATTTTTTAACTTTGATATAAATGAGCAAAAAAAATATAATATTTAGTAGGTAATGTAGAATTGTAGAGAGATAAATTGAGAGATTGTAGGAAGATTTGTGAGAAAAATAAGGTATTTATAGTTGAGAAATAGGGTTAAAGTGTAAATATATTAACTTAAGGGTTAAAAATAAATATTAAGGGGGTAGGAGGGCGGGACGGGGTGGGACGATTGTTGCAACGGATATTTTTGCAAAGGGGAGGGGGGCGGGACGGGGTGGGACGATCCCAGGCCCCGTCCCGAGTTCGAACCCCGACACCGACAATTTTTTTTTTATGGGGGATCGGGGAGGGGCGGGATCGGGCCGACCCGGCCCACTGGCCAGCCCTACTTCATTCTAAATTACCAAAGATTATTTCACAGGAGTAATAGCAACGGCAGTTACATTGACAACAAATATTTCTCATCAGGCTATACACCATAAGTTATCAGGACATCAAGCCCCGACTGTTTTATCTGCCGAATCAAAGAATGAAAAACCAGTCATACCAATGTAGGCACAGTTATAAAAACTGGTGGAGGTTTCAACATGATATACTATTTAAAGGATGTCAAATTCAATTACAATCAGTTGAAACACAAAAGCATCTCAAAACTACAGCTGCTAGCCTGCTACAAATCCATACAAACGTACAGAGAGAGAAACAACTCACTGTCACAGCATAAAAGGAAGAAGCATCTTGCAGGGGTTAGAAACACAAACCTCCAAAGTATCTGTAGTAGGTTTTTCTTGCTTAACCTTTCTTTTCCAATCACCACATGCTCAAGCTTCAACTTGCTGAAAGCTCTTTTGAGCATTCGACCCTGAAGAGCACAATTACCTCATTAGAAAAGAGTAGAACTCAAGAGCAGCTAAAATGTATTTTTAGAAAAACTGGATAGTACCTCCACAGAGAGAGCAGTTGCAAGCCTGTAAACATGAACATGTTTTGTCTGACCTATTCTATGACACCGATCCATAGCCTGTAGATCCATTTGCAGATTGAAAGCAGAAGTGCAAGTTACTGATTGATCTAACTGACCATGGTATGAAGTACCAAATATAGTTAGTAAAAGAACATTCTATAGAAAATAAATAAGTGGAATTGTTGCTTCTGAAGTGAGGATTCAAGCACGGCATATCAATGAAGTGATGGCTACATGAAGAGACAAGGCACAACATACAGTAAAAGCTTGTGATTAATTTGTTCCAAATGGACTCTATTTAAGTGGCACATCACCACAGTATGTCATTCATAAATTTAAAAGGATGGAATGGGCCATAAATCCAGTAGTCCCTTAGGCCCTAACCACCCCACCCGCAAACATAAGCCGAGCGATTATACTTGCTTGAAAGTTAAATCATGGCTTCTTCATACTAAAATCATACCATTTTCTGGAAGCTGTCCTTCAGTCCTAAATAATGCATGTATTTTCAGTTTATTAATATCACGAAATCATAATAACAATTACGCTTCAATCCCAAGCTAGTAGGGTTCGGCTAAATAAAAGGGCAGCCTAGTGCACTAAGCTCCCGCTATGCGCGGGGTCCGGAGAAATTGTTTCCACGGCTTGAACCCGTGACCTCCTTGTCACATGGCAGCAACTTTACCAGTTACTCCAAGCTATATAAATCCTCAATATCCATTCCACTCTATTTGGGCTCATAATTCTAACACTCACTAATTAGTGATTTCTTTTAAATCTCACACTTACCTCGTCACTGAACACTCTATCAAGTAAAGATTCCTGTCAAATACAAGACCTCACGGACGGTAACTAAACAGCAATGCTGACGAATTGGTTTGTGTTCTGATTTTCACCAAGTCCGAATGAATTTCAAGAGCTTCCCTCCATGAGATTTTACATCTATCTCGTTTCCTTTGACATCTTCAAAAAATGGTGTCACCCAGTGCACTTGGAGGGTCACATAGAATTTACAAAATCATCTAAGGTGAAGTACTCTCATTTTTCCCTCAATTTGTACCACTTTGCACCTTCTGTAGAATGCCCATCTATCTTGTACAATTACATAACGATCTTAACATATGTATTTATACGACTATCTTGTTGATATATTGGGTCTTTAAGACCCAACATCCACTTCCATTTAGCATTACTAGTCTTACAACCGTTCTATCGAAGTTCTCTTTCACTCATTAGGTATTCCCTGACCCCCTTGTCAGCTATCACATAATAATCATGTAACACTCTTCTATATCAGCTACCTTATTTAATTCGATATGTTACATCTCAGTCCATGTTATTCTATTGAAAAGTTTAGCCTAAAAATCTGGATTGTCTGCATTAGGTGTTGCAATCTCATCTAGCCTCAACGCAATTTCTTTCTTATGCTAGCAGAACTTACAGTGCATATGTTCTTACTTATACTTAATCCAAAAACCTTTACGCTCTAAGACCTTCATTGGTATAATGTTATTATCCTAAAATACATTGATTCTGCAATGCCTGTAAAATTGCATGTTACACTACCTTTATTGTTTACTATTTGATAAAGTGTGAGCTTCATTTAGCCACGTAAAAGGACAGACAACAAAGGAAAACAGAGGAGGCGCAAGAAGGTACCCAGTCACTGTCATAAAATGCATGTGTCTGCAGAAGTAAGATTAATGCCAAGGCCACCACCCCTAGTGCTCAGCAGAAATATCCTGCACTCACTGTTAACGTCATTGAATTCCTTGATCTGTTCAGAGCAAGAAGTGAGTAAAATCAGATCTTTTACATTAATAAAAAAAATGTAACTAGATCAACTTAATCAAAGGCTTCCAGATAACCCAATAATTTCATGCTCCCTCCCGGCCAATTTACTCAATCTGTACTAATAGTATTATTTGCTATCAAGAAGAATACCTTTTATCTTCTTTTAAAAAGTATTATCATGTGAAATCATAGAGATGAACCTTGCCACTTCCATACAAAGCATTAAAAGGAAGAGCAAGTAAATTACGAGGGGAAGGGGGAGAGATTTAAATGCGATAAAGAAGAAAGAAGCAACTTTGAGTCTAAAGGAATACATAAGCAACATGTCTATGAACCCCATTGATTCTGACAATGTGAATACTTGATTAATACAAAATGGCAATTCAACATCCAATAACAAAGACGTTGGCAGAAATTTATAATCTGACCAGTAATAGTGTTATATCATCAGGTTTCTTCCTTAGCTGCAATGAAGTTTTATACACAAGTAGAGTTCTGGAGTACCAAAAGATATAGACAGATGTTCAGGAATACTTTTGTAGCCTATGTTGGTCATGTTATCATGACTTGCTTACATTTTTCTTGAGCAAGAAAAGTTACATAGCCCAAGATTCATTTAACAATTGGCATCATGAATGAGCAACAATCATGGTTTAAAATGTTTCAGAAGCAAAAGGAAGCTAATAAACAACATACCCAATCTGCATAAAAAGCGAAGTTCCAATCACCTGTCTTTTTCTTTCATCCAATTTCACACTGCCATCAATTCTACAAACATCAAAGCCCCTTTCACTAAAATAGTAATCCATTATGTCCAGTACTTTAGTCCACTGAGAGAATATCAGAACCTGTAGGGACAATATGTAAAATAATAGATAAGTTTCAGCTCGGTGGAGCACACAGCAAACGCAATGAAGTACTGGACAGCACATACTTTTTGCTTGCGAGCAAACAGTTCTGACAAAAGCCTGTCCAGTAAGCGGAACTTGCCACATTGACCAACTATTTGTTCTATAACGAACTGCCACAAGATAACAAAATGTAAGGCCATTTTCATTTGTCAACACACCTCATCAAAAATAATCAGTTCAATAAACAATAAGTCACATACAAGAACCGTCATATGCTGACTCCAAGAGGTCAGGATGATTGCAATTTTTGCGAAGCTGAATCATCAAATTGTTAAGCTTTCCTTTACAATGATTCCCTGCACATTCAGAAATGGACTTTAATACTGCAAACTCTGAAGTGTCATGACGGGTATCGCGCACTTAAAAAATGGCAATAAAAAGGAATTGCTTCCCCCGGAGAAACCCACAAGAAGAATGCATCCAAGCTAAACTACAGATGCCATAATACAGCAAAATCTGGGTAGATTTTCTTTATGGATAATAATATCTAAATTTGAGTACAATCTACATCTGCTTGCAAATTGAGAGAACATTGAAGTTTTATGCAAACAAATACTTAAAATTTTCCATGAACAGTCTAATTTCCCTTTTAAGAACTTATTTGTTGGAGAATGGAACCTTGGATCCATCAATACTTCAGTAGCAACTTAGAGAAAAAGAATAATTAAGAAAGTGCAACTGTGAGATAGAGGATATGGACTGTAAGTTAACTCTCAAATGAGGAAAAACAAAAGACACCCACTTTCTCTCAGAAGTAGATATTTAAGATATTTATACAAGTGTGGTAATTACCAATGGACACATTATCGGTCAAATAACCTCCAACGTCCTGTTAATTAGATGGTCCTGGAACTTCTTCTGGTGCTCAGTCATGGTAGCATATAAAATTATCTCTTTCTTTCAGGGAAGCATTTTCTCAACATCTACTTTCAATCTCCGAAGGAGAAAAGGACGTAAAATTGCATGGAGTTTCGCAACAACCTGCAACTATGACAGTCATAATCAAACATCAGCTGCGATAAAATGGAAAATATGGATATACTATTGAACTTCATACTTGTGCCCTCCTTTTCTCTTCCATTTCTTTCTTTTGGGCTTCATTGCCGCACCTCCCAGCTAGATCAAACCTGTATGCAAATAAAAACACAAGGTCATGTTTAACACTTTGACTTTTCATGATGTCATTTGACCTACACAACCGTTTGAGGAGAAGAGTGAGTCACATGTTTCAAATGATGCACTGTACTCAGACAAGGGAAGAGCAACGCATTATCTGATATGAACTCTAATAAGAACCAGGACAATTACCCAGATACTTGTGACTAGTCTACCCTGTGTGTTAAGCATCAGAGTTCAAAGATGGAACTGTCTGCTATCACAAACTAAATCACTTGATCTGCCATATTTGCAACTTGGTTTCACCAGATATGCACTGAATTTCTTCTGAAAACTGTGTCAATATGTTAACCAACAATACCAAAGGTGTGGAATTTTACAATTCAGGGCAGTAAATAACCGGTATGAGAGAGCCAACATATTTGCAGATTGAAGATAGAAAAACTGCTAGCAAGGTAGGCACGTTAAAGAAAATAACAAGACCAGCATCATTTAAAATTAAGAAATACTTAGCCGTCAAAACAAGCACTTCAAGAAAAATGGTAAGAATGGTCTAATCAATTGTTTACCATGACTCAAATTCTTCTAGAGATGAAAATATATCTGGTAAGATTGTTAGCATGATGGACATGATATTGTGAATATTGGAAACATAAATAGAGATACTCTAGATATATGAAAATATACTTAGAGATATTTTATATTTATTGTAGAATATTGTGTAGCATTAACTATAGAATATTACGTAGAATATTTAGTAGGATTTACATTAAGTGTAGGATATTTTTCTTCCTTTTATCTCTTACTCCTCTTGTGTATAAATACCTATGTAGTATGATGTATTAGATCAAGAAATTGAGATAGTCATTCTTCAATTTCTCTCTTATTTTTCTCTGTTCTTGACATGGTATTAGAGCCATCTTTTCACTGTTGAGTCTTAGTTCTTTCATCTGTGATTTTTTTTCCAGATTTGTTTGAAAGTCTTTGTTCTCTTGATTGTTCATTAAGAGTCGGTCCTACACATCTAGGGCTTTTGGTCTTGGTCATTCTAGTTATTTTCTTGGATCATTATGTTTATGGTGTTCTTAGCTAGTTACGAACATGACGTCACATCAATTTGAATCCTTCAATGTTCGTTTCACTGAAAAAAATTAGTCTGCCTGGGAATTTCAATTTCAACTATTTGTCACCGGAAAAGAATTATGGGGCCATATTGATGGAAGTGATCCTGCTCCTACTGATCTTACAAAGTTAGGTCAATGGAAGGTTAAAGATGCTCAGGTGATGAAATGGATTTGAGGGTCAATTGATCCTCTGATAGTTCTTAATCTCAAGTCGTACAAGATTGCTAAGGCCATGTGGGATTATTTACAAAAGGTTTACAACCAAGACAATGCCGCAAGACGCTTTCAGTTAGAACATGAAATTGCTAATTACTCTCAAGGAGATCTCTCTGCTCGGGATTATTTTTCTGGATTTCAGAACTTATGGGCTGAATTTACTGATATTATTTATGCTAAAATACATGTCGAATCTTTCACTGTAATCCAGGCAGTTCATGAGCAGAGCAAGCGAGACCAATTTTTGATGAAATTACGATCTGAGTTTGAGAGTGTTCGCCTTAACTTGATGAATCGTGACCCGTCTCCCTCCCTGGATGTTTGTTTTAGGGAATTACTTCGTGAAGAGCATCGTCTTGTCACACAAAATGCTTTCAAACAAGAAAATGTTGTCACTGCTGCATTTGCTGCTCAAGGAAAAGGAAAGGGCCTTATGACTAGAACTCAATGCTACAGTTGTAAGGAATATGGTCATATTGCTAGCAATTGTGGCAAGAAGTTCTGTAATTATTGTAAACAACAAGGACACATGATCAAAGAGTGTCCCACGCGCCCTCAAAACCGTAGGGTCAATGCTTTTCAAGCTGGGATAGAAGATTTCACTACCGATAACTCATATTCAGCAGGACAGGTTCTTACTCCTGAAATGGTACAACAAATGATCGTGTCAGCCTTTTCAGCTTTGGGGCTACAAGGTAATGATATTACATCTAATTTATGGCTTGTTGATTCTGGCGCTTCCAATCATATGACCAACTCAACTAGTATGCTAAAAAATGTTCGTGAGTATCAAGATCCCTCACAAATTCAGGTTGCCAATGGTAGTAATTTAACCCATAACCAAGGTTGGGGATATTACTCAAACTTTCAAAAATGTTTTTGTATCACCTAAGCTCTCCACTAGTCTTATTTTAGTTGGTCAATTGGAGGATAACAATTTTGATGTGAATTTTTCTCGTAATGATCGTCTTGTGCAGGATCAGGTGTCGGGGACGATAATCGCGAAGGGCCCTCAAGTTGGAAGATTATTTCCTATACACTTTTCTATTCCCCGTGTTCTTTCTTTTGCTTGTTCGTCTCCAACTAATAAGACTGAGGTTTGGCATAAGTGTTTAGGACATCCAAATTCTAATGTGTTGTCTCATTTATCAAATTCCGGTTTATTAGGAAATAAAAATCAATTTTTAGTTGCTTCCTTTGATTGTTCTACTTGTAAATTAAGCAAAAGTAAAACTCTTCCTTTTCCTAATATTGGTAGTCGTGCTGCAAAATGTTTTGATGTCATTCATAGTGATATTTGGGGTATTTCACCAGTTATTTCTCATGCTCATTTCAAGTACTTTGTGACATTCATTGATGATTATAGTTGGTTTACATGGGTGTATTTTCTCCATTCCAAATATGAGGTATTTTCCATATTCAAGACATTTTTGGCTTACATTAAGACTCAACTTTCTACTTGTATCAAAATATTAAGATCGGATTCTAGTGGAGAATATATGTCTCATGAATTCAATAATTTTTTTCTTGAGAAAGGAATCGTCTCACAACGCTCATGCCCATATACGCCACAACAAAATGGGGTTGATGAGCGGAAAAATCGTCATCTTTTAGATGTCACTCGTACTTTATTGATTGAATCCTCTGTCCCATCTAAATACTGGATAGAATCTTTGTCTACTGCTGTCTATTTAATTAATAGACTTACATATAAAGGGTTAAATCTTGAGTCTCCATATTATCGTCTTTATCACCAAAATCCAAGCTACCATAATTTTCGTACATTTGGTTGTGTTTGTTTTGTGCATCTACCTCCTTCTCAACGCAATAAACTTTCTACTCAATCTACTAAATGTGCTTTTATGGGTTATAGTACTTCGCAGAAAGGTTTTATTTGTTATGATCCAAGTTCTAACAAATTTCGTGTTTCTCGAAATGTTGTTTTCTTTGAGAATCAGTGTTTCTTTCCTACTCATGTTGAGTCATCTTCTGTTTCTCCTCTTCTTCCTACTTTTGAGGATTTGTCATCTTCTTCTGAGAGGTTCAAATCTGGATTTGTGTATGAACGACGTCGGCCAACTTTACCCCATCCCGAAACTGATCCACCACCTGACACTGCTCCACAACCAGAACCTTGAGATTTCTTCTGCTCCTCTTGCGCCCACTTGACGATCTAACAGGGTATCTCGTACTCCTAATTGGCATGGTTTTTCTTCTACTTTATCCACCATTTCTGTTCCAACTCATTACTCGCAAGCTTCCAAGCATGAATGTTGGCAGAAAGCAATGGAGGAAGAACTTTTGGCTTTTAAAGAAAATGACATATGGGACATTGTTTCATGTCCTTCAAATGTCCGCCCAATTGGATGTAAATGGGTCTATTCCATTAAACTTGATTCTGATGGAACTCTTGATTCCGCCCAATTAGATGTAAATGGGTTTATTCCATTAAACTTGATTCTGATGGAACTCTTGATCGGTATAAAGCTCGATTGGTTGTCCTTGTTAACAGACAGAAGTATGGTGTGGACTATGAGGAGACGTTTGCACCAGTAGCAAAAATGACTATGGTGCGAACTATTATTGCCATTGTTGCTTCACAAAATTGGCCTCTTCATCAAATGGATGTGAAAAATGTTTTTCTCCATGGTGATCACAAAGAAGATATTTATATGAAACCTCCACCTGGTTTGTTCTCATCACCTACATCAGATGTATGCAAGTTGAAGCGGTCTTTGTATGGATTAAAACAAGCTCCCGGAGATTGGTTTGACAAGTTTCGGTCTACTTTGCTTCAATTCTCTTTTGAGAAGAGCAATATGACTCATCTTTGTTTCTTCGTAAAACATCTACAGGTTGTGTTCTTCTTTTGGTATATGTAGATGACATTATTATTACAGGAACTGATTCTTCATTAATCACTAGCCTCCAGCAGCAGCTGAAGGATTCTTTCATATGAAAGATCTTGGTACTCGTACATATTTTTTGGAGTTGGAAGTTCATTATGATTCTTTAGGTGTATTCTTAAACCAGCACAAATATACTCAGGATTTGATTGCTTTAGCTGGTCTTCAAGAATCTTCCTCTGTAGATACTCCATTGGAATTGAATGTAAAGTGTAGGCGTGAGGAAGGAGATCTTCTTCTTGATCCAACTTTATTTCGGCAATTAGTTGGGAGCCTAAATTATCTTACTATTACTCGGCCTGATATCTCTTTTGCAGTTCAACAAGTGAGTCAATTTATGCAAGCTCCCAGTCATCTACATTTGGTGGCTATTCGTCGCATCATTCGATATCTCTTGGGCACATCTACTCGTGGATTATTCTTTCCTAGTGGTTCTCCAATTCAGCTTGATGCATTTAGTGATTCTGATTGGGCTGGATGTCCTGATACTCGACGCTCCGTCACAGGTTGGTGCATGTTTCTTGGGATTCCTTAATATCTTGGAAGAGCAAGAAGCAAGCTCGCGTTTCGAAATCTTCAACAGAGTGAATATCGAGTCATGTTTGTTGCTTGCTCCGAGATTGTTTGGCTTTAGGGTCTACTTGCAGAGATTGGACAATCTAATCCTACTCCTCTCCACGCTGACAACACAAGTGCCATTTAGATTGCCATAAACCCGGTTTATCATGAAAGGACCAAACACATCGAGGTGGACTATCATTAGGGGTGAGCACGGGTACAGGGTACCCAGATACCCGACCGGAACCGACACTAACGGGTAGGTTCCGGGTAGATATATTATAATAACGGGTAGGGTCCGGGTAGTAAAATTAGGAACCGATCAATGTCGGGTCCGGTTCCGGTTCCGGCAAATAGAGACAGGGTACCCGGACCCGGAACCGATACCCGGAACCTATAAAAAATTAAAAATATTTTTATTTTTTTTAGAAACATTTGGACCACTTTTAACTTTCTCCAAAATTATTTGTTGCACGCCTGCACATTGATTTTCCCCACCCCAAAACTCTCTCAATAACAATGACGTTTTAGCTACACCACCGAGCTTCATCGTCGTCGTTGTTGAAGCTTTCTCTCAGGTACTTTCATCGTTGTCGTCATTGAAGCTTCACCTTTGCCTCTTTCTCTCCTTTGATTGTGTTCACGTCATTCCTAAAATGCATATGGGTTCATATCTAACTCTTCAATTTCTTTTTAATATCAAATGCTTCTGTTCTATTTCAGGCGATACTCATCTTCAATTTGTATTACTTTTTTATCTAAAATGTAAATCTATTTTTAAAATTTGTGTATATTTTTGTAGTTGTGAAGATGAAATTTAGGGATTTACTAGTATAATAAAGCTTTTCTTTTGTATCGAAGAGCTTATGAACACGAAAATAAGTTTAATTCAGATACTTTCAAATTTATTTTGAAATCAACACGTTCAATTAATTGAGGGTCAAATTTGACTTGCAATTTTAGGTTTTGGTAACAGAATTAGCTTTTCTACAATGAATAAGTTTTCTAAAACTTCTTATAAGGGTACTAAAAACTCCGATTGCAGGCTAAAAAACTACTTGATGAAATTATTTTAGAACTCTTTTTTATTCTCATAGGCTTAAAAATTGTTGCTTAATTTGTGTTTTTTATTTACAGAGTGCAGGAACCTACCCGGACCAGGTCCGGGTAGGTTCCGGGTAATGATTGCTACGGGTAGGTTCCGGGTAGTAAATTTAGGAACCGATCTTTTACCGGGTAGGGTCCGGGTAGTTAAAAAATGTTAGGGTACCCGGACCCGCTCACCCCTAACTGTCATTATATTCGGGAAGCTGTAGATAAGGGAGTCATTACTCTTCCACATGTGTCTAGTGATCTTCAGATAGCTGATGTGTATACAAAATCCATGACACGGCAACGTCATCAGTTTCTAGTAGGCAAATTGATGCTTCTTGATTCACTAGCATCAATTTGAGGGGGATGTTAGCATGATGGACATGATATTGTGATTATTAAAAACATAAATATACTCTAGATATATGAAAATATACTTAGAGATATTTTATATTTATGGTAGAATATTGTGTAGCATTAACTATAGAATATTACATAGAATATTTAGTAGGATTTACAATAAGTGTAGGATATTTTTCTTCCTTTTATCACTTACTCCTCGTGTATAAATACCTATGTAGTATGATGTATTAGATCAAGAAATTGAGATAGTCATTCTTCAATTTCTCTATTGTTTTTCTCTGTTTTTGACGAAGATGAAATTTAACAATGACCACAACTCAGTTAAGTTGTTCTGCAGAGGTGTTCCAGTTAATAGAGGTTTGTTTTCAACTGGCAAATGCTTGAGTTCCTTGAGCAGTTTGCACTTTGAGTTTTTCAACCTTTGCCCCTTGGAAAGAACCAAGAAACAAAATATCAGCATGAAATGCAGAAAAAGTTGCCTTTAAAATCAAAGCACAGACTTTTAGATTAAAATACAGTACAAATGTGACAAGTTTAAGGTAAACTGTAAACCAGAGACACCTCATCAACCACAAGATACTTCCAATTATAATGCCTCAAGAATTTCTTCGCATCAATCATCGCAATCTCATAAGAAGTAACTACAATGGGAAATTTGGGACCAATGGTCCTCGGCATATGCTTCCTCCTTATCTCATCTCTTTGTTTCTTGTCTCCGTGGTAGATGATTGCATTAATGGATGGAACAAACCTATCAAGCGAAAGAAATTTAATTTTTTGCCCTTAGTTGCAGACTAGTAACAGAAGACAGTTTGATCACAAAATGAAGCACCTAAATCAACTAGACACGAATAGCACTTCTACTAATTTCACAAAAGGAGGATATTAATGAACCTTTCTATCTCATTCACCCAATTTGAAAGAGTTGACAGGGGAGCAATGACCAAATAAGGCCCATCTAACCCATTTCCCTTTAAATGTGCAAGAAAAGAAATAGTTTGAATGGTCTTTCCAAGTCCCATTTGATCTGCTAGAATCCCGTTCAACCCATTTTGCCATAATGAAATCAACCACTTGACACCTTTCAGTTGGTAAGACTTTAACTTTCCACCAGTCGCAAGGGCACAAGTTCAGCCTGCTCCTTCTCAGCTCTCTCCTCCCCCGTGAGGGTTGAATCCTCAACACAACCACCTTCTTTAGATCTTGAAAGCATGGCAGCAACAGCTCTCTTGGCCTTGTTCTGCATAGACATTTAAACTGCTTCACAGAATGGAAGAAGGGCAACAACTGACAAGATGCATAGAAACTGAATAACTGACCCGTCCAACAAAAAAGAAAAACTAGCTCCAATAAAGCTCTCAAATTAACTGAGTCTTGAATTATCAAAAACTAAAGACCTCCAGAATCAGGCAAGTGTTACTCAAAGCAATACCAAATGTTATTTTACAATTCATGAGAGACAAAAAGGAAAACTTAAATGGTTGTTGGACGATATTAACTGAAATCACCTAACCAAATGCCACGAATAGAACATGTAAAATACTCTAATAATTAACTAAGGTGCTGCACATAATGATTCACAAGATGGAGAAAAACTCTAATGTACACCCATTTCCTAAGGAGGACAAGAAAAGGAATACATTATTATAACTTGCGGTCGCCCTTCT
Source organism: Anisodus acutangulus (assembly GCA_029783415.1). Taxonomy (NCBI): domain Eukaryota; kingdom Viridiplantae; phylum Streptophyta; class Magnoliopsida; order Solanales; family Solanaceae; genus Anisodus; species Anisodus acutangulus. Next base: position 20,839,479 of record CM056501.1, read on the forward strand.
TTTTGTGCCACGACCCCTCTTCTTGACTTCACCACCTTTCTCTTCATCTTCCGTTCCAGTCTGTGAATGAAAAATGCCGAAATGAACTGGATTAGCGAAAAACTGACAGATCTTTGCACTCAACGGTCAAGATTCTTCATGAAATCAAGGATATACCACTGTGATGTTATCCATCTTCACCAGCAGGAACTCTGAGTAAAGCTGGGTCTGCGTAAGAAGCTCGTCCAACTTATTAAATTGAAGGTCATTCAAGTTTGGGGCCTCTTTGGGCTCATTTACTTCTTCCTCCTTTGCACGTGCTTTTATCAAGCTCTCCCCTTCCTTCGCCATGGATTCAAATAAAAGAGAGACATCCCCATTTTTTGCATCAAGAAATACTTCATCCACCAATTTGACAGCAAGCTCCTCTATGCATGTATCCTTCAAGTTGAGAATACATAAGTGTAACGCATAAGAAGATATTTTGCTAAACATCCCTCCGAGCCAGCAACTGGCATTCGGACAAGGAAACAAAGAAATTATCAGTTGGAAACCTAGAAGAAGGCTTCTAACTTGAAAATCAACAAAATTAAAGAACAATTATAATTCTCACTCCAACTAATTCCAACCCATACAGATCGTATTAACTGTTACCTTCAAACTGTAACTTGACAGGCAAAAGCTGAACAAGCTTTTATACCCTATCAACAAGGTATGTTACCAATCAAAATACGTCAATAGAAAATAATTGACAAATAACCCAAGCAATTGGCATGTGACTCAAACACATAAACTCAAATCAAGATAACTTAATTGTCTTGGTTTGGACACATTTCAAGAAACAATATGCTGTCACTCTTAACTTATCCAGTTACCTGGATTTTTACAAAGTATGTTAACAAAACCACATGACCTTGGTACTAATGACAAGTAGAGTGAAATATCACACCATACACATTCTAGTACATATTGCAGCCGTACGACTCTATACCCTTTCCTCCCAGAAAAAATGGTACATTCCTTCAAAATTAGCTTAAAGTCCCCCCACCCCCCAAGAAATGTCATAGGTTTTTACCAATACAACACAAAGCAATTTTTCCATTCCAGTATCTTACTTCTACAACAACTTACCCGGTATAATTCCACAAGTGGGGTCTAAGAAAGATATTACCCCTACCTCGTAGTGACAGAGAGATTGTTTCAGATAGACCCTCAGCTCAAGTAAAGCGTGGTATCTTACTTCTACTTCTTCTCAAATAGGACTAATACACACGATGAAGACACAAGAATGAGTAAAAGATTTTGAAAGCCTAAAAACGCAAGTACTAGTCACACTACCTATAGGGGAAACCCCGAGGATGAACATCAGTAAGAAGCAACAATTACTACTAAGACTCAATCCCAAACTAATTAGGCTCCAGTTATATGAATCCTATATATCAATATGCTCTAGTTTGGTTCATTTCATTTCAATACTCAGGGTGTTTGGGATTGGGGTTCATTTTTTAAAAATATTTTCTCTAGGAAAACAAGTTCCCTAAAAATGAAAAAAATGACTTCCCTATTGGAAGTACGGAAAACAAGTTCCACAAATGGCATTCCAAATCATTTGTGTCCTCACCACCCTCCAACACACCTCATCTTCACCCCACCCCTGTAGCTGTTGTATAATAAGGTAATGGATTTAAAGATAGGTTAGGCACACCAAAAAACGATGTTATCTATAAAGGTATTAATTCCTCCCTCTCAGGTGTAAAAGGTTCATTAAGGAATTAACCTTCCAGGATAAAAACCTATAACTCTCAGAAATTCAAAAGTTACACTCTAACGAATTTCAGAAGCAGAAATCGCAAGTATACAATATAGATTTTGAAATATAGAAGAAAGAATAAATCGCAGAGAAGGGAATCTCAAATTTTTTATTCTTATTGTTATAGTTTTGCATTTCTGCAAAGCACTAACTATTTATAGATACTCAATGGTTGCCCCGAAGCGTTGCAACACTTTCACGAAGGGATACTTCGTTCACAAAACAATTCCATTATAAAAAACCGTTTTCGTTCCCTCTCTGTCTTTAATAAATGATTTAAAATATTTAGAGAAAGTTTTGAACTATTGAAGCTACTATTGGTTTCCCTCCATAATGAATGGGAGCCCAAGAGATTAACCAACATGTTAAACCCATTAATTCTTTTATAGCCACAAGGAAGTTCAAACTCGTACTCAAAAACTAATGTGGGACAAATGACTCTTACTCAAAAACCAATGTGGGACAAATGACTCAATTATGATGGAAATACTCATATCCAATGTGGGATATATAACAATCCCCCACTTATTTACATGCATAATGAAAATAATAAAATATATATATAACTTGCATTACACAACGAATAGCCATGAAGTGGACTAGGCCTTTAACTTATGGTTAAATATGAAACACTAAGGAATCACATTCTCGTCACGTATGATGTCTTGCTCCTTTTTAATCTTAGCAGCATCGTTGAATATGGGCCTTATGCTGAATCCTGGATTCACAAGTACTCTAGGATCTTACCAAATGATCCCTAAGAAGCGACCTCTCACTTCTATACTTGTATAGGTAGACTTATCAAGAATGTCCACAACGCATCCTACAAAGCTATAAGTCTATTAAGGACTTAGAATCCAACCTTTACCTGTTGTGGTAAACAAAAGTGCACAAGTCAGATATAAAGCTTTCGAAATAGTATCACCCCCACTATTTTCAAGTTACGCACTTTGAGATGTATCCAAGTTTCCATCTCGCCAACGTCTAATATTGAATTGCCTTTTTAACTCTCATAATAAGATGCCAAATATATAACTTGTACCTTAGAATAGAGTTGGTTTCAATCAAGACATCGTTTATATCGGTAATAGCCCCATATCTCGCATGACCTTTTTGATCTTATCTCCCGATAACGATTTTGTTAATGGATCTGCTAGCATTTGATTTGTTGGAAGATATTCAAGTGTGATCTTCCCCTTCTTAACCATACTTCAAACATGATTAAATCTCATAGAAATATGTGTACTATTGATCAGATATTCTCTCATTCTTTGCATTGTAAATCGTAGCTTGATTATCACAATACAAAGTTATAGGACCTTCTTCAGTTCTATAAAAGGAATAGGTCTTATGAATCTTCTAAACCACAGAAGCTCTTTGGCAGCCATTGACATGGCTATGTATTCAGATTCCATTGAAGATAAAGCAACACAACTTTGCTTTTTCGAAGCCCAAGAAACTATGGCACCTCCAACAGTAAATAACCATCCACTAGTTGACTTAGAATCACTTGCATTTGATGCCCAATTTGCATCACTAAAACACTCAAGTGTAGATGCATTGCATTTGTAATGCAGACCATAATTCCTTGTTGACTTCAAGTACCTTAGTACTCGTATTGCTAGTAAATCTACTCAATATGCCAATAGAACACGCAAGATCAGGTCTTGTGTGATTCACCACATACATAATACTACCGATTATTTTGGCATATTCTTCTTGATTTATAGTTTCTCCTTCATTTCGAACTAATTTTACGATTGGATTGATAGGACTTGTACTATCCTTGCAGTCAAAGTAATTAAACTTCTTTAACACTTTCTCAATGTAATGAGATTGTGTTAGAATGTAAGTTCCACCTCTCTTGAGCACTTTGACTCCCAATATGACATCGACAGGACCTAAATCCTTTATGTCAAAAGCTTGCTTTAAAAACTCTTTGGTCGCATTCACACATTTTATGTCAGAACCAAAGATAAGCAAGTCATCAACGTATAAAATCACCACTACTTTATACTTAAGAGTAACCTTAGTAAAAACACAACTTTCTACTTTGCTACTCTTAAATCTGAACCCTTTAATTTCTTGCTTAAACTTTTTGTACCATTGTCGTGGTGCTTGTTTAAGCCCATACATGGACTTTTTAAATTTGCATACCTTATGTTCTTCACCTTTAATAACATAACCTTCAGGTTGATGCAAATAAACTTCCTCATCCAAGTCTCCGTTTAAGAACGCAGTTTTAACATCCATTTGATGAACCTCCAATCCATACATCGATGCAATAGCAAACATGGTTCTGATTGATTTGAATTTAGAAACGGGAGAGAATGTCTCAAAATAATCAATCTCCTCCTTTTTACTATAATATTTGGCTACCAATCTGGCCTTGTACTTATCAATAGTACCATCAGTTTTGAGTTTCTTTTTCAGAATCCACTTGCAACCAACAGGCTTAGTCATAGGAGGTAAATCAACATGAGTCTAGGTTTGGTTTTCAAGTGTAGACTTGATTTCCTCATCCGTGGCTCTTTTCCACATATCAAAATCTGATTGTGACATAGCTTCTTGAAAATTTTTGGATCCTCTTCTAACATATAAGTCAACATATCAAGACCAAAATTCTTTTCAATTCTACGTCTCTTACTTCTCCTCAATTCGATTATTTCATCATTCTCCTTTTCTTCTAGCTTCTCATCATTCACAATTTCATTTCCGGTTGCATGCTCATTAAGATCAAGTTCACCAAATAAATCATTATTTATTTATATTTTATCAGCATCACGAATATTCAAGTGCTCATAAAATATAGCATGTGCAGCATCAAACACACTATTATCATGAAGCCTAAGAAATCTATATGATTTACTCATAGCAGAATAACCAATAAAAACATATTTAACTGCTCTACTACCAAGTTTTGGCATTTTCAAAGTTGCGTCCAAAACATATGCAATACAACCCCATACCCTTAGATGTTTAATACTAGGCTTACGCCCAATAAACAACTCAAACGGAGTTTTCATGTGTTTCTTGTTTACAATCCTGTTAGTAATGTAACAAGAACTCAATAGTGTCTCTCCCCAATAACTCATTGGTAATTTTGAATGTAAGCCATTTCCATTAAGGATCTATTTTCCGTTCGGCCACTCCATTTTGTAGTGGAGTATTAGGTGCTGAAAATTCTCTAACAATTCCATTTTGTAAACAAAATGATATAAACTCGTTAGATAGATATTCACCACCCATGTCCGATCTCAAACATTTGATCCTTAAATTGGTTTTATTTTCAACTTCCTCCTTGAAGATTTTAAACTTATTAAAGGCCTCATCTTTGATTTTAAGCAAATACACATAGGAGAACTTTGAATGATCATCATTAAAAGTTATGAAATATCTTTTACCACCTTTAGTAATATGCTCTTTATTATCACAAATATCCGTATGAATAAGTTCAAGTAAACCATTTGTTCTAACAACACTTTTGAAAGAATATTTAGTCAATTTGGATTGAGAGCAACATTCACAAGTTTTTGTGGTAAAAGTTTTAGAAGACTTAGGAATAAAATCATGTGATTCATAGCATCTCTACCAATATGTCCTAGTCTATAATGCCAATTAACATGATCATCAACATAAAGTAAAACATTAGAAAAGTAAGCAGAAGATGCAGTTTTATTATAGTCAACATTCAACAAGTACATCTTGTCTTTCATGTAACATTTTCCTACAAACTTCCCATTCTTAGTGATATTCACTTTTTGGGAACCAAAGGCTACTTTGAAACCATTTTCGTCCAATTTGTGGACCGATACAAGATTCTTCCTCATAGAGGGGATATGATACACATTTCTCAAAGTCAAAGTATTTTCCGAAGTGAGGGGAAGAACAATAGTGCATACGCCAAGAACTTCGCTTGATGACGCATTTCCCATGTAGACGACCTTAGCCTCTTTCACCATTTCATATGTCTTGAACAAACTCTTGTTTGGGGTAAGATGGCAGGTAGCACCCGAGTACACCCACCAGTCAGTAGTGCCATTGTTGACAAGGCATACTTTAGACATGACAGCAACAAAGTCTTTGTCATCAACCACATTGGTTTGTTCCTTTTTCTTGTCTTTCCCCTTACGGTGATGGCATTCCCTAGCATAGTGGCCAGGTTTTCCACAAACATAACAACTTCCTTTCTTTTTGTTGTTGTTGTTATCCTCATTCCCATTTTTCTTAAAGAATTTCCTCTTCTTGGACGTTCCTTGGTTTCCCTTAGAAGTTCCATGAAGGTTTTTATCATTCTTCGAAAAAACTGAACCATCTCTTTTAAGGCTTTCGGTCTCAATTTGAATACCCTTAAGAAGTTCATTCAAAGAGATAGGCTTCTTCTTATGTTTCAGTTTCTTTTGGTAATCTTTCCACGAAGACGAAAGTTTACCAATGATGGTTGAAACTTGAAAAGTTTCAGAAATGGGTTCACCAGCATCAAACACATTCTGTTGCTATATCATTTAACTCGTTAACCTGATTAATGACCGGTCGAGAATCCACCATCTTGTACTCAACATACTTGTTAACCAAAAAAGACTTATTCCCAGCATCTTTATTGACATACCTTCGTTTTATAGCATTCCAGAGTTCTGCAGCAGTTTTGTGGATGTGAAAAACGTTGACCAGTGTGTTGTTCAGCGACTGCAAAATTGTGTAATGGCAAACGAAATCATCATTTTTCCATTTTTTCGCCTTCTCTGTTGCCTCAGTCTTTTGTGCCTCTGTTGCATTCGGATCAGTGACTTCCTCCGGACAGCCTTCAAACAGAACATAGAATACCTTTGCAATTGTCAAAAGGTACTCCATCTTTAAACTCCAACGCTTGTAGTTGAGCCCGTTCAGCCTTTCCAATTTGACTTCATCGTTCAACTGCGCCTTAACCAATACCGACTCCATTGCAGAAACGCTAATACCTTTAAAATTGTTGTATAATAGGGTAATGGATTTAAAGATAGGTTAGGCACACTGAAAAACGATATTATCTTTAAAGGTATTAATTCCTCCCTCTCAGGTGTAAAAGGTTCATTAAGGAATTAACCTTCCAGGATACAAAACCTATAACTCTCGTAAATTCGAAAGTTACACTCTAACGAATTTCAGAAGCAGAAATAGCAAGTATACAATATAGATTTTGAAAGCTAGAAGAAAGAATAAATCGCAGAGAAGGGAATCTCAAATTTTTTATTCTTATTGTTATAGTTTTGCATTTCTGCAAAAAACTAAATATTTATAGATACTCAATGGTTGTCCCGAAGCGTTGCAACACTTTCACAAAGGGATACTTCGTTCACGAAACAGTTCCGTTTTAAAAAACCGTTTTCGTTCCCTCTCTATCTTTAATAAATGATTTAAAATATTTAGAGAAAGTTTTGAACTATTGAAGCTACTATTGGTTTTCCTCCATAATGAATGGGAGCCCAAGAGCTTAACCAACATGTTAAACTCATTAATTCTTTTATAGCCACAAGGAAGTTCAAACACCTACTCAAAAACCAATGTGGGACAAATGACTCTTACTCAAAAATCAATGTGGGACAAATGACTCAATTATGATGAAAATACTCATATTCAATGTGGGATATTTAATTGTAGTCCCCATCCCCACCACCACACACATCTACCCCTCACCCACACCTTCCATAGTATTTGTCTAGTTTATAATAGTTTTTGTTTACGCACCGAAAAAAGGAAAATAAGTGGATTTAAATAAGTAAAAAATCCACTTATTTTCCTGAAAAACGTTTTCCTTCACCCTCAAAGAGATGACGTGGCAGCGAAAATATAAAAGCAATACCTCATCTGCAAGTAAGGAAACAGGAGAATCCGCTCTAGTAACATCCTTCACTCCATTGTCAGCGTTAGCAACCATCTCAGTGTCCAAACACTAATCTCCAAAAAGAAAACATTTTTCACAGCTCAAAAAAATCATAATGCAAAAACCTAATCAACTCGAAAACAGAATCTCTCCGAAAAATGAATCAAAATAGAAAGTCCGGAGACCGAAATTCGACAAAATTATTCAAAAAATCGTGGAAGATTTAGGAAAAAATGAGATTGATACTAACGAACATACCTATTCAACTCCAGCAATGACCGTAGACGCAAATCGGAATCAATGGAAGAGATTCAATGAAAATGGGAGTAAAAGGGAAATTTTGCAGTGGAATAACCACTATTTGGGTGGGTAGTGGCCGTGTGGGTTTAATATTTTATTTCCTTGCCGGGCGGGAAATCGATGTTATTAAATTGCCCTGCGGAGTTAGATGTTATTACGGAATTAGGATTGGTGACTGGCCGCTGAGCCTTGCGTTTCGAATTGTGTTTCATAGATAGATTTGAATAGGTGAAATTTATAATTTTAGTACTGTAGTAAGTTTAGTTGTTTCAAAATTAATTTTAAATTTATGGTTTAAAGTTAGATTTGATAAAGTTTAACTTTAAATATGTATATTTGAAATTTGTATAAATTCATATGTCAAGTATTTATGTTTAAAGTTAAGCTTGAAAATCTATTATTTCACCTATGTATGAAGTTTGACAAGTGATCTCTCCGGCAATTCTCTTATTTGGTGCGATTCTTTTTCATGTTTTTTGTTTCTTAAAAAAGTTTTTTAAAATCTTTTAATTATATTGCTGAACTAGCTAGCCCAATAATTTAAAATTAGAGGGTTCACGACCATTGATGAAAAAAATTATTTAAGGGATTCATATTTTAGTTATTCAGTTTCTTAATTTACTTAATAGATAAAAGTTAAAAATTCTAAGTTCTGCCACTAGTGTCAATTTGTATATATGTTCAGTGGCACTCTATCAGATGTTTAAGCAATTTTTTGCATATGGATTATGTCTTTTTCTAGTTATGCATCCTTCTGGGTTATACTCTTGTATTCTTAATTAGAATTAAGGTAATCTAAGTTTGCCAATATTTATTACAAGTTAAATAGTTTTAAACAGTTTGTTATAGCTTAAAAACATGATAGAAAGTTAGAAACTAATCTCCCAATGAAAATTTTACTATTTCACGTGGCATAGCCCGAAATGTTCAAATTCAGGGGCGCCCAATTGTGGTCCAAATTTGAGTTAGTGATCTTAATCGTGCGTCAACAAGTAAATACTTATTCATAATCAATGTTTGAGTTAGCGATCTGAATTGTGCTTCAACGAGTAAATACTTATTCATAATCAAGGTTTGCGTCAAACCTCATTAATTTATCGTGGTTAGATGAAAAACTGAAGTGAGAATACATGACAACAAATCATAGCTAAGTAATAAAAATGTGAATCAGACAGGTACATGACATGTTCTCATAAGTTTGATAAAGACCGAATCTGGGTAAAAAAAATGCATGACCCGACTTCTGGTCAAGTTGTGACTGACACTTGATCTCTTAACTTGACTGAACTTGTTATCACGCAAATCCATGGCCATGACTAGTACCTGGAATCCTCTTGGTTGGTCGAAGTGGGGTTTCGTCCTCCCTTGCCTTGCGAATCCGGTTCATCCTTCGGAATCATATCACATCCCAGATCTGATGAAATAGGATGAATTGAGTCGGTATTTTGTAAATACGTAATTATCTTGAATATATTAATCATTTCTTTATTTTCCGATCGCCTGGAAGGGACAAAAGAAAGATCTTGTTGTTTCTTCAACAATTTCTGATCTCTAGTGGACCTCTAAGTAGGATTCGAACCTAGATGAAGTTCTGACCATCTATCAGAGAAAAAAGAACGGACGGATCTTGTAGGATTCCCAAGAAATTCTTCGATTTCTTCCGGAAACAGATGATTAATCATTTGCTTCTCACGTTACGTGAATAGCCGGAACATTGAGGAATATCCAGAAAGGCAGCCATTACACCCCATCCATCCATCCCCGCGAACCCCATTCAATTGTAACCTTATTCATTCCAACCATAAAGCAGCATATTGAAATGCAAGTAATAACGTCAGTGATCGATTCCAATGACAAGAAACGAAAAAACAAAAGTACAAATCTAATATGTCAACCATAACCCAAATCTAATATGTCAACCATAACCCAAATCTAGAGTTAGATCGTGATTGCATAGGTTCCTATGTGATAAAAGGGGTGCTAAAAAGGTTGAATCAAGAATGTAGGCTAAATAATATTTGTACACATTCTAATACACCTCCTCAGTCTGAGAGGGAGGAGGCCGGACACTAAGACTGGATCTGAAGTCAAGGAATAGTTGTCTAAAAAGGCCTTTTGTGAATATATCTGCATACTGATAAGAAGAGGGCACATGCAATACCTTGACATGACCGAGTGCAACCTTCTCCCGAACAAAGTGGATGTCGATCTCAATATGCTTGGTTCGCTGATGCTGAACTGAATTATGAGATAGATAGATGGCGGATATGTTATCACAATAAATCAAAGGCGCCTTACGCAATGGACACTGAAGCTCCAAAAGAAGATTTCGGAGCCAACAAATCTCAGCAACAGCATTAGCAACACCTCTGTACTCTGCTTCTGCACTCGAACGGAATAATGTGGTCTGTCTTTTGGCAAACCAAGAAATGAGATTATCCCTCAAGAATACACAATAGCCCGAGATAGATCGTCGTGTGTCCGGACAGCCTGCCCAATCAGCATTCGTATATAACAACAACCTGGTCGGTGTTGAGGGGTATAGATGCAGTCCATAATCAAGTGTGCCCTTAACGTATCGAATGATACGTTTAAGGGCAGTAAAATGAGGCTCTCTGGGTATGCATGAATAAGCATACCTGTTGAACAACATAAGCAATATCATGTCTTGTGAAAGAAATGTACCGTAGTGCATCTGCAAGACTCCGGTAGAGAGTGGGATATGACACTGGATCATAATCCAAAGCACTAAGCTTTGATTTAGAGCCAACTGGAGTGGACATGATTTTGCAATTTGCCATTTTAGCCCCGTACACAATTTTCTCTACATACTTACGCTGACAAAGAAACATAGTATCTGCAGATTTAGTCACTGAAATCCCCCAAAAATAGTTCAACTTTCCCAAGTCAGTCATATCAAATTCTGTTTTGAGCAATGCAGTGATCTCATTTTTTAACAACACAGATGAGGCAATAAGCACAATATAATCTACATACAATAATAAATATGTAATGCTCTACCTCTATGAAAAATAAATAAAGAATTATCACACTTGTTGCATACAAACCCAATCTGCGTGATATACTGTGCAAAGCGATCATACCACGCTCTAGCGGCCTATTTCAAACCATAAAGTGACTTACGAAGACAACATACATACCGAGGGGTTGCTGGATGGACAAAACCAAACGGTTGGTGTGTAAACAGTTTCCTTCAAATCCCCATGAAGAAACGCATTTTTCACATCTAGCAGATGTATCGGCCAATGGTTACCCATAATAATACTCAGAACTGTGCGGATGGTAGCCGGTTTAACAACCGAACTGAACGTCTCACCACAATCAATACCCTTCTGATGATTAGTACCATTCGTCATAAGCCTCGTCTTATATCTCTCTAGATCACTGATGTCTTTTGTGATGAAATAGCCATATGCATCGGATCACATTCACCCCTCCAGTCTAGGAACCAAATCCCAAGTGTGTTATTTTGTTAAAGCATTAAATTCCTCACATATGGCCGCATTCCAATTGGGGTCTAGTTTGGTTAATTTTGGATTTTTGGGAATTAGGGATATGGTTTGAGTGGATAGGTTGAATTGGACTTTGGGTTTGAAAATTTCGTATTGGGCACGGGTTTTCATACGGTACGTGTGGGCAGGGGTAGGTTGGGTGTTTAGGTGTGGGGTCGGATTCGGGTCACTAGTGTTAGTGGCAGTGTTGGGCTGTCTGTGGGTGTGGGTAACAGAGCAGTGTAGTTGGTTGGTTGTTATTGGTGAGGACATCGGGGTGGGTGAGGGCAATGATCTGGGCAGATCGAAGTGGATTTGGGTGGTTGTTGTAGGAAATGATGACTGTGGTTGGTAGGGACTGGAGTGACGGTGTAGCGGTGAGGTTGAGTTGTTCCAGGTATCAGTGTTAGGGTGGGTTTCAGGTATTGGTGTAGTGGCGGGTTTGGTGGCAGCAGGTGACTGAGACACAGTGGTGGGGTCGATGACCGGTTGAGAGACTAAGGTTGAGGGCCGATTTTCGATGGGGATGGCAAACGGCGGTGATTGTGACGGAGAGGGACGACGGGACTGCCTGAGATGACAGTGCCCTGACCTGGGTTTGACGGAGCAGTAGTGGTGGCTGGTACGTCAACTGCCACCGGAACGGATGTGGCAGACCTGAGAGGACGAGAAAGGGAGAATGTGGCTGCACTACCAATGGTGGCAGTTGGTGCGTCCGCCGCCGCCGGAACAGTAGTAGCCTGCCGGAGTTCTTGTTGGACAAGCGGTGATAGGTCCGAATCTTCGAGGAATTGGTAATCAGTGACTCAGAATTTTTTAATGTTGTCAGACGGGAAAATATACTCAACAAAGGTGACGTGGCGTGACATTATGATTTTGTCAGTGGAGAGCTCATAGCACAGGTACCCCTATGGTTTGACGGAAAATTTAGGAAGGCGCACGGAGTAGATCATGGTGCCAATTTGTGGGGGGGGGGGGTCGTGGATGTCAGATTAGGGTAACACAAACAACCAAAAATTCTAAGATTGTCTAGGTAGGGATTCGACGGTAGAGAATTTCGGTGGATGTCCTATTTTGAATCGCACGGGTAGGTAAAATGTTGAGAATGTGTTCTACCATTTTTAATGCATAGACCCAAAAAGTAGGGGAGAAACGCATGAAAAATGAGGGTACGAATCATATTATTAATGATTCAGAAAATTCTTTCAGCTTTTCCATTTTGAGGGCAGATGTGAGGGCATGAGAAACGAAATATCATGCCATTAGCCGCACAAAATTTATGTAATAGGAAATTATTAAACCTCTCGACCATTATCGCATTGAAATAATTTTATGTCTTTTTCAAATTGTGTTTTAACCAGTGTACGAAACTCAACAAATTTGGAAAACACTTGAGGTTTGAGTTTGAGTGGATAGACCCAAAGAAAGTGAGAGAAATCATCCAAAAATACCAGATAATATTAGTGGCCTAAGTTGATAGTTATGGGAGATGTCCATAAATCAGCGTGAATAATATCAAAGTGGGAGAAAGTAGTACTCATAGAAGCCGTAAATGGTAGTCTAACGTGTTTTCCTAACTGACACGAGGAGCAACTATGAGAAAGATTCCCTTTGTTATATTGGATTAAATTTCAGTTTCAAAGACAATAAAAAATGTGAGAACCCGGATGACCAAGTCTACTATGCCACGTAGAGGGAGATATGATTGTTAAAACGGTGGGAGGAGTGACACTAGCAACGGATGTGGGTAGGAACGGATATAGGTCCCCCTCACTATTGCATCGCGTAAGGAGTTTCCCGGTACGGAGGTCCGTTACGAAAAATCCAAACGGGTCAAACTTAATTGAGATAGAATTATCGGTGGCAAACTTTCTGACAGAAATATGATTTTTGATGATCTTTGGGGCATAGAAGACATTTTTAAGAGAGAAGTGTGGATGCGGTGGTGGGGTTAGTGTGTGACCAAATCCTTGAATTAGAATGTGATGACTATTTTCAACCATAATAGATTGTGGAGTATTTAAATTTCGCAGTTGAGTAAGATTACCAGAATTGTTGGTGAGGAGATGTGTCGCCCGTATTCATATACCACGCATTATTGGGATGACGATGAGTGAATGAGATGAAAGTCTGATCCAAATTGAATTGGAGAAGGCCTTGTAAATTCGTGACTGCCATTAAATTTCTGAAGAGTTGTTTGCGAACAGGAAAAGATAAAAAAAAAAAAATGGGATTAGATTGTTGTTGTGCTGCTGCAAAAGCAGAAAGGTGGTGCAACTTTTGTGTTGCTTTACTTCGAGGAAAACAGAGGGCTAGAAGGTGGGGAAAAAAGTAGTTGTTATTTTGCTTTTTCTGGTGGCCTCGGGAAACAAAAAGAAAAGGGAGGGGACAGGCGGACAAACCTGTTGGTTCTGCTGACAGGCAGAGAAAAGAAAAGAGAGCACAAATATGTGTCTCGGGCGGGCCGCCGGAAAAAGAAAGGAATAAAATTTAAATTTTGGGATTTAGATTACTGATATCATGTAGAATTGTATTAATCTCCTTTGATGAGCCTTTTTCATTAATACAATATATATATAGGGTATACAATGTTAAATCATTATACAATATGAATCCTATATTTACCATAATTACATAAAAATTAAATATGGCTAAATAATATTTATACACATTCTAATAAAGAGGAAACTTTACTCATTATTGACTGTAATGTGTATGTGGAAATAAAAAAATAAGAACGGTAGTAACAGAAACAGTTGATTGCATCTTTTTTCAATAGATAGGAATTATTGACTGCGTCTATGAGAGCACGATGAAATCTTCCAAACCAAACCTCCGATACAGTTAAAAATAATTATTCACAATAGACAAGATTCTGATACAAAGGTTACAAAGGGAACAACTTTAAAAACATCAAATATAATAGGAGTAGTACAATAGCAAGCAGATCAGTATATTGTAAACATAAAGATCTTCAGCATTTTTGTAAAAAATGTATGTGAATTGCTGTACAAATTGAAACAGAAAAGTATAATCGTATTTTTATCCTATAAAATTTGTGATTCAAATGAAGATATGAGTGAATGTACATCATAGACATTGTTGTAATCCCAAATCTTTGTTACCAGTTCCAGCCAAAAACCATCTAAAGTGGTTTGAAAAATATCTCAAGCTTTAGCTCTTTATATAGGTGGCAAGTCATTGTTTTTTACTCTCGCCCCGAGTGAAGTTGATGCTTGAGAGGAGGAGGAAGAAGGGTTGAGTCATTACTCACTTGGAGTTCCATGTTCACTGCTGTTGAATTCTTGGGTTGGCAGAATCATTTTCCTGAACTTCATCATATCAGCATTATACATACCAGTATCATAGGCTGAAGTGACCCCACTCGAGGCAGCGAAGCTAGGTGTCTTGTTAGGTTTTGCATTATCGTTCAAGTTCTCCGAAGATGAATTGCCTTCCAAGGCACGTACAATCTGTTCAAAATAAGGAATGTTATATGCTAAAACATGTTAGTGTTTCAAGTTAATTCTAAAGCCTAGAGAGGGGAATCATACCTGACTCATTTTAGGACGTCTTTTAGCAGAATGGCGGATGCTAGCAGCACCACAAGCTATCATGCGATGTAGCTCATCTGTATCATAGTTCCCTTCAAGACGCATGTCCACCAATTCGTCATATATTCCTTCTTCCAGTGCTCTTGTAAGAAGGGGCCTAGCCTGTATACATTCATATATAATATATTAGATCAATACCTGAAGCAAAAGTTAAAAGTCTAAGCACATATTTAACATCTTGGCGCAATCAAATCATAATGAACGAGACTTGTGAACTGAGGATCTAGAACAAACCCAGTCTACTAAACTGTCCTCCATCATATTGCTAGGATCAACAGGTCGTTTCCCGGTTATGAGTTCCAACAGCATGACTCCATATGAAAACACATCTGATTTCTCTGTTAGCTTGCCACTAGATGCATATTCAGGAGCTAAGTACCTGCAGTATGTTACGAAGTAATTTTCTTGCTTAGAAGCTTAACATGTAGAGAACTTTATATACATCTGAAGTATGTTATAACTCTCTGCCTGCTGAAAGGAATAAAATACAGAATTTCTTCTCATTGTTCAGTTTCAAAGTAGAAGTTTTATACGAATATTTTCAGAAAAAAAAAAGTTTGAAAAAATTAGTTATGCTCGACTCACCCGAATGTTCCCATAACACGAGTTGATACATGAGTATTGTTATCAGAAGTAAGCTTAGCCAATCCAAAATCAGCCACCTAATAAATCATAAATATTTCTTTAAATCTCATGTCAATGTGATGGTTAATAAACCTTTCTTAAACAAAAATGCATTGACATATCTAGTGAAAAATTAAAACACATGATAGTGAAAGTTTATTCACAAATCAAATGTGGCTAATTCAATTACCAAAGCTTCATAATTGAGGTCTAGTAGAATGTTTGCAACCTTGATGTCGCGGTGGATAATTCTATGTTGGCCTGCATATATAAAGTAAGAAATGAGAGAGAGACAGAGAAAACAAAGGCGATGAAAATGTGGATTAGAATATTCATACAATCTTCATGGAGATAAGCCAGTCCTTTGGCTGATCCCAAAGCAATTTTAAGTCTGGTTTCCCAGTCCATGACAGGTCGACCTTTCCCTGCAACAATGGATTTGATTTCACCCTTATCAAGACTAGAATTAGAAAATATATTGAATCTATTATTTTTAATGAATTGACCCGTTCACAACTTCAAATAAGGAATTCGGGAATCAAATAGGAATAGGATACTCTGATTTCACAATAGAACATGATTTTAAAAGAAGTGAGTAATGAATATGAAAAATGTACCATGAAGGTGGAACTCCAAGGTTTTGTTGTCAACATATTCGTAGACCAACATGCGTTGTCCATTAGCAATGCAATATCCAACAAGGGACACAAGATGACGATGATGAACTCTGCTAATGATCTCAACCTCAGCCTGAAATTCTCGTTCGCCTTGTCCACTGCCTGCTTTCAAACTCTTGATGGCAACTATTCTTCCATCAGTCAAAACACCTTTATGCACGTATCCAAAACCACCTTGGCCTAACAAATTGGCCTGAGAAAATCCATCTGTGGCCTTAGCTAGCTCCTCATAAGTGAATTGGCTCTGGGAGAACCCACCAAGTCCACCAACGTTAACATTAGGTGATTGAGGAGGCAATGGCCCCGCAGCTTGGCCTGAAAAACCTGAGCCGAATTCGCTGCTTGAATTAGTTGCCTGATGTGGAGTAGCTGCAGCCCAACCACCTTGAGGCCCCATTTCACCTTGTGGTACCTTCATAACGTTATCCATAGACGCCCGTCTATTCCATTGATTGTTATTGTTGTCGTATTCTAGTTTAACCGAAAATATATCGAGATGATCAAACTTTATTCTTTATGAACATGTTGAAAATAAAGAGTAATGCTAAGCAGACGGGTTAAACTTTCGTAGGTTGAGGCTTTACCCACACTGCCTCATTTCCCATCCCAATTCAGAAGGGAGTAACCTTCTATGTCTTTTGAGTTTCTCATTGATGAATGCAATACTATAACATTATAGTAATAAAAATGTTATTCCTCATATTTTAGATTACAATAAAACAGTATTGAATACCAATGCAAACTAAATTCCAAATGAATATGTGTTGAATGATTAATTAACTGAAAATCAATATTTTTTAAAGAACACAACAACAACATGTCCAGTATAATCCCACAAGTGGGTCTAGGTAGTGTAAGATATGTTTGTGAGGGTAGAGAAGTTATTTCTGATAGATACTCGGCTCAAAAGAAGTAATCAAAGTGGTAATGAAAGGAAACTCGGCTCAAAAGAAGTAATCAAAGTGGTAATGAAAGGAAAATAACGACAACAAAAAGCAAGATAAAGAAAGCAAGAATATGCTTTAAACAACACTTAGTAATAATTTGACAATGAACTCACCTTTAGGTCCAGGACCCATATAGTATCTCTGTTTCTTCTTCCTTCTACTATACCACACACAGAGAATGATAAACGCAATAATCAATATGCCTCCCACAGCAAGTCCAGCTATTACAGCCACATTACTCGAGGAAGACGAATCAGGGGGCGATGAGTCCTTGTTATCTCCTGAGGAACCAGGTGATTTTTCGGATGATCCCGGGTGTGAAGGAGGAGACAAATGTACACGAGGAGCTGGAGGTGATTCATGTAACGAAGAAGCAGGAGGTGGTGGAGAAAATATAGTTGATGGAGGTGACTCATTATTTTTAGGAGCAGGATTATTACTGTTGGATGATGGTGGTGGAGATTGTGGTGATGATTGGGAAGACAGTGGAGGGGATTGATTATTATTATTTGGTGGTGATGAAGAAGAAGAGTCGGAGGGCGGTGGTGATGAAGGCGGAGGAGATTGTTGTGGTGGTGGTGATGCATCAGGAGATGGAGGAGATTGTGATGGTGGTGGTGATGAAGGTGGAGAGTCATTTTCTGATGGTGGCGGAGACGACGACGACGACGGAGGAGAATCATTTTCTGGTGGTGATGAATTATCTGAAGGTGGTGGTGATGAAGGGGGAGTTCCATTTGAAGGAGAGCTGTCGCTATCAGTGTCGTTGGAAGAAGCAGTACCAGGAGATGAATCCTTTTCATCCATGATGAACTTCCGGCCAAGATTCAAATTTCAAGAATATATGTACATCCGCCGGAAACTCAACATCTCCCGTTCACTGCTCTTCTCAACGATTCAATGTCCCTAACATATTGCCATCACAATGAAGAAACAATGATATAACGTGGAAATGCTACTATATTGTTATTTCTTGCATTAAAGTAGAATATTAAATTAGTGGTCTTTTGGTTGCTTGATAAAGTTGTGGATATATTAGTAATGCAGCACATTATAAATTTAGTTATTTCATCTTAGATGCTAATATTTCATCCTTCCCAATTTATGTATCAATATTTAACCGAACATAAAATTTAAGAATTAAAGAAAGACTTTATTATATTTATCAAATTGTCACATTACTTTAGTGCATACTTTTGTTAATTTTTCTTATATCTTTAAAATTTAAATGGGACCTGACAAAGATAAAATAAAGATGGTGCCATTAAATAGTTACCAAATAAGGAAATATAACATTCATTTTATGACAAAATAAAAAGTAAACGGTGCCACATAAATTGAGACAAAGAGGATATATAGATTTTCACATAACTTATACGTGTATTAATTATGTAGGACTATAAATTGCTAACCAAACGTTGTATTTGGTCTATTGAAATTTGTACATAGCCAAAGAATGCTACTCCATCCGTTCCAATTTATTTGAAGGCCGGCCAATTTGAAGAATCAAACAACTCTTTTTTTACTACGATTTTCTCCAATTTTTTTCATATATTTTAAATTATTAATTATAAATATTTACAATACTTTTTATATAGTTTTCAAATATGTAAATTTTATTATTAAATACTCAAAGAATTTATGTTTAAAATTAAGTCAAAGAAAAAATTATTTTACTCCCAAAACTGGTTAACCATCAAATAAATTGGGACAGAGAGAGTAACAAATATAATACAAGTTATGCAGAATTTAATACATGAATAAATCACCTCTTAACCAAAAACCAAACGACCCCTTAATGTACTTCTCATATTAGAAGTTTAGCTTTAGATCATTCTCTTCTTACATTAATATGGTTATGGAAATTGGTTGTAAAAAAAAAAAAAAAAGATGAGAAGAGAAAAGAGCTACCTTAATGAAGAACAAGAATGAATGGTGTTTGTCAAATGGAACGAAGAGAGAAATCTTAGCATTGTGTTTTTTTCATCTTACCAAGAAAGTCTACCCCCTTCCCAGCCCCAACACCCCAAACAATACTTGTGTCCTAAAAAAACGGGGCCCTCTCTCTTATGCCAAATCTCTAGAGGTTGGCATTTAACACCTCTAATTTGAGCTAAGATCATTAGTTAGTTATTCTTCTTTCCAGAATTCTAGTTCCTCCTTGTCTTTGTGCCTTCTTATGTAATTACCCGACAATTGTCATTGTCCTTACTTTTAGGGTCTTCTCATTGAGTCATTTCAACGAGAGCAACCGTATATGATGAAATTTAATCAACATGTTATTTAATTAATAGAGGATAGAATAAAAATAGTTTTTTTTTCTCATTCCTATTTTCTTCTTTTTCCCAAGTACCTATGTAGATGTGTAATATTTGTCTCATTTAAATATCAGAGGTCTAGACTATCTATGTATGTAAAGCTTGTTCTTCCAAAATGTTTTAGTTAATCAAGAGATATTGTAAATCAAGAAATTGAATATGATATAATCATAATTAAATAGAAAGTATTGTTATAAAACTTTTCTGGTTGGAGAAAGTGTTGTTATCACTCTAATAAAGTATCAAAAAATTAGTACATTAAATTTTAAGTAGGAGAAAATTTATTACAAAAATATTTTGAGTTAGATGAAAAATTCCAAACTATTTAATGTGAAAGTAGGCCATATGATTTTATAAGTTTGAAAATAATCTTTGTAAACCATTTTATCTTAAAATACCGTTATACGTATATGTCTCATTAATCAATAGAAGTTCCTACTAGTACATCTCCTTACAGAATGACAGAACTATTTATTTATCTATCTATCTATCTGTGGGTTACAACAATTGCAGGAAACATAAAGTAAGTAAATATTATAATAGCCAGAAAGGATAAACTACTAACGATTACAATAAACTGGAAATAAGAACGATTACACCACTTAAAACTTTGCTGAGTCGAGTGATGACACTCTGTCTTTAAGACAAGATTGTCCCATATATATCCTCTTACGTTATGGGCAATAGTCTCCTAAGATAAAACAACAACTTAACAAATGAGCAAAGAAAACTCAAGTGTTACTCTTGAAAAACTTTGAGTAATGAAATGATGCTAGAGATGAAGAGGAAGATTTCTGTAATTTTTCTCAAGTGTGGAACAATTGAGCCAAATGCTTCAATTTATAGTGTAAGGGGGATGACTTCTCAACTAGCCAACTAATGGCTTTCAATAGCCATGTAATGGCCGAATTCAAGTGCATAGTAATGGAGATTCAATGCTCCAAAACCAGCCCAAGAGGCAGAAACTTTCTGCCTTCCGCCGTGAGCTTCTTCCCAATTTTATCTTTCCTGAAACTCCAGGGATCAAACTGTAAATATTAAGTAATTTGGATCCAAAAAGATAATATCAGAAGAAGTCCAAGGCCCAAGACCCGGACCGGACGAGCGAGCGGGCGGTGGCGCGCGTGTGGGCTTAGCCTCGAACCCAAGCACACCTAGGTCCTCCATCCTTCAAACACATGGGTTACCCCTTGGGGTCCCAAACACTTATCCATTTTTAGGCTTATAAAATGAACAATTCTTCCTTTCCCCATCGACGAGGGAGATTTGTTCCACCATATTTTTCATGCCTCAAATACCTTACTTTGTGGACCAATATCTCTTTTATTTCTTAACGAAATTTGACGATCCTTGGCCCTACGGTCATCTACTCACTTAGTAGATTATGCACGTGAAAAACCAAAGTCTCCAACATGCGGAACCCTAGTGTTTAAGTCATTAAAGATGGGTGGACGCAATACCCATTAAAGGCAAATTTCCAACAATCCCCTCTTGAAAGAGATTTTGGCGCACTCACAAGGTGCCTATTTCCAACAATCTTTCAACGGACAGATGTTGCATTTGGATAGGTAGCTTCAGCTTTGAACCTTTCATAGTTGAATACCATCGGACTTACTTACTGCGCGGTGAATGTGATGTCTTGAACCGTCAGTGTTTAGTGTAAGCCAAGCCAATGGTACCAACACAACAACCTCATTTGCTCTGTTCTTCGTAATGTTTTGTCTGTTGTGGCCGTGGACACTTCTTGGATTCTTAAGTGCGTTCATTTGAGGCGGTCTATCCTCCCACTTAAATAGGTGGTCTCCTACAAGGTGTCTTGCTATACCCCACTTTACAAGTGTTAGGAACCATTAAAAGTTTCCCCAAACCTAACCTCAACTGTTGAGGATCATTAAAGGTTTTGGAAACTTAACCTTTACCCACACAGCAAATAGCACTTAACATTTATCGCGGGAATGACTTTGGGTTTATGTTCCTTACAGAGATCATACCCCGAAGTGCTTTTGCTTCCACCGAAGCGCTCAACTGAACCTTTACATCTTAATTTTCCCATTGAACCAAATTCATGGGATCTCCAGTCAGTAAGGTTGGGTTACAACCGTATTGATCCTTAAAGCTTGGGGTTTAAGCCCATTCCCCTAGACAAATAAAATATATGATCTCTGGGTATGCCCTTTGTCAGTGGATCTGCGATGTTATCCTTTGATTTTATGTAATCAATGGATATTATACCCGTGGTGATCAGCTGCCTAATGGTTTTATGTCTCCGTCGAATATGACGAGATTTGCCGTTGTACATAGAACTCCGTGCCCTTTCTAAAGTCGACTGGCTGTCGTAGTGAATCATCACTGAAGGTATGAGTTTGTCCAACAAGGGACATCCTCTAAAAAGTCGTGAAGTCACTCATCTTCTTCTCATGCTTTGTCTAAAGCGATAAACTCCGATTCCATCGTGGATCGGGTGATGCAAGTTTGCTTAGAGGATTTCCAAGATACAGCCCCACCACCAATTGTAAATATATACCCACTAGTGAACTTGGTGTTCTCTATATCAGATGTCCAGTTTGCATCACAGTACCCCTCTAGTACAACTGGATATCTCGAATAATGCAACCCGTAAGTTAGCGTGTATTTCAGGTATCGTAGCACCCGATTCAACGCTTTCCAATGATTATTACTTGGATTACGGGTAAACCTAGCCAATTTGTTGACTGCATAAGTGATATCAGGTCGGGTGCAGTTTGTTATGTACATCAAACTCCCAATCACATGTGCATATTGCTCTTGGCATACTGGTGCACCATAATTTTTATCATGCTTTTAATTTCTATCCAGTGGTGACTTCATAGGCGAACTGTCAAACATCTCAAACTTTCTCAACACACCCTCGATGTAGTGAGACTGAGATAAAACCAGTCCGTCAGACGTCTTAGAGATCTTTATCCCTAAGATGACATCTGCGATACCCATATCCTTCATGTTGAAGCATTATTTCAACATGTTCTTAGTCTCTAGGATCAAGCTAGGACTACTCCATGTGATCATTATGTCATCTACATAGAGACATATCATAACGAACGAGTCGGAATTACCTTTCATGTAAACACATTTGTCACACTTATTAATGGAGAAACCCTTTGATAGCAGAGTACTATCAAACTTTTCATGCCATTGCTTCGGGGCCTGTTTCAGCCCGTACAGAGATTTGACAAGTCGACAGACTTTCTTCTCTTGCCCTGGAATCACATACCCATCGGGTTGTTCCATATAAATTTCTTCTTCCAACACAATTTAGGAAGGCTATCTTGACATCCATTTGATGTATCTCAAGGTCACATAATGTTGCGATCGCAATGAATACTCGTATGGACGTCATTCTAGACACCGGGGAGTACGTGTCAAAATAGTCAAGGCCTTCTTTCTGTCGATGGCCCTTGACTACCAATCTGGCATTGTACTTGTCTATAGACTCATCTGCTTTATACTTCCGTTTGAGTATCCATTTACAACCCAATGGTTTATTTTCCGGAGGAAGATCAACCAACTCCCAAGTATGATTATGCAGGATGGAGTCTATTTCACTCTCAATAGCTTATTTCCAGAGCGATGCCTCTGAAGTTGACAAAGCTTCAGCAATTGTCTTTGGTTCATCATCAACCATATAAGCTACAAAGTCATGACTGAAGGTTTTATCCTTACTAGCTCTTTTACTTTACCTAGGTTCCATCTCTAGAGTCTCCAAATTCTGAGAATCTGAAACACTAGATTCCGGACATTTAGCCACTTCGAAGTCCACTAGATCTGAACCATCTAGATTCGGGTAGTCAACGACTCCTGGTTCCTGAGAGCTCTGTTCATAACTTCGTTTGCGAGAGATTATGTCTTTTTCCTTTCTAGAAAAAAGTATCCTCAAAGAATTGAGAATTCTTTGATTCCATGATTGTACCCCCGTGGATATCTGGAACATCTGACTTATGCACTAAGAAGCAATAAGCACTACTATTATTTGCATATCCGATGAAAATGCAATCTACAGTCTTAGGCCTAATCTTGACCTACTTTGGCTTAGGCACTTCAACCTTTGCCAAACAACCCCACACCTTTAAATATTTATAGGTGGGTTTCTTTTCCTTCCATGATTCATATGGAGTTTTTTCCTTACCCTTATGTGGGACTCTATTAAGAATCGTATTAGCAGTAAGGACAGCTTCTCCCCACATGTTTTGGGGAAGATCAGAATTGATGAGCAAGACATTCATCATTTCCTTCAATGTGCGGTTCTTGCGTTCAACAACACCGTTCGACTGAGGTGAGTATGAAGCCGTCGTTTGATGAACAATGCCCGATTCGATGCAATATTCCTCAAATGGCGCTACGTATTATCCCCCTCTATCGCTACGAATTGATTTAATCTGCATGCTCAGTTGGTTCTCAACTTCTGCTTTGTAGTGTCGGAACGCTTCAAAGGCTTCATCTTTACTTTTCAACAAGTAAAGGTAACAATACATTGTGCTATTATCAATGAATGTCACAAAGTACTTGTTCCCCCTAGTTTGCGCAAACTTCAAATCACATATATCTGTGTGTATAAGTTCTAGAGGAGCGATATTCCTTTTGACAGATCGAAAATGAATCTTTGTGAGTTATGCCTCTACGCACACCTCACACTTATGTTGAGGGTTTACGTCGATAGACGGCAACAACTCCAATTCACCAACCTTTGGATGGACTTATAGTTAACATGTCCTAATTTGTGATGCCATAAATTAGAAGACTCAAGCAAGTAAGAAGAAACTTCAATTTTATTGCTTGGACGCATTACAGACATAGCGTTAACTTTGAAGAGGCCTTCACAGACGAACCCTTTTCCCATAAAAGTTCTATTCTTGGTGATTACATATTTATTGGACTCAAATACTAGACTAAAACCAGCATTAACCAATAAAGGTCCTGAAATTAAATTCCTCCTAATCTCAGGGACATGCATCACCTCCTTCAGAGTGAGCTCCTTTCCAGAAGTCATCTTCAGGACCACCTTTCCTACCCCCTGCACGTCAGAGGAAGCGTTGTTACCCATGGACAACTTCTTATTTGTAACTGGTGTATATATGGAGAAGGCATCTCTACATCCACCATTGCATGGGGTTCTCAATAAGGTTTGCTTCAAACACCACCACCGAAAACTCCTTAACCATGTGATCAAGAAGAGTGTCTTCGACGACGTTAGCCTGTGCCTTGCCTTTGGCCTTCTCTTTTTGCTCAGTCTTGAGCTTGCGGCAGTCCTTGATCATGTGACTAGGTTTCCCACAGTGGTGGCAGTTCCCCTTGAACTTCTCCGCCGTCTGGGTCTTGCCATCTTTCTGGAACTTGCGCTTCTTGCATGTGTTCCCTTTGGCCTCAATTAGATTTGTCTTTGCCTTTGGCTTAGCGGGTTGCTTTCCCCTAGGCACATCCTTCTTATTATTTTCCTAAATCTAGAGTTTGATAATAAGTTCTTCAAAGGTCATTTTCTTTGTCCTGAGTTTTAAGTAACTCATAAACTCATTCCACGAGAGAGGTAACTTTTTCAATTAGTGATGCAACCAAAAACTACTCATTTGGTTTCATACCTTCCAAATCCAGGTGATGTAGAATCATTTGGAATTCCTGGACTTGGGACATCACAGTTTTGCTATCCACCATTTGAAATTTCAGGAATTTCCCAACGATGAATTTCTTCGTACCTGCATCTTGTGCGTTGTACTTCTTCTGCAGTTTTTCCCATAACTCTTTGGCGGTGCCTACGGTGAAATACACCATGTAAAGTGGGTCTGACAGACAGTTCAAAATATAGTTCTTACACATGAAGTCGCTATGACTCCATGCATCAAGAACCATCTTCATGCCATTAACGACATGGATACTTTGGCCCCCTTCAGCCGTTTCATTAGGCTGAGGGTCCATCTCATCTCCAACTTGTGGAGGATCTTCTATTAGGAAATGAGTCATTCCCATAACAGTCAAGTAAAATAGCATCTTCTGCTGTCATCTCTTGAAGTTAGAGCCCATAAATATTTCTGGGTGTTCATGGTGGAAACCAGAGGGTGGATGAACTGTCATATTCCCTTGAGCAGCAGTAAAGGCATTGGATGTGCCTTGGGCAGCAGTGAAGACATTAGATGTGCTTTGAGTAGCAGTGGGGAAGGCAGAGAGGTTGCCTTGAGCAGCAGTGGGGAAGGCAAAGGGGTTGCCTTGAGCATCAACAACAACAGAATCAGAAGCGAGTTGTTCTCTCCCAGTAATCTTTTCTTAGCACTTACAATAATCTTGTCTTAAAATTGTGGGTTACAACAATTGCAGGAAACGGGAGGTAAGTAAATATTACAATAGCTAGAAAGGATAAACTACTAACGATTACAACAAACTGGAAATAAGAACGATTACAACCACTTAAAACTTTGCTGAGTCGAGTGATGACACTCTGTCTTTAAGACAAGATTGCCCCGTATATATCCTCTTACGTTATGGGCAATAGTCTCCCAAGATAAAACATCAACTTAACAAATGAGCAAAGGAAACTCAAGTGTTACTCTTGAAAAACTTTGAATAATGAAATGATGCTAGAGAGGAAGATGAAGATTTCTGTAATTTTTTCTCAAGTGTGGAACAATTGAGCCAAATGCCTCAATTTATAGTGTAAGGAGGATGACTTCTCAACTAGCCAACTAATGGCTTTCAATAGCCATGTAATGACACTTATTGAGGGGTTACAATCAACCAAATAATGGCCCAATTCTGCCTTCCGCTGTGAGCCTCTTCGCAATTTTATCTTTCCTGAAATTTCAGGGACCAAACTGTAAATATTAAGCAATTTGGGTCCAAAAAGATAATATCATAAGAGGCCAGAGACCCGAGCCCGGATGGGCGGTGGCGTGCGTGTGGGCTTAGCCTCGAACCCAAGCATACCTAGGTCCTCCCTCCTTCAAACACATGGGTTACCCCTTGGGATCCCAAACCCTTATCCATTTTTGAAGCTTATAAAATGAACAATTCTTCATTTCCCCACCGATGAGGGAGATTTGTTCCACACCATATTTTTCATGCCTCAAACACCTTACTTTGTGGACCAATATCTCTTTCATTTCTTAACGAAATTTGACAATCCTTGACCCTACGGTCATCTACTCACTTAGTAGATTATGCACGTGTGAAGAACCAAAGTCTCCAACATGCGGAACCCTAGAGTTTAAGTCATTAAAGATGGATGGACGCAATACCCATCAAAGGAAAATTTCCAACTGTATCAACTAAGTAATCACAAAAGCCAGCAACCCCACTGAATATGTACATAACGTTAGCCCAGAAAGGAAGAAAGAATACAAACTATCTATATTGTCAAAAATGTTTGTTGGTATCCCAAGAGAAGAATATTACTTCAAACTAAATAATATACCTTTGCTCTTCAGAAATGTCTGTGGATTGCACTTTGCAAAACTCACAGTACTTCAGAAGGCATTAGAAATCAACACATGCAAAGGAAATTGCTATGCTTCAAAGGTGTTATAGTCACTATTCTCACATAATTGGTGAGTAACTAGCTAGAAGGAATTAAGCAAATTGGAAGATTTTGAGAGATAGTAAAGTGAATAGGCAAAACATAACAGAAACAATTACCCTACTTAAAATCCAGTATTTACCAAAAAGAGAACGTCAACGCGCACATTCATTTTATACATCCAAGTCACGATGTAAGCAGAGATTCAAAAGAACTGAAAAATCAGTGATTTTCTACTGTACTGGAAAAAACATGAAACATAGTGAATTAAGGCTCCTTCAGCTCATGTAGCATAGCAAGGCTGTTTATGTAAGGCAGGAACTTTTTGCCAGGACCCATAGCGTATGGACCTGTTATAAACTCAACTAGTTTTTGCTCCCTTATGTGATAAAAGTATATGAAGTTGCCAACGTGAATCGCCACAGCATCATTGTTAACACAGGGCAGTACCTCGCATGCTTGAGTAAAACTCGTTTCGGGTCCAAGATTGATGCTAACACTGTGCTTCAGGCTCATTTCCATGCCTTGGTAGATATCTATTAAGAAAACATGTCCACATTCATTGTTAGCAGTAACGTAGCACAGCTCACCTCCCATCTGTGTTAAGGATCCATGCCTCCCAACTTGAAGAACAGGTAAAGATATAATTGCAGGGATCTCATTTTTCACATCAAAGGCCAGTACTTCATTAGATGTCGTCTCATAGTAAGCAACCCCCTTCATATACGAACCCCCACCAAGAAGCTTTGGATTTTCTAAGTCAGAACAGTATGCAGAAGAGAAGCTCCAAGTATTTGATTCTGAAGAGTAAATCTCAAAGCTGATAATTGGCTGACCAAGCAAAGGAGTTGCACAGATAACATGATAGTATGCTATGCCTCAATGTTACGAAGAGAAGGCTCAAAAGCAAGAACAGCTGCCGGTTCATCCCCATGATAATACTGAGGAAGAGGGAGCATTTTCCAGTCCCGGGTTGCGGGATTGTAAACATAGTACTTCTACAATCCCCGACAAAGGAGCAACCCGCTGCAAGAGCTGAGAATTTTGACATATTGCTCAGGCAGGAAATAAAGGAATGGGCTGGGAACTCCACTTGCAGAATGGTGCAGAGATAAAAACATAGGATCCCCTCCCATATTCACATCTTGATAAAAGTAGCCCGAAAAACTCTGTTGGTGGGTTAATAGGGGACTAGCTATCCATTTATGCCATTCTTTGGACACAGCCCTAAACTTCGTAACAGATTTAGCAGGAAGCAACGGGAGTACATGTTCCTTCACCACATCTTTTATCTTCATATTTTTTTTTATTATGATGTGTGCAGGATATTCCAAGGGTTCTCCTCTTCCTTCGGATAAGAAAAAAGTAAAGGGATGCCTATGGTTGATTTATCTAAGTTTATGTAACTCAGACACAATCACTATAAAAAAATTTGTTTGGATTAAGATGAGTAAGGAATGATTAAAAAATTATCGATACATAATAAATTTGCAAGAAATGATAAAACTAGCAGTAATTGAACTAGGAAAAACCGGAACTTATAGGAGAGCAAATCTTAATTCTAGTTTCACATTACATTATCTATTTAGCCTTTCACTTAGTTAGTTTCACCATCCAAAACAAAGTAAATTGAGAATTGGGATGGAAATAATATAAGTTTAGAAAATATTAAGGGAAAATAAAACAATGGAGGAGGAAATTAGATTTCTGGCCTATTTTGGCTCAACAGAAAAAGAGTCAATACAAAGTACGGCAATAAATTTCCTCCTCAAATACTACCTCAACTTTTTCTTGGTCAACAAACATATGCATAAAAAAGGAAAAATCACAACCGATTGGCTTGACCCCAAGTGTTTTCCTAACAAAATGTAAGAAGAATATGAGGAACTCCTCTAAGTCGTTTTAGAGGAGATCTCGTAAGAAAAAGAATATCCTTAGCCTCGAGGCACGGGCGTAAACCCCATAATTTAACTTTAAACAACAAAGAGAAAAAATTATGAAATTAAAATAAAAAATTAGAAAAACTTTTGACTTTTAAGATTTTTTAATTGAGTTAACTATTGGATATTTAACTTTTAAAAAAAGATTTATTAAGCAATTTTAACTCAAATTTGAAAAAGTATTCGTGACTAACTCCTCAAATGAACGCCCAGAATGTTGAGGTTTACGCCCGGAAGGTTGAGGCTTAGCCCCACGATACTTATGGCCCGCCAATACGCCTTGGAACGTTTTTGGTAGGCCTCGCCCCGGAACTAGCCCAAAAAATACTTTTTAAGACACTGATATTAACCCCAAATTTGATCCTAAGTTTGGGTACACGGTTTGGTCGCTATTTGCTAAAAGCAGGATGATTATTGGACTTGTCAGCCATTATCATTAGATGCCTAATGAGTCAATTGGATGATTCAGCTTGTAGTCATTGCTCAAGTGCAGACAAAGGATTATTGTGAGTTTGTGACCAACAAGACTTACTATAAATACTCAAGTCATATAGTATAATAGTTTTACCGTATATTGGGAAGCAATGAACCGTCGTCAAACGCTATATACAACAGGATCGGTGATGGAGACATTTTCATCGAAGGAAAGTCAATTAACACCTTTTCATCTAAAACTTATATCTCTCTCTTGGTGAGTCTTTTTCATTAATACAAAATATATATAAGTGTACAATGTGGAATCTTTATACAACAAGGGATCCTAATTCTACCATAATTACATAACACTAAATATGGTAAATATAAACATGGTACAGTTGCTAATACACCCCCTCAGTCGGAGCAGGAGGAGGCCAGACGCTAAGACTGGATCTGAAGTCTAGGAAGAGTTGTCTTGGAAGGCCCTTTGTGAATATATCCGCATATTGATATGAAGAAGGCAGATGCAATAGCTAGACATGACCGAGAGCAATAGCTTGACATGACCGAGAGAAACCTTCTCACGAATAAAGAAGATGTTCATCTCAATGTGCTTGGTTCGCTGATGCTGAACCAGATTATGAGATAGATATATAGCGGATATGTTATCACAATAGACCAAATACGCCTTACGGAGAGGACACTGAAGGTCTAAAAGAAGGTTACGGAGCTAGCATATCTCAACAACAACATTAGCAACACCTCTGTATTCTGCTTCTACACTTGAACGGGTTAATGTGGCTTGTCTCTTGGCTGACCAAGAAATGAGGTTATCCCCTAAGAACACACAATAGCCTGAGGTGGATCGTCGTGTGTCCAGACAACATGCCCAATCAGCATCTGTATATGATAACAACCTGGTCGGTGCTGAGGGGTAGAGATGCAATCCATAATCAAGTGTGCCTTTAACATATCGAATGATACGTATGAGGACAGTAAAATGAGGCTCCCTGGGGCATGCATGAATAAGCATACCTGCTGAACAACATAAGCAATATCAGGTTTGGTGAAAGTAAGGTACTCTAGTGCTCCATCAAGACTCTTGTATAGAGTGGGATCTGATACTGGATTACCATCCAAAGCACTGAGCTTTGATTTAGAGTCAACTTGAGTAGACATGATCTTGCAATTTGCCATTTTAGCTTTGTACACAATCTCCTCTGCATACTTACGCTGACAAAGAAACATAATATCTGCAGATCTGGTCACTGAAATCCCAAAAAAATAGCTCAAATTCCCCAAGTCAGTCATAGCAAATTCAGTTTTGAGCAGTGCAATTGTCTCATTTTTAACACATCGGAAGAAGCAGTAAGAACAATATCATCCATATATAACAACAAATAAGCAGTGTTACTGCCTCTATGGAAAGTAAACAGAGAATTATCACACTTGCTGCATGTAAACCCAATGCGCATAATGAACTGTGCAAAGCGATCATACCACGCTCGAGGGGCCTATTTTAAACCATAAAGTGAATTTTAGAGACGGCATACATACTGATGGGCTGCTGGATGGACAAAACCGGACGGCTGGTGCATGTAAACAGTTTCTTTTAAATCCCCATGGAGAAAAGCATTTTTCACATCAACCTGATGAATTGGCCAATACTTTCCCATAGCGATGCTCAGAACTGTGCGAATGGTTGCTCAGAACTGTGCGAATGGTTGCTGGTTTAACAATCGGACTGAATGTCTCACCACAATCAATGCCCTCATGCTGATTAGTACCATTTGCAATAAACCTTGCCTTATATCTCTCTAAGTCACCACTATCATTGTACTTGTGACAAAAAATCCACATGCAAGGGATCACATTCACCCCCTCCGATCGAGGAACCAAATCCCAAGTATGTTATTTTGTTAAAGTATTAAACTCCTCACACCTAGCCGCATTCCAATTCGGATCCATTTTGGCTAATTTTGGGCTTTTGGGAATATGGGAAATTATTTGGGTGGACATGTTAAATTGGACTTTGGGTTTGAAAATCATGTGTTGGGCACGTGTTTCCATATGGTGTGAGGGTGCTGGCTGGGTAAATGTGTTGGTTATCGGGTCGAGTGTACTGTGTGGGGTCGGAATTGGGGTTGTGTGGCTAGGTAAGGGTATGAGTTATACCAATCTGGGTGGGTCGAGGTTGGATGCAGTGGCGGGGTTGTGTGGTGTCGCCGATCTGGTAGATCGTGACTGGCGAACGTCGACGATATGGGGTATGGAGTCGGTGGTGGAGTGGGACCGGTGTGCTGGTTTGGTGA
The DNA here is from genome assembly GCA_029783415.1 of Anisodus acutangulus. Classification (NCBI taxonomy): domain Eukaryota; kingdom Viridiplantae; phylum Streptophyta; class Magnoliopsida; order Solanales; family Solanaceae; genus Anisodus; species Anisodus acutangulus. Next base: position 20,871,323 of record CM056501.1, read on the forward strand.
TGGTACTATGGTGGTTCATTGAGGGTTTTCAGGGGCTGGTGTGGTTGCAGTTGGGGGTTGGGGATGCGGTGGCGACACATAGTAGGGGATAGCCGGAGAAGGTGTTGAGATATTGGGCCGATTGCCGGTGGTACTGGAAATCAGCGGTAATGGTGACGGAGACCAGACGGGTGGCAGAGACGCAAAGTTACGTTCTGTGGTGGCGACAGTAGGTAATGGCAGTGGCAGAGATGCAAAGTTGCCTGACAGACCGATGTTGATCGGAGAAAGTGCTGAGATATTGGGTCGATTGCCGGTGGTAGTGGCCATCGGCGGTAATGGTGATGGAGACCAGACGGGTGGCAAAGACGCAGAGTTGCGTTCTGTGGTGGAGGCAGTAGGTAGCGGTAATGGCAGTGGCAGAGACGCAAAGTTGCCTGACAGACCGTCAGTAGTGGTAGTGGTGTGAGGTGGTGGTGACAGAGTGCTGACTGCTGTCGAAACAGTGGTAGCATGACGGAAAGCTTGGTGGACAAGCGGTGATGTGTCAGAATCCTCAAGAAATTTGTAATAAGTGACTCGGAATTTTTGAATGTTGTCAAACGGGAAAATATACTCAATAAAGGTGATGTGATGAGAAATTATGATTTTGTCGTGGAGAGCTCATAGCACAAGTACCCCTACGGTTTGACAGAAAACCTAGGAAGGCGCACGGAGTAGATCTGGGTGCCAATTTGTGGGGGGCTGTGGATGTCATATTAAGGTAACACAGACAATCGAAAATTCTAAGATGGTCATAGGTAGGGATTCGACGGTAGAGATTTTGGTAGGTGTCCTATTTTGAATCGCACGGGTAGGTAAACTATTGAGAATATGTTATATAGTTTTTAACGCATATACCCAAAAGGTAGGGGAGCGACGCATGAAAAAAGAGGGTACGAATCATATTATTAATTGTTCGAAGAATTCTTTCGGCTTTACCATTCTGATGAGAGGTATAGGGGCAGGAGAAACGAAAGATCATACCATTAGCCGCACAAAATTTATGAAATAGGGAATTATTAAACTCACGACCATTATCACATTGAAATGATTTGATGTCTTTTTCAAATTGTGTTTTAACCAGTGTACAAAACTCAACAAATTTGGAGAACACTTGATATTTGAGTTTAGTGGATAGACCAAAAGAAAGTGAGAGAAATCATCCAAAAATACCAGATAGTATTTGTGGCCTAAGTTGCTGGTTATGGGTGACGTCCATACATCAGCATGAACAATATCAAAATGAGAGAAAGTAGTACCCATAGAAGTCGTAAATGGTAGTCTAAAGTGTTTTCCTAACTGACACGACGAGCAACTATGAGAAAGATTCTCTTTGTTACATTGGATTAAATTTCGGTTTCTAAGAGAATAAAAAATGTGAGAACCCGGATGACCAAGTCTACTATGCCACGTAGAAGAAGATATGGTTGTTAAAATGGTGAGAGGAGTGACACTAGCAGCGGATGTTGGTAGGATCGGATATAGGTCCCCCTCACTATTGCATCTCGTAATGAGTTTTCCGGTACGGAGGTCCGTTACAGAAAATCCAAATGGGTCAAAATTAATTGAGACAGAATTATCGATGGCAAATTTTCTTACATAAATTAGATTTTTGATAATGTTTAGGGCATAAATAACGTTTTGAAGAGAGAAGTGTGGATGCAGTGGTGGGGTAAGGGTGTGACCAAATCATTCAATTGGAATGCGATGACCATTACCGACCATAATAGATTGTGGAGTTGGTAACTGACGTATTTGAGGAAAATTACTTGAATTGTTGGTGAGATGAGACGTGATGCCTGTGGGAAGTAAGGCTGTAAGGCGGAGCGAATCCAGAAAGATTGCCTCAGTTCGAATTGTTCTCTGCAACTCGGGAACATGAAGTTGGAATCGCTAGTAATCGCGGATCAGCATGTCGGGGATATACTGTGGCTAGTAAGTTATTTCGTGAAACAAGCCCCTATTCCTATCGGTTGCCATACTACCTGCCTAACCCTTCGCTCCGAGGGACCGTAGATCAGAAAGCGCCTTCTAAACCACCTCATTCATCCAAAAGAGAAAGGAAGAGGCCTATGTATTTGCATGACCCCTGCAGATTTTACCCTATCTATACCCGGAGCCACTCCCCTAGCGGTCGTGCAACCACGCCGCAGAACCTCTTGGCTTATGTATAGATATTGT
>CM056501.1:20873700-21022881 GCA_029783415.1 Anisodus acutangulus
CACGCATTATCGGGCTGTTGACGGGTCAAGAAAGCCATTGATTTGTTCTCGGGTAAATGACAAAATAATGGATAGGCGCGGATTCAAGGAGAAGCAGACAACAAACAGGGTTGCTTTCGGTTTTGGGGAGGCAGTGAAGCACAGAAACCGAGGCAACAGAGTAGTCGGATGACTTTGAAAAAGGGGGGACAACTCACTGCTTCTCGGGCAGTGAGTAGGAGACAGGGAAGACAAAGGTCACATGTTGCTGCTGTAGGTGCAGAGATAGAGGTCTGCGGTAGCCGAAAGAAATAATTTAGGGTTTAGATTTTGACTTATGATACCTTGTATGATTGTATTAATCTACTTTGGAGAGCTTTTCTCATTAATACAAAATATATATAGGTGTACAATGTGAAATTATTATACAACAAGCGATCATAATTCTACCATAGTTACATAAAACTAAATATGGTAAATATAAACATGGTACACTTGCTAATAGTGTGTGTATATATATATATATATATATTATATTAAATTTCTTTGGATGGTTGTCTTAAATTGTGGACAACTTTTTCTATAGAACCACTGCAAATGGTAAACATATACTGTTCTTATTTTGGTGAAAATCTTAAAGTATAGTGGTGTCTTTATTTTGAAAAATATTTTATCAATATACATTTTTTTAATAAAGTCATTTTCTGCTACAATCGCTTGTCACTATCTTGGTGCATTTTATTCAAAAAGATAGTATTAGTAATTGTTTAGATTAGACATTTATGATTTAACTAGAAACGCTTCTGACAATCTGTTTTCATGTTAAATCTAGCAGTAAAGCATCTTGTATAGGCCATTATGTTTTGGACTTCATCCATAGCAGTGACCTAGATATCACTATTCAACTTCAAATTCAGTATTTTCTCATTTCTACCACTGTTGGTCTGTAACTCCGAATGAAGATCCTCGCCACTCCAACGATGCGCTAGGAGAGAAGCCCAATAAACCCAAATATACACAATGAGCGTGTTGGGCGAGGGGCAATTCGCACTAATGTCCTTATTTCGGGTAGTCTTTAAATTTTGTCCATCAAATTAGAAATTTTTAATTTTTGTCCTTCGCCTAAAAATCTATGGGTTCTGGGTTCGAATTAGGTTCAATCAAGAAAATTTAAAAAAATTCGCAAGATAGAGTTTGAGATTCGCAAAGCATATTTTGTCTGTAAAATCTACCTTAAGGCAAAGAGAATGCCTTCGATTGGTACATAGACCTAGAACCTAGTTCCATTGATAGTTGGGAGCAAATGGAGCAACAATTTCTCAACCTGATTCGAAAATCACCATCAATACCTCGGTCTAGGTCCGAAATAATCCGATGTTCCAGCTTCTACAGCACTAGACGTACCATAAGCATGGTGGAACTTACAAACACTCGCCTGCGGAAGGAAGAACCAATTATTGACTTCATCAATCGCTGGAAGAGCTTGAGCCTTAACTGCAAAGATCGTCTTAGTGAAACTTCTTGGATTGAAATGTACATCCAAGGTATGCATTGGGGTCTTCGCTACATCTTGCAAGGATTAAAGCCCAATATATTTAAAGAGTTGTCAACTCGTGCACATGATATGAAATTAAGCATGGATCTGTCTTATGCCTGAAAGCAAACTCTAAAAGTTTGCAGATAAATTATGTCTTGCGAATTCAAAACTCTGCCTTGTGATTTTTTTATTATTTTTAACTGAGTTTTTGTTTGAATCCAAGACCTCGTGATATGTTCAACCACTTTTTAAAATGAAGGACAAAAATTAAAGACCAACAATTTGAAGGACAAAAATTAAAGATAAGTGTCTTGTTTCTTGTTGGGCTTCGAGGCTTATCCTAAATAAAGCCCACCAACTGAGGAGGAAGTAGACTTTAGTAGTTGCCTGCATGAAGTTCAGAAACCTTTCAAAATGGTGGTGCTAGACCACTCATGATCAATTCACCCTCAAATTCTTCTGAGATTGAAGATAAAAATGTTAAACATTCAACTACACTGAACGAATAATCAAAAGGAAAAGAGAGAAACACATTAAACATAGGCAATTGCTTCGAAGAATAGTGGAAATGAAGGATGATGATGCCTTTGTTAGCTATGGGTTCGTTGCTTCTGTTTTGAGTTTACTAAGTCAACTAGGTTGTTAAAATAAGTCCTATTCTTTAGGAGAGATAGAGTTTGTTTTCTAAGCCACTGCGTTGTAGGATTGTAAAGCGTAGGTTTGTTATTTCTGTTCTGTGTAAAAGCTATATATAGCCACCGGTATGTTGAGTTGAATAATACATTTCTTTGTTCAATTTTCTAAGCTTTCTAAGTTCTGATTTTAACAATTGGTATCAAGAGCTTTGAAAGGGGCCTGATTAAAATAGGAGTGTGAGAGTGAAGCAAGCATGACAACCTCAGAGAAATTCGTGATTCCAAAATTCGATGGGCATTACGACCACTGGTCGATGTTGATGGAGAATTTCTTGAGCAAAGAGATGTGGAATCTGGTGGATGAAGGGATTTCATCACCAGCGATCGGGACTTCATCAGCAAGTAAGTGCGCAGAGGAAGAACGTCGAAGAAGCTAAGCTCAAGGACCTGAAGGTAAAAAATTATCTGTTTCAAGCAATTGAAAGAGAAATCATTGAAACCATTCTCGACAAAAGAACGTCAAAGGCGATATGGGATTCAATGAAGCAGAAGTACCAAGGATCCACCAAGGTGAAGAGAGCACAACTGCAGGCATTGAGGAAGGAGTGAAATGCTGACCATGAAGGAAGGAGAAAAGATCGATAGCTATCTTGCACGAACTCTGACAATTGTGAACAAGATGAAGGTGAATGGTGAAGCTATGAATCCAAGCACAGTGGTGGGTAAGGTTTTGAGATCTTTGACTCCCAAATTCAATTACGTTGTCTATTCAATTGAGTAGTCAAATGATCTAGATACCATGACCATTGATGAGCTCCATGGAAGTTTTATGGTTCAAGAACAAAGAATGCAGGGGAGTCAGGAAGAAGAACAAGCCTTAAGAATCTCTTATGATGATAAGCCAGGGAGAAGAGGGGCAGAGGCTCGTTCCGAGGAGGTCGAGGTAGAGGACGATGGAGGATGTCTCAAAACAAAGATACTATTGAATGTTTCAAATGCCATCAGTCGGGACACTATCAATATGAGTGTCCTGATTGGAAGGCTAATTATGCTGAACTTGGAGAAGAATGAGAGCTTTTGTTGATGTCCTATGTCGACTTTCATGAAACTAAAAGAGAAGAAGTTTGGTTTCTTGACTCTGGTGTTCCAATCACATGACCGGAAACAAAGAATGGTTCTCGGAGCTGGAGGAAGGGTTTCGCCAAATGGTGAAGCTTGGTAATGACACCAGGATGGCAGTGGTGGATAAATGAAGTGTACGATTTCAATTGAATGGCACCATTCAGGTAATTTCAGATGTTTATTACATACCTGAATTGAAGAGCAATCTGTTCAGCATAGGACAACTTCAGGAGAAGGGTTTAGCTTTTTTAATTTAGAAAAGGGACTTGTAAAGTCTATTATCACAGAAGAGGGTTAATTATGCAAACTAATATAAGTGGAAATACAATGTTCTATCTGTTAGCACCTATGGCACCAAAAATGATATGTGTCTTCAAGATGAAGCTTTGGCTGAAAAAGAATCACACTTGTGGCATCGTCGCTTTGGCCATTTGAATTATCAGGGGTTGAGAACACTTGCATACAGAAAAATGGTAGATGGTGTGCCTCTGCTCAAAGTTCCAGAGAAATTATGTGAAGCTTGTTTGGTTGGCAAACAACACAGAGAATCTATACCAAAGCAGAGTTTGTGGAGAGCATCGAAACAACTTCAACTGGTGCATTCTGATCTCTGTGGACCTATCAAACCGGCTTCCAACAGCGATAAAAGGTATATCATAAGTTTTATTGATGATTATTCACGTAAAACTTGGGTTTATTTTTTACATGAGATGTCAGAAGCTTTTGTTGCATTCAAAAATTTCAAAGCATGTGTTGAAAAGGAGATTGGCGCACATATTACTTGTTTGAGAACCGATAGAGGAGGTGAATTTAACTCCAATGAATTTGGAGAATTCTGAAAAGCTCAGGGTATAAGCAGGCAGTTGACAGCAGCATACACTCCACAGCAGAACAGAGTTGCTGAGCGAAAGAACCGAACAATCATGAACACAGTGCGTTCAATGTTAGCTGAAAAGAAAGTTCCAAAAATGTTCTGGCCCGACGCTGTAAAGTGGTGTGTGCACATTCAAAACAGGAGTCTAACTGCGGCAGTGAAAGGAAAAACTCCAGAGGAAGCATGGAGTGGTGTGAAACCAATAGTGGATTATTTTTGGATCTTCGGGTGTATAGCTCATGCTCACATTCCAGACCAGAAGAGGAGCAAGTTGGATTCAAAGAGTAAGAAGTGTGTATTACTAGTTGTTAGTGATGAATCCAAGGCTTATATATTGTACGATCCAGTCACTAAGAAGATTATCATCAATAATGATGTTTTATTTGAAGAAGAAGCAAGTTGGGATTGGGGCAGAACTGATGACGAATTGAAGTTGGATGTTCTAGAAGATGATAAAGAAAGTAAGAGCATCCCGAGGAAGAAAATATTCAGAGTGTCTCAGGCGGCAGCAGCTCAGATAGTTCACTTCCCAATGAAATAAATACTCAAGAAGTTGCAGTTGAATGGAGGGATGAAAGAATCAGAAGAGAACCGGTCTGGATGACAGATTATAAAACAGGTGAATGACTCTCAGAAGAGGAAGATATGCATGCAATGATGATGATCATAGATGATGATCATAGATGATGATCCATTTTTATTTGAAGAGGCCGTTAAAAGCAAGAAACGGAGAGAGGCAATGGCAGCGGAAATTGAAGCTATAGAGAAGAACCAGACTTGGGAGTTGATGGATCTGCCTAAGGGTGCTAAGCCTATTGGAGTTAAGGCAACAAAAATGGGGATGGATCTGAAATACAAGGCGAGATTGGTGGCTAAGGGTTATGCACAATGCTATGGAGTGGATTATACTGAAGTATTTGCACCAGTTGCAAGACTTGACACCATTCGAGTAATACTTTCAGCAGCATCACAGTATGGATGGAAAGTTTTTCAGCTTGACGTAAATAGTGTTTTTCTTCATGGTGAGCTCAAGGAGGAAGTATTTGTGCAACAGCCTGAAGGGTTTATTAAGAAAGGAGAAGAAGGAAGGGTTTACAAATTAAAGAAAGCTATATATGGCCTCAAGCAAGCACCAAGGGCGTGGTATAGCAAAATTGAGACTTATTTTCTGCGTGTCGGCTTTGAGAAATGTTCCAGTGAGCATACTTTGTTCACCAAATCAGTAGGAGGTAAGCTTTTAATAATAAGCCTTTATGTAGATGATTTAATTTTCACTGGAAGTGATTTGAGCATGTGTAATGAGTTTAAAAACTCAATGATGATGGAGTTTGACATGTCTGATCTGGGAAGAATGAAGCATTTTCTTAAAGTAGAAGTGTTGCAGAATTCGAATGGTATTTTTATTTGTCAGAGAAGATATGCGCGAGAGGTATTAACAAGGTTTGAGATGGCAAGTAGCAATGCTGTGGAAAATCCAATTGTTCCTAGTACAAAGCTTTCAAAAGATGAAGGAGGAACTAAAGTTGATACAACCTTGTTCAAACATCTAGTTGAGAGTCACATGTATTTAACTGTGACTCGTCCCAACTTAATGTATGGTGTAAGTCTCATTAGCAGGTACATGTCTAGGCCAACCATATCACATTGGTTGGCAGCTAAGAGGATTCTAAGGTATTTGAAGGCAGTTCAAAGGGAAATGGCAGTTCAAAATTCTTGGCATTCAAGGATAGCGGATATGCTGATGATCTTGACGATAGGAGGAGTACTTCTGGATATGTGTTCATGATTGGGTCTGGAGCTGTTTCATTGTCTTAAAAAAAACAACCAGTGGTGACCTTGTCTATCACTGAGGTAGAATATATCGCAGCAGCTCTATGCGCATGTCAGTGTATTTGGCTCAAGAGAATTTTGGGAAAGATCGGAATAAAGGAGAATGGAGGTACTATAATTACTTGTGATAATAGTTCTGCTATTCAATTGTCTAAGTATCCTGTCTTTCATGGTAAAAGCAAACACATTCATGTCAGATTTCATTTCTTAAGAGATTTGGTGAATGATGGTGTTGTTGAGTTGAAGTATTGCAATTATCAAGAACAAATTGATGACTTAATGACAAAGCCACTTAAGCTGGAGCAGTTTGAGAAACTACGTGGTATGCTTGGAATAGTTACTGCATCAGAAGTAAGCTAAATACATATGTTTTAGCTTAAGAGAGGGAATGTTAGCTATAGGTTCGTTGCTTCTGTTTTGAGTTTACTAAGTCAACTAGGTTGTTAAAATAAGTCATATTCTTTAGGAGAGATAGAGTTTGTTTTCTAAGCCACTACGTTGTAGGATTGTAAAGCGTAGGTTTGTTATTTATGTTCTGTGTAAAAGCTATATATAACCACCGGTATATTGAGTTGAATAATACATTCATTTGTTCAGTTTTCTAAGCTTTCTAAGTTCTGATTTTAACAGCCTTACCGGTATCTACGCCGACGGCACATTCATCGGTCATCACAACTTCAACACTTTCGAGAAAGGAAAGTTATGATGTCCTATTCAGAAGAGGTCGTTACAAGTTTTGGGCATTGTCAGCTATCCTATTGCTTGTTTTCTGGTCAATGCTCACCGGTACAGTTTCCCTCCGGTGGTCCGCCTGCAATCTCAATCGCCTCTTCGACGACTTCGATACTTCCCTCCCTGAAGATCTCAATGTTCTCGTACGTAATATATGTTGGATATGTAAAGCAATACGAGAAATAAATAAATATTACAAGTGTTCGAAAGGATAAACAAACAAGCCAATATTTAGAACTGTCGCAAGCTTGTTGAGTCTTGAATCTTGATAACCTGAAATCAAGAAACACTAAATCTGGATTGTTACAACTGTGGGCTGAGTCGAGAGATGACACTCTGTCTTTAAGACAAGATTGCCTCGTATATATGCTTTTACGTTAACGAAAAATAGTCTCCCAAGATAAAACAACAATTAATCAACATTACAAAGCAAATAGGTTGATTTTGACGAAGAAAATAAACACGAAACGACTTGCTGAAGAATGAAAAATGAAAGAAGAGTTTTCTGTTTGTCCACACGTTTCTGCTCACGTTTTTGGACAGAATTTCAGTTGTGCTCTCTTCTGTTTTTCTCTGTGTATTATATTATAGTCGTCTCTGCAATTGAGCCAAAAAGCTCCAATATATAGCATAGGGGGATGGACTCCTCAACTGTCAAGTAATGGCAGTTTATGGCCATTAGTGAGGGGAGTTAATCAGTCAAGTAATGACTGATTTACTGAGCAACATAAAGGAGCTGTTAGGGAGGAGTTAAGGTGCAGATTAATAGAGTTTTAAAGCTCCAAAAATCAACTCCAACGGCAGGCAGAAACTTCTGCCTTCCGTCATTACCAATTTTAGCTTTTCAAAAACTCTAGGGACCAAACTATAAATATTAAATAATTTGGGTCCAAGTCCCAAAACCCGTGACCCGAGCCCGGACTGGACGGGACGGGCGGGCAGCGCGCGTATGGACTAGCCTTGAACCCAAGCATATCTAGGTCCTCCCTCCTTCAAACACATGGGTTACCCCTTGGGGTCCCAACCCCTTAGCCAATTTTGAGACTTATAAAGAGAACAATTCTTCCTTTTCCCACCGATGTGGTAGATTTGTACCACACCATATTTTCATGCCTCAAACACCTTAGTTCGTGGACAAATATCTCTTTCATTTCTCAATAAAATTTGACGATTATTGGCCCTACGATCATCTACTCACTTAGTAGATTATGCACGTGTGAAGAGACAAAGCCTCCAACATACGGAACCCTAGTGTTTAAGTCATTAAATACGGGTGGACGCACCTCCCCACCAAAGACAAATTTCCAAAAATATATAGATCTTTAGTACTTCGTCCCACAGTTTAAGTGTCTTTGTTTGAATGCACACAAAGTTTAAGAAATAAAAAGATAATTTTGAATTTTTTAATCGTAAATTAAAAATATTGTATTGAAATGTTTGAATGGTCAACTTACTTGAGACTTTTTTGGTTTGGGACAAACCAAAAAAGGGAAATAAAATTTAAGTACGGATATAGTATATTGTATTGATTGTTTGAGAAAAAATAATTATGTCCGGCAGGAAATGGAAGAGCGGGAGAAATTGGTGAAAAACATGTGGGACGTATATACGAACAGCCATCACATCGAATTGATTAAGTTTTGGCAGGATGCTTTTGAAGCAGCACATGAGGAGTTAACAAGTGACGATCCTGAAGTACGAGAGGATGCTATCTCTGAGATCGCTAAAATGTTTGTTCGTTCCATTGATATCAATACAACGACTCTCCAATCATCGGTTAGATCTCTTTTTCGAATGTAGTTGGTTTTCTTTTTGCCGGTGTAATCAATCTGTGGATGTTGAACACTTGATTAGACTTGGAGATGTATTGCTGTTTAGTTGTCTTCATAGATAAGTTGAAAATTTTAGTATTTCGAGAATCAATTTGCTGAGTCTTGTTCAACTAGATTTGTGTAATTGTGTCCCTTATATAAGGACCTCTGAGTGTTCTACTGATCAACTTTCTAAACTGTGATATGAGGATATTGTAAGCTTCGACGAGAATCAGCGTATAGAATATTTAATCATTATTGTGTATATTTTGTATATGATAAGTGTATATTTAGTTATTTATTACCTTAATTCTAGCCTATGATTGTGCTTATATTATGAGTATATTTACTACCCCTTTGGAATGAAATAATCAAGGAAGATATTTCTTACATGGTATCAGATTCTAGGGAAAGTTCCTAAACCCTAAATTTTCCTCCCTTGACCGTCGCCCCCCCCCCCTTGACGCCACCGTCCACTTCCTTCATCTTTCCTATTCCGTCAGCCATGTCTGAATTGAAATCAAATTTTTATTCCGCCCTCGCTGTTTCAAACATTAAGTCTTATATCTCCATCACTCTTGAGATGGAAAACGTCCATTATGTGGGCGGAGCTCTTTAAAATTCATTGTCGGTCACATCGGGTTATCTATCACATAATTCCATCGAAAAAAGGCAAGGAGAAAGTGCCGAAAATTGATGATGAAAAGAAATTATGGTTGACCTTCGATGCAACGGTTCTCCAGTGAATTTATGCCACAATCTCAAGTGATTTGCTGCATACGGTTATTGAACCAGACTCCACGTTAATGGAGGCTTGGAGTCGATTACGTGACATATTCCAGGATAATAAAAATTCATGGGCCATCACACTTGAGAAAGATTCTCCACCACTGACATGGCGAATTTTCCCAATGCATCCGCATATTGTCAATGACTCAAGGTTCTGTCGGACCAACTCAAGAACGTCGGGGCGCCGGTAATTAACAATCGACTCATTTTACAAATGGTTTCCAATCTCACTAACGCATATAGTGGCGTTGATACACTCATCTGCCAAAGCAACCCTCTTCCGCCATTTTACCAAGCCCGTCTGATGCTCATACTAGAAGAAGTGGATTTTGCCAAAAGACAACCACCGTATCAAATTATGTCATGGTTGCCGCTCCGTCCGATGATAACTCGTCACAATTTGAAAATTTACCGCCAAACCATGGTCAAATGGGCTGAAATGGAAATAACGGCCGTAAAAATTACGGCGGTGGCCACCGGAGTGGCAGAGGCGGCGGTAGTGGCGGCAGGGGTGGCAGCCAACAGCTGAAGTCCGGCCAGGCGTGGCAGCCACGGGCCCAATGGGGCAGTGCAACGCAATAGTGGGCCTGTCAGTGGCCTTGGGATGTGCCGCCCTGCCCTTTTCCTTCAGGAAATTGGGCCAGGCCATGTCCAAGGCATACTGGCCAGCCGTCTGCCAGTAGCCAGCAACCCAATAGTTTTGGACCCAACGTACTTAGGCCACATCCACAACCGATATCGAGGCCGCGATGCACACTCTTGGGCTCAATCCGCCTGACTTAAACTAGTACATGGACACCAGAGCAACGTCTCATATGACGTCCTCACAAGGTAATTTCTCGTCATATTTTAATTTGAGCAATAATCGTGGTATAATTGTCGAAAATTGTGATTCAATTCCAATTCATGGTTATAGTAGTACAAACTTGTCCCCTTCGAACCCACTGTTAGTCTTAAAGAATGTCCTTCATGCTTCCCAATTGATTAAAAACTCGGTTCAGTTAGAAAATTTACCATTGATAATTCGATTTCTGTTGAATTTGATCCTTTTGGATTTTTCGTGAAGGATTTTCAGACAGGGATGCACCTAATGAGATGTGATAGTCGAGGCGAGTTATATTCAATCACCACTACCACAGTTCGAGCCAAGTTACCATCCACTTTTGCAGCTTTAGCACCTTCTTTATGGCATTAACGTTTGGGTCATTCGGGAGCACTTGTTTTTGCCTCTCTTCAACAAAATAAATTTATTGAGTGTATTAGAACTCGTAATTCCCATGTGTGTCGCTCATGTCCTCTTGGAAAATATGTTAAATTGCTTTTTATTGCTTCTAATTCATGCAATGTTATGCCTTTTGATATTATCCATAGTGATATTTGGACATCTCCCGTTTTGAGCTCTTCAAGCCATCGATATTATCTTCTTTTGTTGGATGATTACTCTAATTTTTTGTAGACATTTCCTTTGTCTAAAAAGTCACAATTTTTTCCATATTTCTCTTATTTAGAACATACATTCGCACTCAATTTGAACGGGATATTAAAAATATTCAATGTGATAATGGTAGAGAAATTGATAATGGGCCATTTTGGAATTTTTGCAAAACCAATAGTTTATCTTTTCGTCTCTCTTGTCCACATACCTCATCTTAAAATGGAAAAAGCGGAAAGAAAAATTTGAACCATTAATAACATTGTTAGAACCTTACTTGCCCATGCCGCTCTACCACCATCATTTTGGCATTATGCATTACAAATGAAATCATATCTCCTCAACATACTTCCAAGCAAACAATTAGCCTATCAATCCCCTCTCAAAATTCTATATCTAAGGGACACATCTTACTCTCATCTACGGGTATTCGGGTGCTTATGTTATCCTCTTTCTCCTTTTACTACCATCAATAAACTTCAACCTCGTTCTACTCAATGTATTTTTTTGGGATATCCGTCAAACCGTCGTGGTTACAAATGTTATGACTTATCCTCTAATAAAATAATCGTGAGTCGCCACATAGTCTTTGATGAATAAAATTTTCCCTTTGCCAAATTGCATGGTTCCATGCCTCCTACGTATGAATTTCTTAATGATAGCATGCCCCCGTATTTGGTCGACAAATTGGCCTCTCAAACAGGCCCAACTATTCCCGATAGCTCGGTTAGCAGCTCAGCCCAAATACCGACCCCAGTGACTACGGGCCCAGTAGAGCCTCTCGTTAGCAGTCCACTGCGGAGAGGCCCAACGCCTGGCAGTCAGCTGGGTGGCGACCCAGCTTCAGGCACTGGCAGCTCAGCAACTGCCAGCCCACTCCCGGGCAGTTCGTTCCCTTTAGCCTTCGAACCCAACTCCAATTCTGGCCCAACGTCCAGTCACTCGTAGTCAACATAGGATTTTTAAACCAAACAAAAAATATGGTCTTCACACCTATGTTACCAAATCACCTCTACCTCGTAATCTTGTGTCTACCCTTAATGACCTGAATTAGAAAATGGCTATGGATGATTAATATAATGCTTTTATTAATAATAAGATTTGGGATTTGGTGCCTTATCCCCTTGATGTTAATGTGATTCGGTCTATATGGATATTTAGTCATAAAGAAAAATCAGATGGTACATTTGAGAGGCATAAAACCCCTCTTGTAGGTGATGGAAAGACTCAACAGGTTGGTATAGACCGCGGTGAGACTTTCAGTCCGATGGTCAAACCAGTAACTATCCGTACGGTACTAAGTCTGGCTCTTTCTAAGGCATGGCCTCTACATCAGCTTGATGTGAATAATGCATTCCTGCACAGAGAACTCAACGAAACGGTGTACATGTATCAGCCCATAGGTTATAGAGACCCCACTTATTGTAATCATATATGTTTACTGAAGAAATCCTTGTATGTGCTCAAACAAACTCCTCGGGCCTGGTATAAGAGGTTTGTCGATTATGTTTCTACTATTGGGTTTTCTAACGGCATGTCTGATCATTCTCTCTTCATATACCGTTAGGGTAATGATATAGCTTACATCCTTCTGTATGTGGATTATATTATATTAATTGTTTCATCTGATGCTCTTCGCAAGTCTATCATGTCCCTTCTTAGCTCAAAATTTGTTATGAAAGATCTAAGGCCATTGAGTTGTTTCTTGGGGATAGCGATAACACGTCATACAAGTGGTTTATTTTTATCTCAAAAGAAGTATGCATAAGAGATCATTGAACGAGCTGGCATGTCCTCATGTAAGCCGTCCTCCACTCCGTTGATACTAAACCAAAGTTGAGCGCTACTTACAGCAAGCCATATGCTGACCCATCACATTACCGCAGCCTTGCAGGAGCCCTGCTATATCTTATTTTCATGAGGCTCGATATATCTTATATTGTGCAACATATTTGTCTATTCATGCATAACCCGGTGGAGGATCACATGCATGCTCTCAAGTGCATTGTGTGAAAAATGCAGGGCACTCTCGATCATGACTTACATCTATATCCGTCTTCGACAACCACTCTCATTTCGTACGCAGATGCAGATTGAGGTGGATGTCCGGATACGAGACGTTCCACATCTGGTTATTGTGTCTTTATGGGTGACAATTTGATATCTTGGTCCTTCAAAAGGCAAGCTACCTTGTCTAGGTCCAATGCCAAAGCAGAATACCGGGGAGTTGCCAATGTGGTTTCTGAATCCTGTTGGCTACACAACCTTCTCGTGGAGCTCCGCAATCCTGTTCTGAAGGCGACATTGGTTTATTGTGATAATATTAGTGCAATTTATCTCTCAGGGAATCCGGTTCAACATCAACGCACTAAACATATTGAGCTGGATATTCACTTTGTTCGCGAAAAGGTTGCTCGCGGACAAGTATGTGTCTTACATGTCCCGTCGCGCTATCAGATCGCCAGTATTTTTACAAAAGGTCTTCCGATGGTTCTATTTGAAGATTTTTGAGACAGTCTCAGCATAAGCCGACCTCCCGCTTCGACTGCGGAGGTGTGATAGAATATGATAAAATATTTAGTCATAATTATGTATATTTTGTATATGGTAGGTGTATATTTAGTCATTTATTACCTGAATTGTAGCCTAGTATTGGCTTGTATTATGAGTATATTTACCAACCCTTTGAAATGAAATAATCAAGGAAGATATTTCTTACACATTTAACAGTTGAATTGACTAGTATACACAATGTACAAGCAGCCTTGAACATTGTTAAGTGACAATATAATTAGCTTGTAGGATTTTGGGTGTGAGGGTGATGGGCCATTTAGGGTTAAAGGCAAGCTTCCAATCTAAGATAGACATTCGTTTTGCTACAATGAAGTTAGAAATTAGTTTAGCCAGTGAATAGTTGCAGAGTTGTGCATTCTCTTTCTTACGAGGCTATTATGTGTAAATTTGGTATCCTCTTTCATAAGAAGAAGCTACTTATTTTGATGTTGCGCTCCCTCTATCACAATTTAGAGTACTGTGTTTATCTATACTGAGAGTTAACATGTTTATTACATTTGTAGTTGTGGAGAAGATATTAAAATAATAGTTGAAAAATTAATTTAATAGTTAAAATGAAGTAGAATTTTTGAAATGTGTGAATAATGATATTATGAGAAGTGTGTCAAACATTTCGAAATTTGCGGAAGTTGTGAAAAATAAGGTAGAGAAAAACCCGAAAGTTTGAGATTACATGTGAGAGAGCAGTGTCTTGAAGCTCTTGTAAAAATAAGGACAATCCGGTGCACTAAGCTCTCGCTGTGCGCGGGGTTCGGAGAAAGGCCGGACCACAAGGGTCTCGAAGCTCTTGTGGGTTTATAAAATGTAATGCTGCTTCTTCTGCAACAATTCTTAAAGCAACTAATTATTCTACTATATTATATTCGTAAATAGCTGCAAAATATACGTTTCATCAATTATGAAGTGGCCTAATAAGTAGCTATTTATTGAATTCTTACCTAATATATTCGGAAAACTTAGCACTACTTTTCAAGTGGAGCACATAGATTATGTGTTCCACGGTTGTCACATATATACATCTTTCTTCATATCAATTACACAACTTTTTGGTTTAAATTAGACAAAACGGATCGTTGAAATATCCCAGACTACTGGCTAAATAGGTTAACTAATGTGAATTGCTGGTTGGATGGGTTTATTTATGTGGATTGCTAACTGGATAGGTTTATGGATTGCTGACGTGTGGGTGATATGAACTGAAGACGTTAGAGCCGGATAGTACCTGATATGTGGGACAGGTGTGCCCTCAAAGTTGAGATTTTTGGCTGCATCTGTAGATGCACCCAAAATAATCTGGGATAAGGATTGCACTGTTGTGTTTGGTCTCGATGAGACAAAACTTCTGGTGTAGAGAAACTGATGCATTAAACATCTAGATAATGAGCATGCGACAACTTGGACCACAGTGAAGAGAAACTCACTGAGATTGAAAGAAGCGGGAGCGAAATAGCAATGAGATTGGAAATAGCCAGAACTGGAAAATAATAGATTCTGGTGATGATAAAATTTAGTGACAATTTATTTTTGTCTGAATTGGGTGGCCCGGGTAAGACAAAAGACTTTGGGTGCACAACTCTAGCCAAACACTCAAACACACCTTGACTAATTCTTGCCAAGTGTACAACTCAAAAGCTTGAGAAAATAAACTACCTACAAACAACTTCTTTTGACAAGAGTAGGTTTATAAGTTAAAGAGCAAAATGACAGACTTAACAAACTTAGGACTTAAAACATCTTCAATTGTTGGGATCTAGTTCTTGTATTTGTTGAAGCTTTGTTCTTGAGAGCACCTAGAGAGCAGTGGCGGCTACATTTGGAAGATTGTGAATTTTCAGATTTGAAGTGTTAGGTTAAAACCTTGTAACATGTTGTATATATATTGGGGAGCATGTGATCATTGATAGGGACATTTCATCTTTTGGTTTGACCTCTAGTAAACAATAGTTGTGTTGCCGCGGTACTGCCAATCGGAACAGTACCGCAACTTTACAACTGTATCGTTGACTGTATGACGCCCAAGGGACATGATAAAGGACCTGGTCCCTATCTGGTTCCTCGAATGTTTGTCAAATCATCAAAACACGAAATAACATGACTTATCAATTTCCCCCTTTTTGATGATGACAAACCCATAATTGATATTTCCCTTGAGAACCAGGTTCCCCACTTGTTCCCCTGCGGATCAGGCCTGAACAACATGTTAGCATCAACATCATTCATTTTTACCCCTTGAACTTTCAGCATATCAATTTTCCTTTCTTTATCAATCCCCTTACCCCTTTGAACTTCCCCCCTTTGACATCATTGAAAAGAGTAATATAAGCAGCACAAGCACAAAGAAGTTCAGTGACATTAACTCATGACCACTTGGACAACACAACATGAGCAAAAACAGAAACAACATTGCATATAAACAGATCAAGCATTGCATAAGCCAGAGTAATTGCCTAGAAAACATATCAACATTTTATATATTCAAAATATAGCAGTCTAAACAGAACAAAACATGATAATTAAAGTGACACAAGTACCAATGTCATAAAAAACTAGGAGTAAAAAGAACCAGGCTGTAAAGGGGAGGACTGGGCTAAAATGACACGAGGAGTGAGGATAAGACTGGAAGGAACTAAGGCTTCAAGACGTGGAAGAGCCTATCAATTCTTTTACTGGCAGCCCGCTGATCTTGGACCATTTGGTCACGGATGTCATCAATCTTTTGCTGCAACCGATCATTTTTAGCTCTCAAATCAGCATTAGCAGTTGCTAGTTCACCACTGGGACCAGGTTACCTTGCTTTCTCAACCAACTAAGCCCTCAGCAGAGCATTTTCAGCTTGTAATCTTTCAATATCCGTAGTGGCCCTTTCCTAAGCTTCAATCAAACTAAAGATGGTGGAGTTGCTGCCAATGCCACATTTCTTTGGCACACACTCACATTTCTCTAGTGTGCTCATGGTAAACATCTATTTTTGAGTTCCTACAGTAGCCTTTCCAGTCGGTACGTTAAAGTGCTCAAAGACATTGGTCAAGAAAAACCCATATGGAAGGCCATGCTTACCCTCCCTAGCATTGACAACCTTGATCATGTGCTCAATCATTAGAGCGGGCAAACTGATGAAACAAAAATTTGTTAGAGCTTCAAGAAGGACCAGGTCCGCAATAAAAGCAATGCATCTCATTTCGGCCCTTGGAAGCAGTACTTTGTTGACAAGCTCAAACAGGAGATGGTGCTCAAGATTAAGCTATTTTTTAAAGAGCCTCTCACCAGACACAACCCCTTTCCTTTTGACAATCTAATTCTTGAAATCATATGAGGCCTCCCCTTCAATTGTTTTCAGTCCATCAGTTGAGACACCAAGAATCTCACCCAATTGTGCTTTATCCATCTCAAACTCTACCCAATTTACTGAACAAACTAAAATGGAGTCATCAGTGTATATTAAGTTGTCATAGAACACTATCACTTCTTTTCAAAGGCACTGGGGGCAGTGGAGACAAACAGATGATCCCACTTTTGGAACTCCACAATCTCCATCAGTTCCTTCATCTCATATTTTTTAGCAATGTCAGAGTAAAAAACTCTGCCTAGTAGCACCATTTGATCCTTCAAATTTGCATGCCTCTCCAACTCCATAGCCTTACCTTTTTTCCTTTTCTTGGAGGAACCAAGTTCCTCACTCATGCTATTTTTTTCTTTCTTAAAATGTCGATACACACTCTTATCATTTTCAACCACCTCACTGTCATCAACCACAACATCCTCATCAATATCTGTTTTTCCCTTCTCTTCTCTTTTCTTCTTGAAATTTTTTCTTTCTAGTGGAGCTTGTTCCACCTCCTCTTCCTTATCAGACATTGTCACCATATCCTTTTCATCTCTCAACTTACTCAAGTTTCCTTCTATTTCTATTCTTCATCACACTCTTCTCCTTATTGGCCTTTAGAGCGGACTCAAGTTGAGCCTTGCTCTTTTGTCTGGTAGTGGGTGGCCTATAAGTAATGTCCTCTCCTATATTGACACCACTTTGTTTTATAGGACCATACCTTCTTTTGAAAACAGTGCTTATTAGGAGATCATCGTGAGAGTCAACCTCTTGAGAAGGACTTGGAGAACCAGGTGCCTTCTGAAGAGGGGGCTCTCGCCAGGGTACAATGATGGTAGACACTGTTTCATGGTCAATAACATTAAAGTCTTCCTTTGAGGGACTCGATCCCTCCTTCAATTCTTCTGTTTCTGGCACACTACCCCTGTCTCTCTGACTTTTTTCCCCTGACTCCCTGCACTAATTTCCTCAGTCTGCATATCATCAACACCCCCAACCACATTTTGTACCTCTATTTCCACTATACTCGACACACCTAACCCTTTTTCAGTCAAATTTCCATCAACATCTATGGTAGAATCGTCTACTCTTTTATCACTATTAATAGGGATGGAATTACCTTATTATTGAGGGTTTTCCTCGGACGCGTCCACATTTTCAGGTTCCTTTGCATCACCATCACTAACAGACCCATGCATGACAATATGCCTTGATTAATTATGCAACCCCACTTGGATTTATGGTACTCATATCCTCAGTGATCATAGTAACCTCTACTCCATCATCATTATCATCAATTTCCTCGGTGTTTTGAAGAATTTTTGAAACATGTACAGTTTGACCACTCTCTTCCGAATTATGTTTTTCAGCCGGAGCAGAGTTTGAAGAAGACGATACAAATTTCTTTGGGGTTTGACTCTTGCGAGTCCTAGGGTGACCAGAAACCATTGGTTTTAATGGTGACATAGTGGGGGTTTGGTCTGTAGAGATTGGGGGTTTTGGGGGTGACTCTTGCAATTTTTATTCTGACATAATTAAGTTTTTGGAAGGTGAGTGTATGGGGCTTGGTTTTGGTACAATGGGGAAGGAAGAATTGTTGTGAGACATGGTGAATTTAGGGCAGAAAGACATACGAGAGAGGAAGAAAAAATGTAGAGAGAGTTTGAGATTTTGATTTGAGTGAGGAGAGAGAGAAAATCTTTGGTTTAAATGAAGGTGGAAGGAACCAATTCTAATTGGTTAAGAAAACTTTTCTGACAAGGTGGGTCGGTTTAGAGGAATTGTAACATTTTGGACTCAAAATTTGAATTGGAGGCGGGAAGCAATTAATGACATGGCACTTTTAGGCAAATTAAAAATATGTGAGTACTGAAAAGACTACTAACCTGAGTCATAGAAACCAGGTTCCTTGACAATCTTTTTAAAATGCATGCAAAAACTCTGAGAAATGCAATGTCTTCAATACTTTTGTTGTCTTGAGAAAGTAATGTGTGTATACTTGTAATAGTATAAGAATGAGTTAGATGCCTCCAAAAACACTTTAAGCATTGTACATTTTCTCTCAACATAACCAATCATTGAGGGGATTTTTTTAAAGAAGGGCAACTAGTTGATCTTAATCAAGCCCAACTCCAAATGATTTCTTTCAAAATGCTCACTGCTCAGTGCCTTGGTAAAGATGTCTGCTACCTGGTCCTCTATCTTGAAAAACTTTATGTAGATCAAACTATTTTCAACATTATCTGTTAGGAAATGGTATCTCACATCAATGTGCTTTGTCCTTTTGTGTTGCACTGGATTCTTGACTATATTAAGTGTACTTGTATTATCACACAACAAGGGAACATAATCATTAAGCACATCAAAATCCTCAAGTTGTTGTTTGATCCATAGCAATTGAGCACAACAAGAGGCAGCATGCACATACTCAGCTTCAGTAGTAGAAAGAGCCACAAAAATTTAATTTTTTATACCCCATGAGATCAAGTATAACCCCAGAAAATGTGTCATTGCAGATGTGCTCTTCCTATCCACCAAGTATCCAGCATAATCAGCATCATCATATCCAATCAAGTCAAAATTATCTCCAAAATGATAGAAGAGGATTAGGTCCTGCATCCCCTTGAGATACCTCAAGATTCTTTTTGCAGCTTTCAAATGAGATTCCTTTAGACTGGATTGGAACCTTGCACACAACCAACACTGAAAATAATGTCAGGTCTGCTAGCAGTTAAGTACAATAGTGACCCAATGATACCCCTATACATAGTTTTATTCAAATGAGAACCAGGTTCATCCATGTCTAACCGAATAGCAGTAGCAATATATGTATCAATGGGCTTCACATTCTCCATATCAAACCTTTTAAGAAGCTCCTTGATGTATTTTTGTTGACTGATCATGGTGCCTTTTGGGGTTTGTTTTACTTGCAACCCTAGGAAGAAATTTAGCTCACCTATCATACTCATCTCAAATTCACTTCCCACGAGCTTGATAAATTCTTTACAAAGAGAATCATTGGTGGCACAAAAAATGATATCATCAACATAAACTTGCACAATCAACAAATTCCTTCCTCTTTTATTCAGAAATAAGGTGTTGTCAATTTTTCCTCTTGTGAAGCCATTTTCAAGAAGAAACTTTGACAATCTATCATATCATGCCCGAGGAGCTTACTTTAAACCATTTAGAGCCTTGTTAAGCTTGAACACATGCTCAGGATGCTCATGATTTTCAAAACCAAGAGGTTGTTTGACAAAGACTTCCTCCTTCAGTTATCCATTAAGAAAGTCACTGTTGACATCCATTTGGAATAATTTGAATTCCATATGAGATGTAAACGCAATAAAAATCATGATTGCTTCCATTCTTGCGACAGGTGCAAAGGTCTCATCATAGTCAATACCTTCTTCTTAATTATAGCCTTGAACCACCAACCTTGTCTTGTTCCTTGTGGTATTTCCAAATTCATCAAGCTTATTACGAAACACCCACCTAGTCCCAATCATTGTTCTGTCTGAAGGCCTGGGACCATGTGCCACACCTTGTTTCTCTCAAATTGATGGAGCTCTTCTTGCATAGCAGATATCCAGTCAGCATCTTTCAATGCCTCCTTGATATTTTTGGGTTCAATTTGAGATAGAAAGGTTGAGAAGGCAAACATGTTTCTTTCCCTAGACCTACTTTGAATGCCAGAGTCTAGAGGGGTAATCACATTGTGGAGTGGATGAGATCCTTTGTTCTTCTAGTTGGATACTTGAACTTCAGAATTCGAGGGACCATATTCCTTCATATTTGATCCGTCATTGACATCTACAGAGGCATGACTTCTGCTTCTTTGCTCACCCTCAAGAGTGCATGACACAAACTTAGCTACCCGGTGTTCAGCTTCAAGTAAGGTAATGAAGGGACCATGTTCCTGTGTCTTCTGAATATTATGTTGCACCTTCTTCATTGCTCTATTCGACTTGGTTCACCATTTCAGTTTTTCCATTTGAGATTTCCATGACTTCATCAGGAATTTTTTAGAATTCCCCATCTTCAGCTTCATCATTGTGTGTCCATTTATTTCCCAATTCATTTGTTTCATCAAGGATCATATGTACACTTATCTCTACACACTAAGTTCTTTTGTTGAAGACTTTATATGCCTTGCTATGAGAAGAATACCCAAGAAATATTCTTTCATCACTTTTTGTATCAATTTTTTCCAAGGCCTCCTTACCATTGTTGAGAACAAAGCATTTGCATCCAAAAGCTTTTAGGTAAGTCAGCTTTGGCTTCCTCCTATTTAGCAATTCATAGGGAGTCTTCTCAAGCAAGGACCTGATCATGCACCTATTGATCAAGTGACAAGCAGTGTTAACAGCCTCAGCCCAAAAGCTTTTAGACATACCACTTGCTATCAACATTGTCATGGCCATATCTTCGAGTGTCCTATTTTTTCTTTCCACAATACCATTTTGCTGAGGTGTTATGGGAACAAACAAATTATGACTTATACCATTCTCAGCACAGAATTTATCAAACTTGATATTATCAAATTCAGTACCATGATCAGATCTAATACTCACAACTTGATTTCCCAGCTTCACTTGCATCTGTTTCACAAAGGCAACAAACACATAGAATGTTTCATCCTTGGTTTTTAGAAATAGAGTCCAAGTGAATCTGGAGTAATCATCAATAATCACAAAGATATACTTCTTACCTCCTCTGCTTTGAACCCTCATTGGACCACATAGATCCATGTGAAGAAGATCGAGTGGCCTTGAGGTGCTCACTTCCTTCTTTAGCTTGAAAGAGGATCTGACTTGCTTTCCTTTAATGCATGCATCACACGCCTTGTGATCTTTGAACTTGATATTTGGCAGCCCACAGACCAGGTCCTTAGCAATAAGCTTGTTCAGTAGAGAGAAACTTGCATGTCCCAGTCGCCTGTGCCACAGCTCAACATCATCATCCATAACACTGAGATGTGTCAAATCACAACCATTCAAAGAATCCAAATATGTAACGTAGATATTCTTGAATCTTTTCGCAATCAACAACTTCACCAATTTTGAGATTGGTGACAGTGCATGAACAAGACAAGAACTTCACTTCATTTCCCTTATCACATATTTGGGACACGGTTAATAGACTATGCTTCAAGTCTTTTACAAAATAAACACTTTCAATTGCATGGAGAGTGTCTTGCTAATTTTGCCAATACCAAGAATATATTCTTTCTTGCTATTCCCAAAAGACACACTCCACCTTGGAAGGCCCTGAGTGAGAGAAAATTATCCATTCTTCTAGTCATATGCTTCGAGCAACCACTATCCATGTAATATTTTTGACTGCCTCCTCTTACTCCACTCTGCAAATAGAGTCACTTGTTAGACTTAGCCCAAGCCAACTTAGGTCCCTTATAATGATAGAACGGGTGAATTAGACTTTATTTTTCCCATGCATGAAATACATTATTCTTCTTCTTCCGGGGACCAGGTCCCTAAACTTTAGACTTCATTTCAACAAAATTCTTGTTTTACTGCACAGACTGAAATTTGACTTTACATGTATCCTTGTAATGGCCAGTCTGACCATAATGAGTGCACAACCAATTATTAGTCACAAAGACATAATTGCTATGGGAATTGTAGGGACTTTGGTTTTAAAAATCAATGGCGTGCCTTCCGCCATTACTCTTGTACATAGAAGCAACTACATCATAGGAGCAGGTCCAATGAAATGACTTATCAAGATCAAATTTAACACGTTTTAGATCCTTTTGGAGTTGCCTATTCTTTTCTAGTTCAGTAGTGAGATTCATTTTGGTTTTCTTGAGTTCATTTTCTAGCTCAATGTGAATCTCACTAGCCATTTATTTTCCTTTAGATGGATTGTTCATCTTTTTTTTTATTTGGCTATGTAACAGAGCATTATCTCTAGTAACTTCATCAACTTGTTCTTTCATATCTATAATAGTGACTATTATATTATTCCTTTCTTATTCTAAACCGTCAATTTCTTCATTTAGAGCATTTTTCTTATTAATAAAGCTATGATAGACATCAATTAACACATTTTCTAAGGTTATCAATTTTTTCTGAGAGTAATTTTTTAGATTTTTCTGAACATCAAAAAATTTACCTCATCTTTCTCATTATCATCATCAACTTCAGATTTGGCCATGAGTGCAAAGATTGACTCATATTCTGAAGACTCGTTGTCAATAGCCATTATAGATGTATCGCTTTGATCTTCTCCATCTTCAGATTCGCTGGAGGAATCTCCCCAAGCAGCCAAAGCCTACTTCACCAAGTTGTCGGCAACATCTTTTCTGTTGAGCTTCTTGCCATGGATCTGGTTCCTCTTAGCCTCCTTTTCACCATTTTTATAATAATCCTGCTTGTGAAGAGGACATTTTTAATGAAATGTTCAGGCTTCCCACATTTGTGACAACAGTCATTTCCTTTAAAGTTCCTGCTGGAGCTTCCTATCTTTGGGATCCCACCATTTTTTCGAATCATCTTATGAAATCTTCGTATGAGATGCGCCATCTCGAATTTATCACCGCTTGAGTCACTTTTAGCAGCTTTGAGAACCAGACTCTTCTCCTTCCTTAGCTCTCTTCTTTCAAGATCATTATTTATCTTCATCTCATAAGTCTTAAGGTTTCCAATAAGCTCATCAATAGTCATTGTCTGCAAGTCTTTGGCTTCAGTAATGACATTGATTTTGATTTCCGAAGAACCTGGTAGAACACAGAGTATTTTTCGGACAAGCTTATTGGTTGCAATGATCTCTCCAAGAGAGTGGAGCTCGTTGATTATGGAGGTGAAATGAGTGTGCATATCACGAATGGACTCATCTTCCTTCATCTTAAACAACTCATACTCAGTGTTAAGCAGATCTATTTTGGACTGTTTACCTGAGTAGTTCCTTCATGGGTTGTTAGAAGAGCTTCCCATATCTCCTTAGCAGTTCTACAAGATAAAACATGATTGTATTCATTTGGCCCAATACCACAAATCAAGATCTTTTTTGCTTTGTTCTTTTCAACAACTTTTATGTCAGTTTCAGAGTATTCTTTTCTCATTTTTGGTACTGACTTTGAGCTCTCCGGCTGGATCTTCATAGGGACAAAAGGACCATCACAAATGATGTACCAAAGCTCCGAGTCCTCAGTCATTATATAATCATGCATCATTGTCTTCCACCACCTATAATACTTTCCATTAAACCTTGGGGTCTTGTAGTTGACTATCATTCTTCGAGGTTTGGTGGAGCAACCATGATGAGAGATTCTTTCTTGGTATTAACCTTTTAGAAAACACCCGCTCTGATACCAATTGATAGAAACTATGAGTCCACCAAACAGTATAGAGAACCAGATTTTCTATCTATTCCCTCAAGTAAAACAGAAAGTAAATAAGACAAGATATTTATGTGGAAAACTTCTTGCTCAAAGGATTAAAAACCACGACCCACCGTAGTAGGATTTCAACTTCACTAACTGAGCAACTTTCAGATTACAAGATTTTGCGACCTAGGAATTAAACTCCTAATCCCTCACCCTTACAATAACTCTATTGTAAGCTACAACTCTTGACTAACTCTAGCCAAGCACCCAAACTAACTTTGACTAACTCTATCCAAACATCCAAACACATCTTGACTAACTCTAGCCAAGTGAACAACTCAAAAGCTTGAGAAAATAAACTACCTACAAACAACTTCTTTTGAGAAGAGTAGGTTTACAAGTTAAAGAACAAAATGACAAAGACTTCACAAACCTAGGACTTAAGACATCTTCAATTGTTGGAATCCGGTCCTTGGATCTGTTGAAGCTTTGTTCTTGAGAGCACCTAGAGAGCAGTGACGGTTAGACTTGGAAGATTGTGATTTTTCAGGTTTGAAGTGTTAGGTTAAAACCTTGTAACATGTTGTATATTTATTGGGGAGCATGTGAGAAGTATGTGATCATGGATAGGGACATTTCATCTTTTGATTTGACCTCTAGCAAACTGCAGTTGTGTTGCTGCGATTCTGCCAATCGGAACAGCACCGCAGCTTTACAGTTGTATCATTGACTGTATGCCGCCCAGGGGACCTGATAGAGGACCTGGTCCCTATCTGGTTCCTCGAATGTTTGTCAAATCATCAAAACACAAAATAGCATAACTTATCAATATACGAGTCCTCTCTCTCACGTACGCACACACACACTCACTCACCCACACTTGCGCGCACACACAGACACAAAGCTTGTGCCATTTCAGGGTTTTAAGATGTGACACAAAGACATTTTCTCCTTCAGTTACTTGTACAAGATGATAGTGTCTGGGCTAGCACACTCTTGTAAGCTGAAGACGGATTGATGAATTATTGAAAACGAATGCTGCTTGATGCTTGTTTATTTGTTTTCTGATTTTTTTAAAAAAAAAACATTTGTAATGAGCTACAAAGTTCTATAAGGAGATCTTTTTCAAGCTGTTCTTTCTTCTCCCCACCGGCCTCTCATAGACAAGTTGCTCCTTGATATCTTCATTGCTTGGAAATGTTGTTTGTTTGATCTACTTGTATTATTTCAGGCAACACGGGAATTAAGTTTGACGCAATCAGATGACAAATAATGACTACAACAGGAAGTATTATGACTTGAAGAACATCGAGAAACCATTGCATGGTGCCACTTTTCACAGGATGAATGATGACATATGTGCAGCTGCACTCTGGTATAGACTAAGAGAGCACTTGGGAAATGATTACACTCAGGTTTCTCACATTTTTGCTACTGGGACGAAACAGTGTATCTATTTAGGTTTTGATCCTTGCACTCTCTCCCCCACCCTATCAGCGCCAGTGAAGAGACATAGGGGTTACAGAAATAGAATCATCATCCAATTAGCCGTTGCAAAAGAAAATTTTCTGGGATTGTTGCCCGGTCTCTACATTGAGTCTCCTCCTGGACTTTTATTGTGTGATTGTATTTAGGGATAATACAAACTTGCCAGGCAATAGAAATTTTATACTGCCTGTTTGTTAGTAGTGGTTAAACATTTCTGTTTTGGAAACCAATAAAGGTTCTAGCTTTAATGGTACCCATTGACGGCCGTTGCACGTTGATGTATCTTTGCAAATGGCAACGTAGAAGTTCTTCCTAAGCTGCCTCGTCGTCCTTCACTACTAGTATATGCGACTTATCTGCTGGCCACTCAATCCTTTTTCCTTTTAGCTTGCCTAAAATATAGTTCAAACTTCTTCCCTTAGTGGTTGGGTTAAATATCTGTGATCACATGTTGAGTTTAGATTTGTTTAGCTAGCACTAAGAACTCGTCGGATTCTTTTCTTGACACGGCTTAAATAATGTGGGGTGTCTTGCAGCAAGGCCTGGGGTGGTGACAGAAGTGGAATCAGGATTTGAAACCTATGAGGGTGCGGCTTCGGCTTTAACACACAAAGAATTCAACCCGTCCCGCCTAGCAATTTTTTAATGAAAAATTTACCTATCATAGCTAACTTAAGAGTTATTTATATATAATAACTACCTTTAATTTAATTACTTTTCATAATTACATTGAATTTTCAACTTACCTATCATAGCTATATCAAATACATAGAGTTATTTCATTGTATCAATCTTCTCCCTTACCTCTCTCTCCTCTCCCTCAACTCTCTCCTTTTTCCATCACTATGGCAGTTAGCCGCCTCTCTCCCTCCTTTTCTCCATCTCCGGTGAAACCCAAACCACCGCCTAACCACCATCGGCGAACCCCCGCTCCACGACCTCACCGACGCTCCTCCAACTCCGGCAAGCTTCACCAACGCCGTCGCCGCCCTTTCTGGGCGTTAGTTTTCCCGTTGTCGTCCACCACCAATTCACGACTATACCTCCATCTCACCCGTTATCACACCCCTTCTCCCCCTCTGTTATCCTTCCCTCGTTACTCCGGTGAACCAAAGCAGCCGCACACCCCATCTCTACCAATGCTGGCGCACTCTATCGTCTCCGCCACAACCGGATCTGGATCTGACGGAGATGTCGAAATCTATGGCTTCTTCTCCTTCTTTGTAACTCAGACCTGAGTGTATTCGTTTGGCGGAATCCATGTCTTTTTCTCTTTCTTGTATCTCAGATCTGAGTGTACTCGTCATTTTTTAGTGTATTTTTTGTATTTGACCGGAATCCATGGCTTATTCTCCTTCTTGTATCTCGAATCTGAGTGTATTCATCATTGTTTTAGTGTATTTTCTTGTATTTGACTGGAGATTGAGCTCAAATACATTCAATTTATGCATTGTGGTAAGTCTGTATATTCGAATATAGTCAAATACACCAAGTTAGCTCGCTCAAAAAATTAAATACAACAGAACATTGTATTCAAATACAGTCAAATACACCTGAAATAGCTAAAAGCTAGCTACAAAATGTAATTAATAAAAATGTAGTTATTGGTTAGAAGTATAGCTGGCCAGTGGACCGGGCTCGAGACTGGCGGGGTCGGGGCGGGACGGGTGAAGGGGGTGGGATCGGGGGCGGGTCGGGTCAGGTGGGATCGGGTTTGGCGTGATTTGCCGAAGTCCCGTCCCTATCCCGATCCCGGCGGGATCAGGTCGGGGACGGGATCGGGTTCGAGATCCGGGCGGTTTTTCCTTTTCTTTTTTTTAATAACATATGTATAAAAAACTCAATAATTAAACAAGACAAGATAGTGTAATAAAAACATCCCAAGACTATTTTTGTGCCTCTTATATTATTTAATAGACATATGATAAGATTTTGTTGTAGTTTTTGTCTTCTTCTTCGTTGATCTCCGGTTGACCGCACCTTCTCCGCTCATATCCAATCTCTGAATAATACTACAATCTCTAAGTTGTCTCCGGCTAATGAGTGTATGTGCTCTCCTATTTGATATCTGCATGCAGAAAAAACGCTTTCAGACGCAGTTGATGACGCTTGAATGTTCAAAATATCTCGGGCCATCATTGAAAGTGTCGGAAAGGTCTTCTCATTCCCCCTCCAGTATTTCAGCAAGTCTTCACGTCCTTCTTCATTGAGAACTGCTTGGTACGGTACAGAACCCTGCAAAACAAAAATATCAAACTCGCTAATTTGATTAGTAGCGGTACGGCCGCACATTCTATTTCTGAGGCTTTCAATACTAGCCGCATAAACATGTCTTTTGTGAGGTTGTGTTGAAGAAGAAGAAGAAGAAGAAGATGGTATGGAAGCCGGTAGGTTACTAACACTTTCTTATTGGTAAAACCTATATACTTTTTTGCATTGGTCTTCTACGCTAGACAACACTTCTTCTTTAGTTTGTTCAATAGGTGGTGTGTGATTTGGATTTTTGGGACTTGGAGGTGGTAGTACTTCTATACAATCGTAAATAGTTTCAATAAGTGATTTAATACCGTCTATTTTAATAGTCGGATTTAATACAGCACCAATAATATAAATAGTGGGAATAGGAATAAAATATTTTTTTATTTTGATAAATATTTTTTTAATAGCTGTCATATAAGCTGGTTTTTCCATATATTTACTAAGTAATAAAAATATTAGAGCTATATAAAACAACATAGTTGAAATAGTAGGATAATATATGCCGAAAAATTCTTTTGTTGCTTGAAAAAATTTCTCTAAAAATACAATAAGTTTGGAAATTTTTACCCGATCGTTATCTACAACCATATCAGCTGGATTTTGATTATGAGAGTTAAAAAATAAAGTTATAGGTTTTCTATAGTCATAAGCAACAAGTACTTGCTTATATAAAGAATTCCATCTAGTGGGTACTTCTTCTGAATTTTTCTATAAGGTAGTTGGCAATCATGACAAGTTTTTTTATATTCTTTTCTTCGTTGTATTCTATTATTTTTTAAAATAAAGTTTATAGCAAATTGTATTTTACTAAGAATGTCTTCAAAAAGTGATAGACTATCCTTTACAATTAAGTTATATATATTGCACGCGCATTTTATATGAAAATGATCTGGAAAAGATGGAGTTAAACTATTTTTTAAATTGTAATAGCGTAATTGTTAGAAGAAGCGTTATCTAATGTAATAGTCATAATTTTATCATTTATTCCGTAATAATCGCACACTTGATAAATATTTTCTGCAATAAAAGTATCAGTGTGCCTATCATCTATATATCTATACGCTAAGATACGTTTTTGCATAGACCATTTATAATCTATCCAATGACAAGTTATCGTTAAATAATCATGGTCGTTAGTACTACGGCCTATATCAGAAGTGATAGTCACTTTGTCATTAAAATGATATAATGAATAACGTAAATACTGTTGATATTCATGTGCAAATTTAAATACATCTCTCTTAATAGTTGATCTAGGAAAATCGTTAAAAGCAGGATTATACAAATCTCTAATGTAATGAATAAAACTGGGAGATGAAGGAAATGAAAAAGGCAAACCCTCCACAACAACTAATTTTGTTATTGCTTCCCTATCTCTATGTTATTGTATTTAGGGCTACAATTCCCCCCGTCATAGGGTTAATTTGACCCTGTATTTGGTCCGGGACAGTATCAGTATGTGAACCTTGTCCCGATAGAACGGGTGTTTGCGCACCCGGTTTTGAAGCCTCGTATTGGGCATACCTAGCTAGATGAGCCCTTACTATGTGTCTCATTAAACCCCTCCGTCCCACCGTGACCTTTTCCAGTTTTAAATTTTAAAACATCTTTACAAATTTTACATCTAGCTACTTGATTCTCTACGTCCCTATCAAAAATATCCATGCATCTGATTTTAATGGTCGTTTTGCTGGACCTCGTCTCATACTAGGGGGAATAGGAGACATTTCAGTTGAAGGTGCACTAGTAGGTGTGTTGTCATCAACATTAGTGGGTGTATCATCTAGATTATCGTCTAAATTAAAGTCTTCTTGAGTTTCAGAAAATAGCTCCTCGTCTAAATCTAATGGTATTGCAGGAAAATGTTCAGTATCAACAAAATCATCATGTGTAGGAATATGATGACTAGAAGAAGTACTCTTGCCCTTGTTGGCCCTACTAGAAGAAGTCTGACCCCTACCCGTAAACATACGTTTAAATCCTTCCATTATAAATTTATAATTATACTAATAAATAATTAAAGTAAATAAAATTAAGTACGCTGAATAAAATAAACAGACAATAATAATTTAATGAAGGAACGAATGTACCAGACGTCGACGTGTAATCGAGAGGTTGAAAATTGAAACTTTGTTCGATGGAAGATCCTCAAGCTAGTTGCCAACTTCACTCTCAATTCCCAAATGAATAAATAAAATTGAATATTTAGTAGACAATGTAGACTTGTAGAGAGATATAGATTGAGAGATTAGAGAGATTGTAGGAAGATTTGTGAGAAAGATGAAGAGAAAATGAGGTATTTATAGTTGGAAAATTGGGTTAAAGTGTAAATATAATAACTTATGGGTTAAAAATAAATATTAATGGGGTAGGGGGGGTTGGGAGAGGGGGGAGGCCAAAAATGGTCATTGCACAACGGCCAAAATGTAAAATGGTCGTTGGTGCAACGATTATTTTTGCAAAAGGGAGGGTTTCGGGTGGGATCGGGTCGGGACTGGGGCGGGATCTGGTCGGGAGCGGGGCGGGATCGGGATCGGGTCGGGACTGGGGTGGGCCGGGACGAGACACTGTCCCGTCCCGGTTCGAGTCCCGATACAGCAAAAAAAAAAAATTTAACTACTCGGGTTTGGGGCGGACCGAGACGGTGTCGGGCCGGGACGGGGCCGACCCGGGCCACTGGCCAGCCTTAGTTAGAAGCTCCTAAACTATAGCTATTTACGTAAGTTATCATTTTTTTTATTTACAGCCCATCCTGCCCGCCGCCCAGCCATGCATAAACCCGCCCTACCATGCCACCCGCATTACAGTTTGACCCCAAATGAATTGCCAAAAACTGATACATCAGCACTGTACTGGTACAAGCTGCTTGTAGAACAGAACATTGAAGGTGATTTGATGGATTATTTTATTTTTTCTGAAAAAAAAGTTGGTCTGATGAAGATAAACTGATAAGATTGGACAAGTAATACAATAAAATTACAATTCCTGCCAAAGTCCCCGTATAGAAAAGGAAATTTTACTTACTTTTTTTCTTATAAATATAAAGCTCATAAAATAAAATTCTAGTTGACATGATATCCGGTATAATGTTGCATTTTCAAATTCAGATAATTTGACACTATTAGATACAAAGAGAATAAGAGATGGCATAGTACTGATGAATTAGTAATATAAAATTATGAAAAAATAAAAGGAAATATAGGCATGAGCATTAAGCCTAAGTCTGGCTGGAAAACTCATTATATTACTCAAGCTGGGAGATCTACTCTTATTAAAACTACCCTTAACAGTCTTCCTAATCTTATTAGCAAATACAAGAATAATATGACAGGCTCTAGAACTTGGAAAAATATCCTAGTAGGTTGGAAATTCCGTCAATTAGGTGTACAATGGATTCCTGGAATGGTAAGCATATCAAATTTTAGAATGATCCTTGATTAAAACCTTCTAAGACTATTAGAAGCATGATTGACGAGCCTCTTGATCACCATCAATCTCAGTTATCTTTAGCTGCTGTCCGAAGTAACAATCAATGGAACTGTTAGATATACATATGATATACAATATATCATATGTATATCATACGGTATAATCTCGGGTTTTGTACCCTTGCTCGTGTATATTTAGTTTAGGTAATATTATTAAGTAATGTTGTAGTCTCCTAGTTTAGGTAAGGTTGTGATGTAATTAGTATTGTACACTTACCATAATTGTATAGTTAGTATCCAAGTAGAATAAGGTTTTAGGAGTAGAATATGAATAAGATTCTCCTATTATGGAAATATGTAATGCATATATACTCTTTCAATCAATGAAAATAATCAAGGGATTATTTCTTTCATGGTATCAGAAGTCTAGGTCTTAAAATCTTCCCTCTAAAAATCCTCCAACTTCCGGCGATCTGCCTCATTTTCTGAGCCCTCTTTCTCGGATTTCGTGCCTGTCGGTACCTCCTCTCTTCTCAATTTTTTCTTCCAAATCCCTCAATCACATATTGTTCTATCAGTATGTCTACATCAAGAAACATGTTTCATCCTGCCCTTGTAGTTTCTAACATCAAGAATAACATCCCTCTTGTTCTTGAAATAGAAAACGTCCCATATGCGACGTGGGCCGAACTGTTCAAAATTCACGCACTATCGCATCAAGTCATCCATCACATAATCCCCGCGGCTCCTGAGGATACGGAGGTGTCAAAACGCGAGGATGATCCTAAGTTGTGGACGACTCTTGATGCCACCGTCCTTAAGTGGATATATTCCACAATTTCTACCGACCTTTTGCAAACGATTATTGAACCTGACGCTACAGTGCATGCCATTTGGAATAGATTACGTGATATATTCCAAGATAATCAAAATTCTAGAGTTGTTACACTTGAGCAAGATTTCTCCCACGTCAATATGGAAGAATTCTCTAACGTTTCGACTTATTGCAAAAGACTAAAGGAATTGGCGGACAAACTCCGCAACGTTGGCGCGCCAGTTTCGAATGATCGTTTGGTCTTCCTAATGGTATCCGGCCTCTCCGAGGCCTACATTGGTGTTGACACGCTTTTTCGGCAAAGCAATCCGCTTCCGCAATTTTATCAGGCTCGTTCTATGCTTACACTCGAAGAAGCGGGCATGGCAAAAAGGGCGGCTACCGGTGCTAGTCCAGTAGTCATGATGACTGAGTCCACGGTTCATCCTACCGGTTCCAACAACTTGGGCCAAAACCGCAACAACGGTGGTTGCAAAAAAGGTGGAAATAAAAAAAATAATGGCAAGAATAGCGGTGGCAACAATGGCGGCAGCTGGCATAGTGGTGGTGGCGACGGTGGCCCTCGCAGTGGTCAGCAGCAGCAGCAGCAGTTTTTGGCCCCATAGTGGCCCCTATGCAGTGGCAGTGGGCCCCACAGTCACAGTTTGGGCCAATAATTTTTTGCCCCACTGCCAGTGGGCTGCCCAGCAGCAGTCCAGGCCCACCACGACCTGGTCCACTTACAGTCAGCCCTCTGAGCCGTGGCAGCAAGCAGGGGTACTTGGGCCTCGGCCCCCGCATGCCCATCACGCAGCGGCACCCACGTCTACCGACATCGAAGCCGCAATGCACACGCTTGGTTTAAATCCTCCGGACTCGAATTGGTATATGGATACCAGTGCCACTACCCATATGACATCCGATTCAGGTACGCTCTCGTTTTAGTCCAATTTGAGCAACCATCGTGGCATAATTATTGGTAATGGTAATTCTATTCCAATTCGTGGTTATGGTCATAAAACTTTGTCTCCCCCTCATCCACCCCTTATCTTGAAAAACACCCTCCGTGCCCCCAAATTGATTAAAAACTTAGTGTATGCCCGTAAATTCACTACTGACAATTCAGTTTCTATTAAATTTGATCCATTTGGTTTCTTTGTGAAGGATTTCAAGACAGGGAGTCCTCTCATGAGGTATGATAGTAGGGGAGATCTTTATCCTATCACACCCAGTTCCGGTCCATCGAGTCAAACTTTGCCATTAGCATTTGCAGCCCTTTCTCCTTCCTTGTGGCATGCTCGTCTTGGTTATCCGGGGTCGTCTATTTTATCGTCATTATATAAAAATAATTTTATTTCATGTAAGAGTACGCGTAGTACTCCAAATTATCAGTCTTGTTCTTTAGGAAAAAATGTTAGGTTGCCATTTGTAGACTCAAATTCTCATACTTTAATGTCATTTGTTATTATTCATAGCGACTTATGGACGTCTCCTGTTCTTAGTTCTTTGGGTCATCGGTATTATGTTCTCTTTTTGGATGATTATTCTAAGTTTTTATGAATTTTTCCGATAGCGAAAAAATCTCAAGTTTTTTTCATCTTCTTAAAATTTAGAGCATTCATTAGAACCCAATTCGAACGGAAAATAAAAATATTCAGTGTGATAATGGCAAAGAATATGACAATGGGGTATTTCGGGAATTCTGTGCTAATAATGGGATCAATTTTCATTTTTCTTGTCCTCATACGTCTTCACAAAATGGGAAAGTCGGACGCAAAATTCGTACCATAAATAACATTGTTCGAACTTTATTGATTCATGCTTCCGTACCCCCCATCTTTTTGGCATCATGCTCTACAAATGACTACATATCTCCTTAACATAATTCCTTCCAAAAGTTTGACATATTCCTCCCCCCTTCAAATTTTATATAATAACACTCATTCGTATTCACATCTTCGGGTGTTTGGGTGTTTGTGTTATCCGTTATTCCCTTCCACTACAATTAACAAACTTCATGTTCGGTCTACTCCGTGTGTATTTTTGGGTTTTCCGTCTAATCATCGTGGTTACAAATGCTTTGATTTATCCTCTAATAAAATCATCATTAGTCGCTATGTCCTTTTTTATGAATCCCAATTTTCGTTTACTAAGGTGAGTAATCCCGTGCCTAGTTCGTATAATTTTTTGGATGATGGCATATCCCCATATATTATTCACTATTTTTCAGACATATCCCGTACCCAAAATTCTCCAACGGGCCCACTGCCCGCTGGTCCGTCACAAGCTACGATTCCCAGTACAGCCATTGGGCCAGTCCAATCCTATTCTGGAACTGGTCCAGTTCCTGCGTCTGTTTACCGTGTTAGGCCAGCAGGCCCACTGTCTGCTGGCCAGTCCAACCCGAGCCCAGAAAATTCCCAAAATCTACCAAATTCTTTTCCGAGTCATAGATCGGTCACTCGCAGTCAACAGGGTATTTTTTTAACCAAAAAGGCATTTTAATTTAAATTCTAGTTTTCTTAAATCACCCTTACCTCGTAATCCTGTGTCTGCCTTAAATGACCGAAATTGGAAAATTGCAATGACTGATGAATATAATGCTCTTATTGATAATAAGACATGGGAGTTGGTGCCCCGTCCATCTGGTATTAATATTATTAGGTATATGTGGATTTTTGCTCATAAAGACAATTCAAACAGTTCGTTTGCAAGGCATAAGGCTCGGCTTGTCGGAGATGGTAAGACTCAACAGGTTGGTGTGGATTATGGGGAGACGTTTAGTCCAGTGGTCAAGCCGGCAACCATTCGCATTGTACTCAGCCTGGCTCTTTCGAAGGCATGGCCCATCCATCAGTTAGATGTAAAGAATGCTTTCTTACATGTTGATCTCAAAGAAACATTGTATATGTATCAGCCCTTGGGGTTTAGAGACCCCAAATGTCCTAATCATGTTTGTTTGTTGAAGAAGTCCTTATATGGGCTTAAGCAATCTCCACGGGCCTGATATACGAGGTTTGCCGACTATATTTCAACTATTGGGTTCACTCACAGCAGGTCGGATAATTCCTTGTTTATCGTCGTGGGTCGTCCTTGGCTTATATACTTTTATATGTGGATGATATTATCTTGATTGCCTCTTCCGATGCATTACGCAGGTCTATCATGGCAATGCTCAGTTCTGAGTTTGCTATGAAAGACTTGGGTCCTTTGAGTTATTTTTTGGGGATTGCAGTTACTCGTTATGCAAGTGGGTTATTCTAATCTCAACGAAAGTATGCCGCTGAGATCATTGAGAGGGCTGGGATGTCATCCTGCAAGCCCACGTCCACTCCCGTTGATACTAAGCCCAAACTTAGTGTTGCGGCCGGAGCACCATACGAGGATCCAACCCGATATCGCAGCCTTGCAGGGGCCCTTCAGTATCTTACATTCACGAGACCAGATATTATGTATGTTGTACAACATGTGTGTTTGTTTATGCATGATCCCCGAGTTGAGCACATGAATGCGCTCAAACGCATCATTCGGTATATTCAGGGTACACTTGACTATGGCTTGCATTTATATCCTTCTTTAACGTCAGCACTTGTCTCATATACGGATGTTGATTGGGGTGGCTGTCCGGACACCAGACGATCTACGTCTGGCTATTGTATGTTTCTTGATAATAACTTGGTCTCATGGTCTGCGAAGCGTCAGTCGACTTTATCTCGTTTCGGTGCAGAGGCCGAGTATCGAGGGGTAGCTAATGTGGTCTCTGAATCATGTTGGTTACGTAATTTGCTGTTAGAGCTTCATTGTCCTATTCAAAAAGCGACCTTGGTTTATTGTGATAATGTTAGTGTCATCTACATTTCTGGTAATCCGGTTCAACATCAGCACACTAAACATATCGAGATTGACATCCACTTTGTTCGAGAAAAGGTTGCTCGAGGACAAGTACGCGTCTGCCATGTCCCGTCCAGATATCAAATTGCCGACATCTTCACAAAGGGTCTTCCCTCGGTCCTTTTTGAAGATTTTAAGGACAGTCTCAGCGTTCGACGACCGCCCGCTATGACCACGGAGGTGTGTTAGATATACATATGATATACAATATATCATATGTATATCATACGGTATAATCTCGGGTTTCATACCCTGGCTCGTGTATATTTAGTTTAGGTAATATTATTAAGTAATGTTGTAGTCTCCTAGTTTAGGTAAGGTTGTGATGTAATTAGTATTGTACACTTACCATAATTGTATAGTTAGTATTCAAGTAGAATAAGGTTTTAGGAGTAGAATAGGAATAAGATTCTCCTATTATGGAAATATGTAAATGTATATATACTTTTTCAATCAAGGGATTATTTCTTTCAGGAACCTCTCTTACACTTCTTGAGACCTCACTCCTCAGATCATGGAGGGGAATCTCTCATGTTATTTCCCTACATGCCCTTCTTCTCATGATAAAATGTGTGGGGATTAGACCCCAAAGGCTTATTTACAGTTTAATCAATGTATAAAGCTTTGACTAAAACTGTCCCTTCGGGGACATCCGATAAAAAAAAGCTTTGACTAAAACTACTTACCATTCTAACTCTTTTTTTCATTGGGTGTGGAAGATTAACACTCTGCCTAACCTTAAACACTTCTTACTGGTTGGTGGAGCAGTATAGGGAGAGAAAGAGAGACCTACATATGGTTTTCATCGACCTCGAAAAGGCATACGACAAAGTCCCTAGGAAGGTTCTATGGAGATGTTTAGAGGTTAGAGTTGTACCTGTTGCGTACACTAGGGCAATTAAGGATATGTATGATGGATCCAAGACTAGGATACGAACAGTAGGAGGATACTCGAAGCACTTTCCAGTGATGATGGGGCTGCACTAGGGATCAACTCTTAGCCATTCCTATTTGCCTTGGTGATGGATAGACTGACGCGACAAATCCAAGGAGAGGTGCCATGGTGTATGTTATTCGCAGATGACATAATCCTGATTGATGAGACTCGTAGCGGAGTGAACGCTAAGCTGGAGGTTTGGAGACATACTCTGGAGTCTAAAGGGTTCAGGTTGAGTAGGACCGAGACAGCATACTTGGAGTGCAACTTCGGTAACGGGAGCGATCTTGAGACATGCGTGGATGTGAGGCTTGGTACTCAAGTCATTCTCCAAAGAAAGAAAGCTTCAAGTACCTCGGGTCTATTATCAAGGGAATTGAGAGATTGATGACGATGTCACACATCGTATTGGGTAGGGTGGATGAAATGGAGGCTCGCATCTGGAGTCTTGTGCGATAAAAATGTGCCACCAAAGCTTAAAGGCAAGTTCTATATGGTGGTGGTTAGACCGACTATGTTGTATGGGCGGAGTGTTGGCCGGTCAAGACTTCGCACACCCAAAATATGAAAATTGTGTAGATGAGGATGCTAAGATGGATGTGTGGGCATACAAGGAGAGATAGAACTAGAAATGATGATATCCGGAATAGTGTGGGAGTGGCCTCGGTGGAGGATAAGATGCGAGAAGGGAGATTGAGATGGTTCGGGCATGTGCAGAGGAGAGACACAAATGCCCCAGTGCGGAGGTGTGAGAGGTTGGCTAAGGACGGGTACAGGAGGGGTAGAGGCAGGCCGAAGAAGTATTGGGGAGAGGTGATTAGACGGATATGGTGCAGGTGCAACTCACTGAGGACATGACCTTAGATAGGGGGTTATAGAGGACATGGATTAGGGTAGAAGGGTAGTAGGTAGTCCAACGTAGTCCTACCTACGCTTGCAAACTGGTAGTTGTAGTGTTATTATTGTTGACTCGCTTAGCCTGCCATACGAGTAGGCACAGTATTGCTTTATAGTCCACTGTCGTTTGATTTATGCTGCTATGTGTATTTTATTTGTCTTATTTACCTGCATTAGTTATTGCTTCTTTTTCAGAAGTCGTTATCATGGCTTAGTCGCTCTGTTTGTCTGTCTTTGCTTGTGCTTGTGCTTTGTCTTGAGCCGAGGGTCTCTCGGAAACAGCCGCTCTACCTACCAAGGTAGAGGTAAGGTCTACGTACACTCTACCATCCCCAAACCCCACGTTGTGGGATTTCACTGGGCATGTTGTTGTTGTACTGATTGGGTATCACAACAGACTTCCTACAGCTTCTTACCTCTCCCTGTCCTACACAACAAGAGGAAACCATGCAATATATTTTCCTTGAATGCACCAAAGTTCTGTCTCTTTAATTGGCAGTTTCTGGTACTTCAATCTTATACTCAACAACTCCTGACTATGACTAACAACCCGGCCATTTGGCTCAAGCACCTTATAAATCATACTTTAGTCATGACTTCAAATTCTATCCCTAAGACCCTTGTGGTCTGGCCCTTTACCGGGCTGCCCTTTACTCTATATATGGCATATTTGTTGCACTCGTAACAAAAATATCTGAGCAAAGGAACAACTTGATAGATTATTTTTGTGTCCTTAACCAAGCCTTGGAGTTTTTCTATCTTGCAAATTCTAAAATGCAAACTGTTCCTAAACAATCTGTCTACATTAAATGGCATCCACCTGCTACAAATGTTATCAAACGGAATGTGGATGGAGCTGCTTCAACCAATAATAACAAGTATGCCTTTGGGGTGGGGGGTGGGGGTTCGTGAGAACAAGGGCAATTGGATACTGTTTTGCAGCTAATGTTCCTCAAGCACCAATAGATATTGTTGAACTATTTGCTTTGCTAATTGGCCTCGCCATAGTTCAATAAAACAACTTTCAACGAATCCAAATTGAAACTGATTCGATGCAGGTAATCCAAATGCTGGATTCAGATAATCTTCTTTTGTCACATTTGCTTAATGATTGCAGGCACTTGATCATGCTGATTAATAGCCCTTTCATCCAACACCTCTACTGGGAGCAGAACTTTTTGGCAGATAAGATGGCACACCTAGGAATGGGATCAGCTTGTGATACTGAAGCTTCACTACAAGTTTTTGTTCACCCTCCAACAACTGTAGTGAATACTTTGCCTGCTGACAAAATAGGAACAAGTTTCCAGCGTAAAATGACTATGGTGCCTGGATCGACCTTTTGTAATCCTCTAAATAGCGTAGATGCTTCTCCTAATGTAAATATTACTACTACTTGTACTAGTTTAACTGCTCCTGTTTGTTTGTTGTCACTATGTAAAACTATGCTGGCTTGAATTCCCATATCTGAACTAGTTTGTGTTTGATGCGTCTTTTTAACCAAAAACAAATCTGAGTTAGCCCGAGCCAGGTCCAACAGGGTTACTATTATTTCAGGTCGAATTGAATCTAATCAGAGCTTCACTAAGTTGCTATAGAATCAAGTCGAGCCCAAGTTGGTTCCAATCGAGTATTGCTACATTGCAAACAAGCTCAAGTCGAGTCGAACTATTTAACGATGGCTTCCAGCATAGCTTTAGAAAAATTACTTTCACAATAAATTGATTGATGACCAAAATCATAACAACTAATAGTTTGATCTCATAATCGAATTCATATGTCATTGAATTATGTATATTTCTAATATAAATTAGAAACAATTCGGATGGAGTTAATTAAAAGTTTAGATAAAAAGTGAAAATTTACATGAACCTAAAATTAAAAAAAATACACATAGTGATAACCTTTTAACTTCTGCCTCTTAAAACATGATAACCTTTTTGAGTTACGGTCTTAGGGATAGGAATGAAGACAGTTTTTCTTTTGTTAATATTGAAAATCTCAGTGGTCATTCTGTCTCAGTAAACTCAAAAGTTTTCTTTAGCCTTTTTAACTTATGGAACCAGAGATGGAATTAAGGGCATTTTGCAACCATTTCGGGTCTTTCATCATCAATAATCTTATGTCTTGGTAATCCTGAAATGTGCTTCTATTTTGTTTTTTTTTGCATTTTCTCTCTTTTAGATTGATTTAAGTTTATAAAACAAAGGATTCTGTTTTATTTTATGCCCTTCTAAAAAATGAGATTGATGAGTGATTAAAATATTAGAGCACATCATTCTTTCTTCTTGCAGTTGTGGCATGTTGATTTGACAATGTGAATAGCTGTTGGTTTAAGATAGTTTAGTGATTCGTACTCTTGTTTATTTTGGGCAGGTTCCTATATTATTGATATATGATGCCTCCTAAGAGTGGGATGATTAGGCCGAAGTGGTTGGTGAAGTTGTAATTTCTTTCTTTTCTTGCTTCCGTCGCGAAGTTTGACTTCGCGCATCAAGCGGCACGGAGTGATTTCCAAAAGGCATAGATGTCAAAGTATACCCCGTGATGTACTTAGCGCCCTTCCTGAGAATGTAATCAATGTCATTCTGATGTGTTTGACTTTTCGAGATGCTGAGGACAAGCATCTTATCAAACAAATGGAGATATAACTGGTGCAGACTTCCAGTGTTGACGCTTGATCAAACATTTTTGGAAACTGCTGCTAACTTAACATTCCTTTCTCTTAAATTACAAACATTATGTTCCACCTATTGACCCTTCATGAAGGAACAATTTCTAAGTTTACTCTCTTTTCCTAAATATCTGGAACCATGTCCTACGATTGGTAACCTGATACATTTCCTTTCTAGGAAAGGCATTCAACATCTTGCACTTCAGTTTTCACAGCGGAACCTATACAAATTACCTTCTTCCTTTTTCACATGTTTTCAGTTGAGTCATTTGAGTCTACAAAATTGTATAGTATGTCCTCCAAAGGCTTTTAAAGGATTTCAAGGCTTAATAAGCCCGGAACGGCGTCAAGTCAATATTTCTTCTGAATCGCTTTGATGTTTGATCTCTCATAGTCTGTTGCTCGAGCAGCAACATACTTCAAAATGTATTCGAATTAATGCTCCCAAGTTGAGATCCTTTGACTTCATTGGCGCTATACAATTTGTTTCTTTAACAAATGTCCCTCTTCTTGCAAAACTCTCACTTGTGGATATAGGTTCTTCTATGAAGGCCAAAAAACATGATCCTGACAAGTTTTTTCAGTCTTTTCTTGTTCTCGAGCATCTCTACTTGGATTACTGGAGTGTGCTGGTATTTGTATTATGTTGCATTTTCATAGATATACCATCTATTGGTCTTTGAATCATTCTTATTTTTCTTTTTCTTTCTAGTTCTTGTTTGCAGGTTCAGGAGAAGTTCCAAGAAGGCTTTCCTGTGTTCTTAATTGTCTTAAATGTCTTCACTTATCTTGCATTTGTTTGGATGAAAGGGTTTATCTTTTCGTTGCTCTTTGCTTGATAAGAAGCTCTCCGTATTTACAAGATATTGAAATTGAGGGTCTTAACGATGTTTCTTTTATTCTCTCTCTTTTTCGTACTCAATTACTTCTTAGGAATTAAATTTAAGTACAGAGCTTCTTAATCTTTTATATGTGTATCATCATTCTGGGCAGGATGAATTGCTTGATCCAGTGACTGGTGATGATGTTGATGAAACTTCCGCAAGCTTCTCAGATGTGACACTGAATCACCTCAGGACAGTTAAGTTTATAAGAATAACTGGCACGAAGCCTGAAATG
This sequence comes from Anisodus acutangulus, assembly GCA_029783415.1. Taxonomy (NCBI): domain Eukaryota; kingdom Viridiplantae; phylum Streptophyta; class Magnoliopsida; order Solanales; family Solanaceae; genus Anisodus; species Anisodus acutangulus. Next base: position 20,915,193 of record CM056501.1, read on the forward strand.
GAGCTTATCAAGCTTCTATTAGAAAAGTCTCCTACGCTTGTGAGAATGGAAATGAATCCTGTGAAGCAAGAATCAAGAAACTTGCACAGCTAACAAAATATATGTGACTATACGCACTTAATATATCTTTCCAGTTTAGTACATTTATATTTTGGTAGCCAACAAAGCATGTTGGTCTTGTATGAACTGTGTACCTCTCTTTTAGTATTCAGTAAAAGTCATTTATAGTGTTTGCCTTTGTTTTCGGTCCCTGGAGAAACTCTTTTTTCTTTTTATTGATAAAGTATAGTAAGCATTGTTGGAAATTTGCCTTTGGCGGGAGTTGCGACCGACCAACTTTAACGGCTTAAACACTAGTGTAACGTATGTTGGAGAATCCGGTTCTTCACACATGCATGATCTACTAAGTACGTAGATAACCGTAGGGCCAAGAATCGTCAAATTTCATTGAGAAATGAAAGAGATATTGGTTCACGAAGTAAGGTGTTTGAAGCATGGAAAGTGTGGTATTGTGTGTAATTCTCCCTCATCGGTAGAGGAAGAAAGAATTGTTGTGTATATAAGATTCGAAATTGGTTTGGGGTTTGGGACCCCAAGGGGTATCCCATGTGTTTAAAGGAGCGAGGACCTAGATGTGCTTGGTTGAGGAAAGACCACACGCTGCCGCTGGCCGCCGTCTGGTCCGTCCTGCTCCGAGCCACGGGCTGTGGGTCTTCTGATATTATCTTTTTGGGTCAGAAAACTTTGCCAGAAGTACAGTTTGATTCCAGAAGTTTCAGATATACAGTTTGGACCAGAATTCTTTCAGATGTGCGCTTTGGTCCTGAAGTTTCAAGATGTACGATTTGGTCCTCAAGTTTCAGAAAATCGAATTTCGACGGTCAAAAACAGAAATGCCAAGCACTCAATTCAGCCATTTATTTTGGCTGAATTACTCCTCCTATAATGGCCAAAACAGTTGGTCTTTCTCCCATTTATGTTGTTGACTTTACTACCTCCATAATGGCCATTATTTGGCTATTATAGAGGCGCTTTCAGGCGAAACAGCCCTCCCTCTCCTATATAAACACCCCATTACACCATTGTTGAGCACAAAGACATATGCACGAAAATACATAAAGAGATGCAGCAAGAAACAAAGGTACCTAATATACACAACCAAAACAGTTTCTTCCTACACCTTCCAAGGCATCATTTCGTTACTCAATATTCTTCACGGTAGCTCTTGAGTTTCCTTTGCTCAAGTGTTCCATTGCTGTTTTATCTTGGGAGACAAATTGTCCAGGACGTATAAAGGATACATACGGGGCAATATTGTCTTAAGGACAGAGTGCCACACTCGACTCAGCAAAAACAATTTCAATTTTTCCATCTTCTACAAAACTGGAATTTCCAGTTTTCGTGTGTAACTATTGTAATTTTCATATTACTAGTTGAATTATTGAATCTTTGTTTATCCTTTCGAATACTTGTAATAGTGATATACTTCCCGTACTGCTTTATAAAGTACCATAGAGCAAAAATACCCAAAAGCTTAAGACAATATTGTATTGTAATACTATTAGTGTTCGAAAGATGTCGGTCAAAAGTTGTGTGACCAAATCTGGATATGGAAATGGTTTTCTGGTAGAAGAGAGTGATGATGATGAACGTATTCATAGTGTCACCGCTACCAAGACTGGTGGGAACAAGCGCTCTCGAGAGCCTGAGGATGTCAACTGGGACAAGAGGAGAAGACTGAAGATGTACTTCTATCTTGCAGCAGAAGGCCTGTATCTATCCCAGACAAAAGATCCGAATAATGGTAAGAAGGAACCGACACTCGATCGATGAAGTGGTAGAAGTGAGCCAGAATCCGAAATTGGGATAAGTATTTTTCTTACTTGTCAAGAATAAAAATTAGATGATGAGTATTTTTCTTACTTGTCAAGAATAAAGATTAAATAATGTCTGATTAAAAATGGATAAAAGTAAGGAGGAATATGAAAATAATTTATATTCCTTACGCTTTAACAAATCAGAAGTTTAATCTCATCTTCTTTTCCGTTTAAAGGTTGGAGTTTGTAAACGACTTAAAAAGATCCGTTCTTTTAAGTGTAAATTATTAAAAGCGTGTAAAGTATGTTCGCACATACTATGGAGGAAGATCCACTAACTGTGCGAAAACTGTTACCACTCTTAAGTAAGCGCCAAGAATTATCTGGGCACCAATCTTAACGGAAGGAGTCTAAAAGTTAAAGGCGTAGAACCTGTCATACTATTTGGCAGAAGATCCTTCATAGGATGATATTGGACACTCAGTCATACAAAGCCTCCGGGCGGTTGGAGTGGGCCAAAATTTCTTTTGATATGATGATATTGGACACTCAGTCATACAAAGCCTCCGGGTGACTGGAGTGGGGCCAGAATTCATTTCATAGGAGAAGTAATGGACACCTAGTGTGGTGGGCCAGAGTTTCCAGGTCTTAATGATCTGAAGGCCTAAAGAAAGCGATAAAGAAATTGGACACTCGATGCCAAAGCAACCGAAGTGGGCTGCAGTATCGAGATCACTTATGATCCTGGACGCCTAACCACGGGCAAGAGGTTGTTCATGTGAAGCAACGCCACCTCTAAAATCAAAGGGGCTGGAGAGGTTGTCCTCAATAGGACTTCAGGGAATGAGATCACTCTAAAAGAGGTGATACATGTTCCTAACTTGGTTTAAGGGACGTTGTTGGTCAAGTTGGTTTGAGACTAGTCCAACAGGTCTGTAATAACTAAGAATGGTACAATATGTCTATAGCCGAATGAATGATATATTTGTAATCCGTGCATCTATGCCATCTTAGATTAAGACACGTTAAATAGCAAGTCATTCAAAAGCTAGCGAAGTTGAGATTGTTGCCTTCTTTCAACATAAACCCTCAAAATGAATGTGAGGTAGGCGAAGAGGCAAAATCACCTTTCCAAATTCCGTCAAGGGAATAGCGAAAGAAGCACCGCTCCTCTAGAACTTAGTCACACCTACTTGGGTGATTTGAAGTTTATACAAAATAGAGGGGGGGAGACAAGTACGTTGTGATCTTCATTGATGATGGTACAACGTATGGAATCCTTTGTTTGATAAAAAGCAAAGATGAAGTTGTTGAAGCGGATAAGCGCTACAAAGCGTGGTTGAAAATCAACTAAGCCTATGGATTGCGAAATTCATAACGATAGAGGGAGAATGTGAAGCGGCGTTCATTAACCGACTGCTCATTACTCACCTCGCCTAACGGTGTTAGCAGCGCGCAAACCCGCACGCCTAAATTATGTGGGGCAAGGCGATCCTTACCGCTAATGTGATTCTCAACGTAACTCCGCATAAGGATAAGGATAACTCTCCGTGAGACATGGAAAGGATCTCACATACAAAAGTTGTGATGTGGGGTGGCCTGGTAGAAGTTGGACTACCAAACAGTCAAGTTCGACCTAAGATCAGATTACATATCCACCGGATCTCAGAATAACAGTAGTACTTATCGCCTCTTGGCGTCAAAGAATGTTGAATTCTTATAAGATAACTTTCCTTGAAAAGGAAAAAGGAGTAATTGCTCAAGGTTAACAAGAACCCGCGAGGGCCTGACTGTCCGGAACTAGATGTTTCGTATCTACAGGACTCGAAAGTTGCTGGCTATCCGGAACTCAATATTCCAGATCTGCAGAACTCAGGGATTCTAGATGTTGAACCAAGACGGAGCAAAGAGGGGACAAAGACTTGTTCCAGTCCTTCTAGCTTGTATGGTTAAGAACGAACCATGGACTATTAACAAATAATTGATATCTCCAAAAGCGCTGCTTTGGAAAGAAGCTAAAGAGAGAAATAAATTCCATATATAGAACCATACATGTGTAATGGTTAATCTTCCTCCGGGAAAAGAACCTTTGGGTTGTAAAATGTGCTCCCCTGTGAGTAGCCTAACATCCAGGGCCATTGTAGTCTTACGTGGCATGGATGTTGAACTAGCCTTCCCAACCGGAGAGTTGGAAGAAGAGGATCAGAATTGGTTTGCTGAACTGTTGGGCTTCTTTCTGAACTTTCATTTTGGTCCCTGAAATGTTAACATTTTGGTCCTGAAAGTCTCGGATAAAATGTAAAACAATGAATCGACCACGTAAACATTAACTCGGTTAGAAAGCCAACAGTTGGAAAACCAACGGCCTGAGAGTGAAACTCATATTGAAACAAAGTCTCGATATGAAAGATATGTGTATCACAGATGACATCTTAGGAATTGGATTTCTAAGACATCTAACGGATCGCCTATAGTTGGCAGCCTCGTTGAAGCCACCAATGGATATGAATCATAGAACTGATTGGAATCATGGTGCACCCATAGACAAGGAGCGATATGCTCAGGTCACGTGTAGTTCAATGTACTGTACACACTACAACCGACCTGGTATCGCCCTACAAATGCAGTCGCTTAAACTAAGGTTCACTGATGATTTTAATACATGATCAATAGAAGGCGTTAAGTCGGATATGACGATATCTGAATTATTCGCTCATCTACGGATTATAGTATTCTGGATGTCCAGCGGTTCTGGGAGAACACAGTGATGCAACCTGGATATCAGAACACCAAAGCCACAAGTAAATGTGTATGGTGGGTCTTGGAAAACCCTCTAAGCAAACCTGCATCGGCCGATTCATGATGGAATCGGAGTTTATCGCTTTATACAAAGCATGAAAGAAGTTGAGTAACTTCACGGCTCTTTAGAGGACGTCCCTTATTGGGAGAAACCCGTGCCTTCAACAGTTATACACTGTGGCTAGCCGGTCGGCTTTAGGAAGGACACGGATGACGGCGTCTGGACATATCTGTCAGGATCTGTCAAGAGACATAAGACCGTATGGCAGTTGATCATCATGGGTGTCACATCCTTGTGTACTAACTAAGGGACTACCCGGAGATCAAGTGTTCTGCCTGTCTAGGGGAATTGGCTTAAAACCCAAAATATACGGACCAATACAGTGGAAACCCAACCTTACGAACTGGAGATCCCAAAGAATTTGGTTCAATGGGAAAACTAAGTTGTAAAGGTTCAGTTGATCGCTTCAGTAGTAGCATGAGCACTTCGGATAGTGATTTCTGAAAAGAAACACCAAATCCAAAGCCGTTCCCGCGATAGACTTTAAGTGCTATCTGCAGTGTGGGTAAAGGTTAAGTTTTCAAAACCTGTAATGCTCATCAACAGTTGAGGTTAGGTTTTTGGGAAACTTTTAATGGTTCCTAACACTTGTGAAGTGGGGTATAGCAGAATACCTTGTAGGAGACCACCTATTTAAGTGCGAGGACGGGCCGCCTCAAAATGAACGCACTTAAGAATCCAAGACGTTGTCCATGGCCAAAACGGACAAAACATTACGAAGAAGAGAGTAAGGGAATTTGTTGTGTTGGTATCATTGTCTTGGCTTACACTAAACACTGACGGTTCAAGACATCACGTTCACCGCGCAGTAAGTAAGTCCGATGGTATTCAACTATGGAAGGTTCAAAGTCGAGGCTACCTCTCCTTATGCAACATCGGTCCACCAAATATTGTCGAAATGAAAAGACACCATGTGAGTGCGCCAAAATCTCTTTCAAGAGGGATTGTTGGAAATTTGCCTTTGGCGGGAGTTGCGACCGACCAACTTTAACGGCTTAAACACTAGTGTAACGTATGTTGGAGAATCCGGTTCTTCACACATGCATGATCTACTAAGTACGTAGATAACCGTAGGGCCAAGAATCGTCAAATTTCATTGAGAAATGAAAGAGATATTGGTTCACGAAGTAAGGTGTTTGAAGCATGGAAAGTGTGGTATTGTGTGTAATTCTCCCTCATCGGTAGAGGAAGAAAGAATTGTTGTGTATATAAGATTCGAAATTGGTTTGGGGTTTGGGACCCCAAGGGGTATCCCATGTGTTTAAAGGAGGGAGGACCTAGATGTGCTTCGGTTCGAGGAAAGACCACACGCGCGCCGCCGCCCGCCCGTCCGGTTCCGAGTCACGGGTCACGGGTCACGGGTCACGGGTCACGGGCTGTGGGTCTTCTGATATTATCTTTTTGGGCCAGAACCAGAATTCTTTCAGATGTGCAGTTTGGTCCCTGAAGTTTCAAGATGTACAGTTTGGTCCCTGAAGTTTCCAGAAAATCAGAATTTCGACGGTCAAAAACAGAAATGCCAAGCACTCAATTCAGCCATTTATTTTGGCTGAATTACTCCTCCTATAATGGCCAAAACAGTTGGTCTTTCTCCCATTTATATTGGTGACTTTACTACCTCCATAATGGCCATTATTTGGCTATTATGGAGGCGATTCAGCGATAATGACCCTCCCTCTCCTATATAAACACCCCATTACACCATTGTTGAGCACAAAGACATATGCACGAAAATACATAAAGAGATGCAAAGAAACAAAGGTACCTAAAATACACAACCAAAACAGTTTCTTCCTACACCTTCCAAGGCATCATTTCGTTACTCAATATTCTTCACGGTAGCTCTTGAGTTTCCTTTGCTCAAGTGTTCCATTGTTGTTTTATCTTGGGAGACAAATTGTCCAGGACGTATAAAGGATACATACGGGGCAATATTGTCTTAAGGACAGAGTGCCACACTCGACTCAGCAAAAACAATTTCAATTTTTCCATCTTCTACAAAACTGGAATTTCCAGTTTTCGTGTGTAACTATTGTAATTTTCATATTACTAGTTGAATTATTGAATCTTTGTTTATCCTTTCGAATACTTGTAATAGTGATATACTTCCCGTACTGCTTTATAAAGTACCATAGAGCAAAAATACCCAAAAAGCATTCATTAAATCAATCATCCTGAGGATGCAAACCTTGGCAAATATGCAGCGGAATTTTGATGTAAATTCATGTTTAATAGACCTTATAGTAAAATTGGCAAATAAACCTCCAAAGACACCACATTTAATAACTTATTACTTCATTCAGTCATACTAAGTTGTGAACCAAAACATCCTATATTTAATGCATTATTACCATCTAAAACAATTTTGACAGTGATGATCAAAAGAAAAAGGAAAAACAAAAAAGAGTTTTTGAAACTGAATTTTCTTGTGACGGTGTATAATATAAAGATAGAAAGTAGAGAAATTCAAAGAGTAGCTCTTTAATTTGTTGCAGCAGAAATGTTGGGTTGAAGATTTGTTCCAAATACTACAAAAGGGTCAACAAAAATCTCTTCGGTGAATGAAAGTTTGTCTAACCCGCAACCGCCCCTGCATTGCCCTGCCTTCATCCACCCGTTCTTTCCCGCATAAGCTTAACACGCTGGTCACATACACGGGTGTAAAAATTAGCTCAAACACAAATAACTCGTCCAATCCGTCCAAGGTTTCATAGATTTGGGCAAGAGTGATTTTTTATGATGGGTTGGTTTGGGTTAGTCCGAGTTGATCCATCATAAATCAACATCTCAAATAAACGTATGATGATGCCCAAACTTGACCCACGAAAATGTTCAATCTTAACAATTAGAGCTCTACTTTAGATAAAGATTTTCGTTTATAAATAATTATTTTAAAAAATTATTTATTATTTTGGAACAATAAAAATACACCAACACACCTCAACCACACTATCCATCCACCCTACCCCTCCCCTACACCAACCCCCACCCAAGCACCGAACCACCCTCACATCTCTACCCCTACCTTGCCTACCCCATCTACCCCCACCTCCCGCACTACCACTCCCCCTCCCACTTGCCCTACCCCATTCTCAAATTTCTATTTCATTTTTTTTTTACTTTTATAAACAATTTATAGAAAATATGAATTTTTTCTTACCTACCCCCTCCCCCCCCACCTCATCCTCAAATTTCTATTTCATATTTTTTTGATTTTATAAAAAAAATATGAATTTTTTTCTTACCACCACCTAACCCCCTCCACCCCACCCTATCCTCAAATTTCTATTTCATATTTTTTGTTACTTTTATAAAAAAAAAATTATTAAAAATATAAAAAAAATTCTTACCTCCCCTCAACCCCCCACCCCATACCCTACCCCCATCCTCAAATTTCTATTTCATATTCTTTTTACTTTTATAAAAAAAATGATATTTTTTCTTACCTCCTTCCCCCTACCCGCATCCTCAAATTTCTATTTCATATTTTTTTACTTTTATAAAACAATATTTAAAAAGTGAAATTTTTTCTTACCCCTCCCCCAAACCCCTGCCCTCCCACACCACCCTCGAAGTTTTTATTTTATATATTTATTTTACTTATATATAAAATTTTATTAAAAATGAGAAATTTTTTGTACCCCATCACCCATCCCCACCCACCCCCAAATTTTCTATTTTATATATTTGTTTTACTTTTATAAACTTTTTATAAAAATGAAAAAAAAATTGCTTACTCCATCCCCATCCCCACCCCCACCCAAAGTTTTACTTTATATATTTATTTTACTTATACAAAAATTTTATAAAAAATGAGAAATTTTTCTTACCCCACGCCCCTCTCACCTCCCCCACCCCACTACCCCTGCCCTCCCACCATTTTTTTATATATTTATTTTGCTTTTATAAAAAATGAAAAAAAATCTTTAAAATCTTATTCTTATTTTAAAAATAAAGATATGGAAAAATCAAATATCATACAAAATTAAAATAACATCATAGAAGATAAGTTTAAAGTTTGTAAAAGTAATGGGTCAAGTTGGATTATGTCCATCATTTAGCCCATCTTGATCCGTCCATCTTAGCCCATGTAAGCTTTGGGCGGGTTGGGCATTGGCCCATCTATTGATTCAGTTCATCTTGACCCGCCCAACTTCAGTCCAAACGGCTCATCTGCCACCCCAAGTCCCGTACAATGATTTCAAAAGTTAATATACAATAAGAATTGAAAAGAGTTTACAATATAGTAATAGTTATAAATACTAAGTAAATTTTTTACTTAGTGCGTAAAAATTTTAATATGTATATATAAAGAGTTTGGATAAAAGCTACTTCCTCCGGATTAAAAATAGTATCCGGTTCACACCTCTTAAGAAAATATAAATTTCTAGATAAAAATAGATAATTTGACTAAAATGTCACTAATTTAAATAGGTATTGAAATTTGATGACCTAACAATTAATAAGTGCAAATTTGAAAAAGTAAGATTATTTTTTTCTTAATTTGGCAAATGAACATTCTTTTTAATTCAAAAAATAAAGGCTAAGTGGGTTTTTTTTTATCCGGGGGAGTAATGTACTAAATTAAATGAACGTATAAGTTATGTGATAGTTAATGTTCTCCCTTTCCTCTTTAATGTCTTTCCATTAGAAAAAATTGTTGAAGGCCATTACATTTAAAGTCGTGCATCCTTCCTAAGTTGCTCAATGACCTGATTCAAGAGTCCCCATAAATAGAATGGTTAATCTCTCAAGGACTCTATTATGAGTTACCTTTTGTCTCTCCAAGATTTCATTACCGTCTTCCCTTTTTTCTCCACTTTCAGTTTCATTTGTAAAAATAGAAATTAAAAGTCCCACCATCTGTATGCACTTTAAATTGTTATTACTACTAGATCGGAATCTATCTTGCCACGAACTTACGCCATTCCACATATATATATATATATATATAACCAAGTAATTAAGTGAGAGCACTTAGGAGGAAAAGTTGGCTCTCTCGCTTTATATACCAAAAATATCTACATGTAATAATCATGTTAAAAGACCATACATTCATTTGTATATTTTTGTAAAAGTCCCAATTATTAATGCTAAAAGTAAAGGAATTCTCTAGATAAAAATTGATAGAATAGTTTCCTCTTCTTTTTTCTCCTTTTTCTTTCTTCAAGGAAAACTATCCTACATCTACATGGACTTAGTGTACAAACTTTTAACAGATACTCTATAATATTGTAGCATAAGTTGCATGAATTTTAGTAATTGCTAAGAATTAAGTTACATGTACTAAACAATAAAAAAAATACTGTTCTTTTTATCTCATTGAAATGTCTTGTTGCACCCGTTGCACTGATGTTGAGTCAATTTGACGATTTTACTATAAAAAAAGAAAATTGTTTCTTGAAAAATTAAATCTATATATATAAAAGAATTTGACTGATGCTATAAAACAAGCTAGAACAAGAATATTGTTGAAAAAGAGAAGAGATGAGAGTTCTTATTAATGAGGGGAACATCGAGAAAATTGACTTGGTCCAAAAGTTATTAGCCTTATTATTTCTCCTAAAGATAAATATTCACAATTTATGATAATATCTATAACACTCCCCCTTGAATTTCTATTTTGATAGATAGTATGCCTCATTAAAATCTTACTAGAAAAAATTCAATGGGAAAAATTTTAATGAAAGAAGAAGAGTACACATTTCTAATAATACACATTTTGGTTGCCTCATTAAAAATCTTACAAGAAAACCCCAGTGGGACAAAACCTTATGCGGAAAAAAGAATACAACATGTATTAACTCCCCCTGATGAGAACTTCAGTTCAAATGATTGAGTCTTCGCATTCCAATTTTGTACACCATCTTCTCGAAAGTTGCAGTTGGTAGAGACTTAGTAAACAAATTATCAATATTATACCTTAAACTAATCTGTTGCACGTTGATATCACCATTTTTTTGGAGCTCGTGTATGAAGAACAACTTTGGTGAAATGTGATTTGTCCTATCTCCTTTTATGAATCATCACTTCAATTGAGCAATGCATATTGCATTATCTTCATATAAGGTTGTGGATATTTTATCACATTTCAAATCACATTTATTTCCAAGTGATTCAAATTAGTCCTAACATCAATTGAATTTATTGATATTTCTTCATTACATGAGTTTGCGGCTCATAGATTTCTTCAAGATTATCAGGATTGATCAAATCTTGCATTTCTTTATGAGATTATTTCTTAGTGTCATCTTGACCATTTATTTTTATTTTTCTAGGATTCCGATCCTTAGAACCCAATGGTCTATCACGATTCAGGCGTGCTTTGGACTCATTTGCTATGACACTAATAGATGGTCCTACAGGGACATCAATCTAAATTGGGATAGGGATATGTGATTTGATAATCCTTTTCAAATCTGTAAATGTGTCTGGCATTTGATTTGCTATTTCCTGCAAGTGAATAGTCTTTTGGACCTCTTGCTCACAAATAGAAGCACGTGGATCAAGATGAGACAATGATGGATTATTTCATAAAATTTTCCTTTTTATTTCATTATACTCTCCCCCTAATTTTGGAAAAATTATCTCATCAAATCGACAAAATGCAATTGATCTTATTTCAGTATCTCCATGTAAGGAAGAAATTATATCATGCCCATAGTTATACCAAGATAAATAAATGCATCAATTGAACAAATATATGATACTTTAGGACCAATCTATTTTTTTCATTTAAACTTCTTTTAGCATGTAGTCTACTGCTTTTCGAAAACTGTTCAAAAGCTCCAATAATATTCAAGTCATCAACTTGCATAACATTATGAAAGATTTTGAATATCATAAAGGGATAAGGTAAACATAGTCATCTTTGTACCCCTCATTAATAAATATTTATTAAGATGATTTCAGTACATCAACCTTAGTTCATTTAATCCATTTATGGATTACAAATAAGTTTTTCAATAACTTGTATATGCTTCATGCATATTGAATCCTTTAAAAAAATTATATAAATTTTATCACGTAAGTCATATATGCTAAGATAATTTTTATTTAGTATTTAATTTAGATGACATCTTCTGATGTCAGGATTGCAGGTCCAGTAAATTTACCCTTACCAAGATGCATCTACTTGGTAATTATTTCTACATCAACATGCTTTAAGAGACATAGAATTCAAATCCTCATAATATTATACAATATTGTGCACTATATTGTATCAAAGATATCGTCGACGAGATATCATTTTGTATCGATTTACAATTAGACATAACTTACCGAGATCTTATCACTTCATTATTTTTCAGGTATCTGAACCTCGTATGAGATTTTTTGAAGTGTTATGTCATAGGCTCTTCAAGAGCACATTGCTTTCTTATTATGATCATTTGCTCCTCTCCTTTTTCAAGGATTATTGCATTTGGAACCGATTTGTCTATCATGTTTCACGCATATTGTAAACTCTGTCCTTCAAGGACATTTAGGAGCATCTTGCAATTGAAATATGAAATAGTTGGGTCAGCAAATGCTTTTAGCATTTGACTTGAATTATCATTTGAACGAGAATCATACTAATGATAATTCACAACATATTTCTTAGTTGTTTATTCTCTCCCCTCTTATGTTAGAAAAACTAACATATATTTCCACCTTCTTTGGGGAATTCATCAGTGTGCATCGTGGTAGATTCATTAATCATATACCGCACAACAAAAACTATTAGATGAAAACATTTGATTCCTGACCTTGAACCAATTATGAGGGGAGAATTTATCATAATTTATTGGTCTGAAGCATACAAACGTCATTGTATGCAATATATCATATCTCAGACCAAGACATGAAACTTTATTCTCATAAGCAATGGTTTAGATATCTACTGGAGGGCATTCAATGCTAAACCATTTTGAATATCAACCAGCATTATCAAGATGAATTGTCTTGATTACATAATCTGAAAATTGTGCTCTCAACTCAATTATTTTGAGCAAGCAATTTCATAAATGTCAAACTGCATGTTGTCAATAAACGCACATGTGACCGTCTCATAGATGCATCTACTTAAGATATCACATAATAGGTGAACGGGCCCATATTCACCATTTATATTTTTTCAAAATTTAGAGAATCAAATCCCAACATTAGCTAGTATAATCAACTTATCATGAGAACAATCAACACAAACAAATTTTGAAGAATCTTCTAGCTCTTTAATGTATGTCGAATACTCAATCCTTACATCATATTTGAATTAGGATGGCAAAACTGATCATGCCAACCATACTAGTAAATTTCAAGTTTACCAAGTCATGTGCTATTTATTTTAGTTAATTTCTAATATTCTGCGACATGAATTGTCTTTTGTATCAATAAAATTCTGGTTTATCGTGATATGTATTTCATCATGCTTATATTTGTGTAATACAATTTAGAGAATAAAGAGGGTAACTTTTCACATACATACTTCTTACCCACTATAACTAACTAAAAAATATTAGAGAAATACATTTAAACTTGAAAAGCAGTAGAGTATTGACTGTTAATTCATAAAGGGAGAGAGAGATCTTCTTTCTCTCTTGGGCACATTATTTTACTTTCTTTTTTTTAATAAAAGTTAGCATGTGCACATTTTTGTAGAGAAGAAGTCATCTAATACTTTTTTTAATCTGTGCTGGAATATTTTGAATACGATTTGGTTGGTATTCTCATAAATCCAGGTGCTAAAGCACATTACTAGGGTGTTTGGGTTAGGTTAAAAGCTGTTCAAGTTAACTTCTAAACACTTTTTCGTTTATTTTAATATTACTAAATGTGCCTTTCAACCAAAATTCATACATTGGACACCCCAAATTTCACTACAATATTTTTTGTTTACAGTGAAAGAGAAGTTTATTTCCAATAATTTGACATATATTGGAGCAAACGTGGAAATTTTTTCCCTTGAAATATGTTACACTAGTAAAGAAAAACACTACTTCTATACTAGTCATCAACCTAAAGCAACCCTCCTCCTTTATCCGGTCTTAAAATTAGCTACGCGTTGCGCGTAGGCTGAGTTTTTCAAGGATCGTCATACAAAACTTTAAAGCATAAGCCATCAACATTTTCCAATCTCCACCTCTTTGTTAACATTCTCAGAACGTCTGCATCTAGTGAAAACCGCTTCCATTTCTTCCAAAGACTTTCCTTTAGTCTCAGGCAAGAAAAAGTAAAAAAATATCAAAGCCACCACTGATATTCCAGCAAATAAGAAGAAAGCACCTCCTGTAGTAATTGCTGCAGAAATTGACAAAAAACTCATTGAAACAGTAGCATTCATCAACCTGTTAACTGCAACACCAATGCCAGCTCCTAAAGCCCTGAACTTAAGTGGGAAAATCTCAGCACTATATACCCAAGTAACAGGCCCAAGCCCAATGTTGAAAAACATCACAAATGCATAAGTTGTAATTATGCTAAGGACCAAAGCCCAAACAAGTTTTCCACCAGAGTGCTCTGCTAAAGTCAAGAAAATCCCAAGTCCAGTTAATGTCACCACCATGCCAGTTAAACTTGTCAACAATAATTTTCTCCTGCCAACTTTGTCAATCAATAAAGTGGACAGCACTATAAATGTAAACTTAGTTAATCCAACCCCAACTGTTGCAAGAATTTGGTGCTTATGGTCATGAACACCTGCTTTGTCAAAGATTTTATGACTGTACAATATCACAGCTTCAATCCCAGTTGCATGTTCAAAGAAATGAATCCCCACACCAGCAATTAAAATCCATCTAAGTGATGGGGTTGGTCTTAGCAGCAATTCTTTCCAAATACCTATTAAGATCGAAATAACAAGGCATGATGCGGAAGTTAATAATTATAAACCTTGAGCAAAAAAAATATACTTACTAAAAGAGGCATAATCTATAGTATCGTTTTGGTCAAGAAAATATAAAAATATGGATAGACTATATTTTCCCTATTTTAGTGACTACATTGTGGATGAAGGAAGAATCTTCAATTATAGAAATTCAAAAGTTTTCTTTAAGAAAGAAGTTATCAAAATATGGAAGATTTATATTTTCCTTTTGAAAAAAATAAAAATCAATTGTAGGGCGAACTCTAACAATACCTTCCCCTTGTGACTTTACTGAGTCCGGAATCTTGACAACATCCTCATCACAATTTTCGTCGATGCCTACAGCTTGTTTAATCTCCCTCAACCGGAATTCAGCTTCTTGAGGGTCATTAGAAACTTTGTACATTATTTTCTTGGCATCTCCTACACGGCCTTTCATGATAAGCCATCTAGGAGACTCTGGCATTTTGAGAATGCCAATCGCCAAGAAAAGTGAAGGTACTGCTGCAATTCCTAACATAATTCTCCAGCCAAGTCTCAAAGAGTATCCGGAAAAAATATAATTGGACAAATAACCAAGTAAGATCCCAATGCTAATTCCAACTTCTGGTAAAGATGTTAGGAATCCACGCGACGATGGAGATGAAACTTCTGCTGAATAAACTGGTGCAATCATAAGCGCGAAACCAACTCCAACTCCAGCAACACATCGACCTACTAATAAAATGGCGTAACTTGGACCGTATCCCATTAAAACGGATCCACACAAGAAAATTAAGGAAGCTGTCATTATGGTGTAACGTCGGCCAATATAATCAGAGGTTCTTCCAGCACAAAGTGAGCCAACTAAAGCACATAAATTTAGGATCCCTGCTAGTACTTCTGTTTTTGCATCATTGATTTTGAATTCTTCTTTCACAAAGATCATTGCTCCACTCATTACACCAGTATCTGAATTCAAACATAAATTCTTATAAGACTAATAAAAAGAGAAATTAATTTCTTGCTGTATATAGTAACTTTTTTGTGTGTAATTAAGGAGACTGATTATAGCTATGGAATACAAGCATATTATAGATAAGGAAACTCAATCATTCTATATATGCATAGAAAAGCTTGTAATAAATCAAAATCATGTTGTTCTTGGAAAAGAATCATTCATCATCATTATGTCCCAATTTATGTCACGATTCGGATTTCGAGAGTCAAACAGTTTAATTTTGACCGTGAATTCGGACATAAAATCTTTTAAATTTTTTGAAATAAATTTACATATTTGTAAACTAGTTAAAAAGTATTATTAGTCACAACAATTGATAATTCAATTTATTTAAAGAATATATGAAAAAATTACGATCAAAGAAAAACTTATTTGAATCTCGAAATTTGAAAGAAGTCACATATAATGAAACGGGGGAGTATTAATTAAATTCGGTTATCTTTCTTCTCAAAGGAAGAGGCAAGTAATAAGTTCATCCACTCATGGATATCCCGATGATTGAAATTCTTCTACCTTTAATCACATGCTCGAGTTCAAAGCACATTTTTTGGTAATTTACTCCCTTAGTAGACTTATCATATGCAAATCTATATTAGCCGGACCAGTGCGTTTCAAATACGACATGCCTAAAGAGAAAATGTATATCATGGAAAAGGAAAATATAGTAGGAAACTCACCATAGCCAAAGATGATAGATATCATGGAAGCAACAATGGCACAAGCACAAGCATATTTGTTAATCCTTGTTGGATTTTCTCCCCCAACCTTCTCCATCATTTTTCAATGCGATTTTATGATCCTCCAGTTCTATAGCTGCTTGATATGGGTGAACAATATATATATAGTAGTGAATAAAAATCCTGTGACACTTCATGCACTTGTGGAACCCACTGACAATTTGTGATAACTTTTATATAGTACATGCATTACAGCTACTGAATTAGGCAATTGGAAAACAGAAGATCAATTATCAAAAAGCCCAGATCTCTAGCCTTTTATCTTTTCTAATTTCTGGTCTATATATAGAAAAATATTAATTATACTTCCTCTTTATTTGGGATTTTCTAAGTATAAGATATAAACGTAATATGTTTGAATTTATGACAATATATGTGGATAAGAATTACAAGTCTAACGAGTCCTGTTGGAACTGACCAATGACCCCCCGTACCCAACGCCGGCTAAAGATGGAGCATTGACTTTACATTATCTTTTCGGGGTTAAATTTGACTTTATATCATCATATGTACAGGGGGGAAAAAAACTTGCTCGCACTCGATGTTTAGTATTAATTTTCAACAAATATATGATATGTGTTACGCATATAAATTTATACTCTCTCCATTTCAAAATAAATGAATTTTTGGGGGTGTGACACACCCTTTAAGAAAATTAATTAGAGATATTAATTAAAGGGTTTGTCAATATTACCCTTTTATTTCTTCCCAAACTTTTTTTAAAACAAGATAGTCAATATTGGGATTTTTGGAAGACCTATTAAAGAGAGGAGTAATTTTGGAATGAAATAATTACATCTTTAGACTTGGATAATATTTATTCATTTTAGACCATAAAAACTGTCAAATCATTTAAATTGGAATTGATATCACTTAACTATGATTAAGCGGTATGTATTTTTAATTTTATTTATGATTCTTAAAATAAATTATTTTGGTATGAATTCTATGATGACTCTTATAAGATATTTCAGCTGCTGCCGACCTCACTTTTCGGGGACATGTATCCAATTGTCCATAAACAATTCACATTGGGAGACCTAAATTAGGGTTAATCCTCAAAGGCCTTGGATTTGGTTTTGATTTAGTATTTGGAAAATGAATTCCGAAAAGATTCTGAAAATCAACTGAATTTGGTGAAAATTGTATCTTTATATGTCGCAAAAAAATTGTTAGAAAACATCTGTGTTGATGTTTATGAAAATTTACCTTTCATTTTTTTTGAAAAATATTTTGGTCTGATTTTCAGAAACCAAATTTTATTTGTAAAACTAAATGCCTCTGAACTAGTTTTTGATTAAAAACGGGCCTAAGTATATACTTCATTAGATCCATTTTACTTATCATGTTTGTACTTAAGAAAACATTAATTAAAAGAATAATTTAGCTATATTACCTTTATTTGTTCTTTAATCTTAATTTAATACCACTCTTTCTTTTACAGTACTATATTAGTGTCTCTCCATATTTATTAGAAAAAGGTAAATGTGGAAAAAATCATTATTCTATTTTAATGTTTTTTAAATAACAAGTATCTTAGATCAATTGTTAATAACAATGAGAAGTAAAATGGACTGGGGAAGTAGCTCACTATTCATACTTTGGCCTTAATTTCCTAACTTAATCTTTGTGAAGGGGAAAGTCCCGAAGGCGAAACTCCCCCACCTGTACCAGAGGCCCCTTGGCCAGGTGGGATGTAAATCGAGGGATATGCGCGAGTGGCAGCCCTGCAAGGGAGAGGACCAACGGGACACGAACCCAGCAACAACCCTTGCAATATTTCAGCAAAGACTGTCACCACACGGATTCGAACCCGCGACGTCGGAGTGGTTGTACCCCAATCACCTTGTTAATTACCAACTCACCTGTGCCCCTGGGAGCAATTTCCTAACTTAATCGTTACCTAAAAAATTAGAGAGTCACCACTCATCTTTATCTGAACAACCTGCCTCTTTATGTGCCATAATTTTTGTTACAAATAAAATATTGATTTTGCCAACCTGTATTATCCAACCTCATTTTGAGATCTCAACTTTGAATTGGTCATAAATGCATACATGCAGTAAGATTCGGTTTGACATAGCGTTTGGTTTTGTAACGTTTAGTTTGTCTCTCATGCAATTTTTTAACAAGAAAAAGTATACAATTTGCAACCACCTACATATGTCCTCACTCTATCGGTGTGTAGGTCTGTAGTAGTGTAATAGGATAATACATTACCCAAAAAAAAAGAAGTAATAGGATAATAACTCATGACGTATTGGTAATGGCATAGAAATTTAGAATAAGTTAGGGCATCCTTTTCAGAATTATAGGAGGCTAATGACCTAACGTTAAGTCAACTATATGTGATATGAATAGCTGATGGTGATGGGAGTAATCATTATCAGGCCATTAATTTATAATGGCATTATCTAGATAACTTGTGTATCTCAATTATTCTTAATATTTATTACCTCGAATAAATATATATAGCGAATAACTTTGTTATTCAAACCTAAGATAAAATAAAACACTAATATCTTATCATTATAAAAAAATTTACTCATAATCTCTTATGGCTTTTATTCACTTTATTAATTGCTAGGTCACGCTCTTATATACAAGTAATTATAATTATATATTGTCATAATTCTACTTTCAATGGTCAAAGTCGATAGGCTGAGGATATATGGACTTCTTTATTAATTTAGGTTGAAATTAGCTCAGAAAGTAATAGGGTTTTTATCTGTCACATTATGGCACGCATATACAATAAACATATTGGCCAAGCTGCGTATATATTTCGACCTTTGACCAACCAAACAGTTGGGCTTTATAATGGGTAGGTGATAAAGAATGTGTTAAAAGATATTAAGCAGAATTACTATTTTCGTGGAAAATCAGAAGTCATGAAAGATTTTATAAATACTATGTATCTGATATAATGTTTTCTCTATCTTTTCATATGTGTATTTCAACAAGAGACAGAAAAGTTGACATTATGGCAAGCGCACAATATATACAAGAAGTCAATTGTACGATGTTTGTTTGTAGAGGTGTATAATAGGGTGTGCATAGGCAGGTTTGGTTCAGATTTTTAATTTGTCAAATCAAACTAATTATGTCTACGTTTTAAATCTATATATCTCAAAAAAATAATCTCCTTAATTATTTTTATTAATTGAATGAGTATATATACAATTTACATATTTTCATAATAGGAGAATATTATTCATATTCTACTCCTAAAACCTTATTCTACTTGGACACTAACTATACAATTATGGTAATACAAGTATTATGGTAAGTGTACAAGACTAATTATTACACTAAAACAATATACATAAACTAAGGTAATACACGGACTGAATTTTGATCAAAACCGTGATATACCTTAAGTGTATATCACGGTATAGTATGTATATGTAACACACACCCGCAGTCATAGCGGGCGGTCTTCGAACCCTGAGATTGTCCCTAAAATCTTCAAAAAGGACCGATGGAAGACCCTTTGTAAAGATGTCGGCAATTTGATACCTGGACGGGACATGGCAAACGTGAACTTGACCACAAGCAACTTTTTTGAGAACAAAGTGAATGTCCATCTCGATATGTTTGGTGCGCTGGTGCTGAACCGGATTACTAGAAAGGTAGATGGCACTAATATTATCACAATACACCAAGGTCGCTTTCTGAATAGGACAATGAAGCTCTAACAGCAAATTACGTAACCAACATGATTCAGAGACCACATTAGCTACCCCTCGATACTCGGCCTCTGCACTGGAACGGGATAAAGTCGACTGACGCTTCGCAGACCAGGAGACTAAGTTATTGCCAAGAAACATATAATAGTCAGGCGTAGACCGTCTGGTGTCCGGACAACCACCTCAATTCGCATCTGTATATAAAGGATATAAATTCAAGTCATAGTCAAGTGTACCCTGAATATACCGAAGGATGCGTAAAAATACAACATCAATTGATCATACTTTAGTTCAATAAAATATAAAATTCAACATGAGTTGTAGTATAACTATTCTTTAATATGATCCTCCCATATAGTTGGTAAGAGTAAATTTGTTGTAAATATAATACCAACTTGTACATCTTTTAATATTTGATATAAATGGTTGATAAACAAGATTGGTAAATATATCTACCAACTTATGCCTTTTTTATATAAAATATAAACTTATGGATCTTTTACATTTAAAATTTTTTGAAATCCCAAATCATGCCTTTTTGGATGATTTGGGATTCCATCTCATGAGATGAAATCGCATGTCCAAACGGCTACTAAAATAGGAATAGTATTGTATTAGTTATACATAGGGTTGGTATGTATAAGAATAGTATTGAGTAGGGTGTATAACTAATAAATGTATTAGTTATACATAGTATGAAAAACAATACCAAACAAGGAATTTATAATAATAAACCTAATACATGTATTATTTTCTCTAATACATCCTGACAAAAGATCCCTTATTGTACTATCAAAATTGTAAGCTCAATTTGAAATGATATGTTAAGAAACATGAATTATGAACAAGTTTAAAATTTTACATACTTAGAATTTACTTACAAAAAATAAAATATTTATAAAATTTGTATAAATATAGTGTAGGTTTTGTTTGGTTTCGTTTGATTTTTTTAGTTAAAACCAAACCAAACTATTTTAGTCGTCTTTTTTTTTTCAATATCAAACCAAACCACTAATCGGTAATTTTTCTCGATTTGATTCAATTTATTGATTTGGTGTGGTTGGTCAATTTCCTATGAACACCCTAGTGTTTAGCTAAACTTATAATTAAGTTGGTCAAACTGATTTATAAATACTTTTTGACTTGTTTATACATTTGGTAAATATCCAAAGTATTTATAAGCTAAAACAAGTCAAAAGAGATAAGTTGGTTATCCCCAACTTTTCAATTATACTTATAAGCCTAGTTTGATCAAATATTTTACTATTTTATCTTTAATTTTTAAAATACCTTTTCCAAAACAAAATCTCGAACTTTCTCTTCATTCTGTATCCATCGTTCTTTTATAAAGTTACTTTCAAATTTAGAATTTTGGTAAAAAAAATAAATAAATAAAGGTATTTTAGCTATTTTAACAAAAAAAACCATAACACTTTTAGGAATACATCTACGGATTATAATCAATTTTAGCACTTCAACCAAACACGTAACTGCTTAATTAAAAAATTTCTTCCACACTTTTAAAAAAATCAATAATTAAAATTTATTAGTTATTTACGTTCAGATAACACAAACGAACTCTTATTCATTTATTTTTATATTCCATGTAAATATATTATTGTCATGTATTGTTCATAAATATGTGAAAAACAATACAAGTGACAATTAGAATAAGACACTTTAAAAATTCTCACTTTAATTTTTAGCATTTAAAATTAAATCAATTAATCATAAATATTGAGTACAAATAAATACCTATCTCTGTATGCTCTCCACTAATCAATATTCCAAGTTGGGAAACAGCAACTTCTTGAGGGAACTACACCATACATACGTCCTACCGTTTAGGGAAAAGCCGGACATGAGAAGTCCACTTCTTCACTTTATGTTCTTGTTAATTACTATGTTAATGTCTTCGTGAACAACTCTGTGCAATGTGGTGATATCAAGATATATACAATATGAGGATTGAGGAGGCATTAGCTAATTACTTTTAGTAGTTTAAGAGAGACAGGCGCAACACTTCTTACTTGTAATTAAGTAAATGTTGAATTTAGTACTCTCATTAATGATCAGAGAAAGAATGTAACATTAAAGTTGTCTCCGTATGACCAATCGATTAAGAGTTCGAATTGTGAAATCAGCCACAAACATTATGTATCAAAATAGACTGCCTACATTACACCTTATGAGATGTGATCCTTGCCGAAACCAGTAGGACTTGAACTAGTTCATCCACTAGGCTGCTTAATTATATTATTTTTACTCATTGTTCCCAAGTATCTCTTTCTAATCCATAGAATGGTGTCTATTGTCTCCTTTAGAAAAATCGTGAAAATGACCAAAAAATGTTTGTTATTTAGAGATTAGAATGACTTCATCCTTCAAACTTCGTAACGAGCATAAGCTGTCGTCCAAATTTGTACTTTTCTTTTGTCACTTTTGAATTTATGCAAGTTGCGTCTGATAAGGTTAGAGGGCACAAATGTTAAACCCCAAAAGATATGAATTAACTAAACAATTGTTTCGGAATGATATGAATCTTTCAAAAACCTCATGGTCAATTAACGGGCAATTTATATCCATTTAAATGTAGACTGGTTGACCCAAAAATTATTGCTCTCTATCAAATAAAGAATGATAGCATCTGACCTTTCGAAGTATAATAATCAGAACATCTAATTTTTTATTTGACAATCACATATCGGTTCTTTAATTACATTATTTTTATATATCTAGAAAAAGCACAAAATGTATCTTGTCAAAATTAATAATTTTTAAATGAAAAATCGTAATCAAGTAAATATTTGGATTCGGATCACCCATGAACCATGTCAGAAATGCACAGGAAGTACAAGATGTTTAGCACAGTTCACAATCACCCAAAGAAACATGATCAGGTGATTTTGCAAGTGGCCTTTTTATCCAATCACTATACTCTTGAAGGAATCTTAATCAATACTCCATCACTCCAAAAAATTTCGACAGTCAAACTTATAAATTTTGACCATGTGATTGAAATAGAATTTTTAAATTTTTTAAAATAAAAATTATATATTCAGAAACTACGTAAAAAGTACTATAAATCAACATCATTAATAGTTTAAAATATTTAAATGACATATGAGAAAAATACAATAAAAAAACAATTTGTTTGACTCTCGAAAAACGAAAAATATCAAACAAATTGGGACGGAGGGAGTAACTATTGTTTAGCCATGAATTAATTGGCAGACGTAGGGGTGAGCGGGTCCGGGTACCCTAACTTTTTTAAACTACCCGGACCCTACCCAGTAAACAATCGGTTTCTAAATCTGTTACCCGGAACCTACCCATAGCAACCATTACCCGGAACCTACCAGGACCCTGCGGTTCCGGGTAGATTCACGGGTACCCTGTAAAACATTTGTCATAAATACTATTGCATAATCAGTGACTGAATTTGAAATGGAGGAAATAGTGACGGACGAAAAATCTGAACCCGTGAAATGGGTTCTCGGGTACCCTGTAAACATTGCAAAACTGAAATGACTACAACACAATGACTAAATCTAAAATTGAGGAAATCAGTGACGGAAAATCTGAAATGACTAACACAATCACAATGACTAAATGAAGAAAACATTGCAAAATTACACTGCATAATCCAGTGACATTTAACAGAAATATCAGTCACTGATTTCAGATCTGCATAATCCAGTATTCCAGTGAATAAATGAAGAAAACATTGCAAAACTACTGAAATTGCAGATCTGCTTTTGAGCCTAAAATTGAGGAAATCGATGATCAAAATCAAATGGGTCTCCGTATTTGAAATCGATGGCGAAATGGAGGAACATGATACAACACAATCACTAAATGAAGAATACATTATAAAACTCCAAATAAACATAAAACAAAAATACATCTTCTAAAGAAACGCCCATAAATGTCACACGTCCACTTGCATACTAATCCATCATTATGTCTTCCGTGACACAAGTAAGCTCTACAAAAATAAAATGAAACTATTGTGAGATTCCAAGACAAAAGATAATACACAAAAATAAAAATTATAAATAACCCAAATCCATAAAACAAAAATAAAGAAAGACCTAGTGAGTAGTGACTTACCTTCCTCATATTTTTCTGCATCTTCCATATGTTGCTCAACACTAATTGATTTTGAAGATGAGCGCAATCAATCTTGGCAACAAATCAAAGCTTCCACAAATTTAGGAGTTAGAGAGCTGCGAAATTGATTTTGAATGGAAGTCCAAATGTCAGTGGTGAGAGCAATCCCAAATTTAAGAGATGACAACTTATCTTTTAAGCATGAGTTTTCACAAACATGAAGTTTCATGCAATCCCTAGCAATTGTGAATCTTGAAATATGCTTAAATAAATGTTGTAATGCCGACACAAAACTCCTAAAACCTTCACGTTCAACCGTTCTAAATGGTTGCTCATCAATAATAATCATTCTAGCCAACATGTGCCTACAAAACTCTTTATCATATTTCCAAGTGCTAAGCATATGCTCATTATCCCCATTTATACTACCTTTAAAATGACCACCAAGCAATTTTTGCTTCTTGTCAATATTGTGAGGATACTTTTTGCAACTTCTCAAATGTTTTCACATGGATGAGGTACCATTGTTAACACTATAAGCTAAGCCTTCATTGTAATAGTTACAAATAGAAACAACATTACCAGTTTTCTCATCTATTGCTTTACCAAAATGCTCCCAAACCTCAGATTTTGTTGCTTTCTTTTTCGATGGAGCACGAGTTGTGGATGCCGTGCTAGTCTCAGCCATCTACAAAAAAAAGTATCAAAATAAAACAAAACAAAACAGCAATTCCAATAAATTGAGCATAACAAGTTAACAACAAACAATAAAAGGGAAATATCAACCTAAATACTAGCTTTTCTAACAGAAATCAACCCAAATACTAACAACAAACAATAAAAAATAGTAACATTATAATACAGAAATCAACCCAAGGGTTATTCATTACTAACAACAAACAATAAAAAACAGTAACATTATAACACAGAGATAAAAAACAGTAACATTATAATACAGAAGAAATCAACCCAAGGGTTAAGAATAAAAAACAATAACATTATAATACAGAAATTAAGCCAATACATGCAAAAATCTAATGTTCTTCACTATGCAACAACTTTAAGGGTTATTCATTACCTTTAACAAAACTGAGAGGAATTCGAGCACAATACCGCAACCTTTGTCAAGCTTCTGGAGTGAGAGAGGAGACTGGCGACTGGCGATGGCGATGGCGATGGCGATGGCGAGTTGTGTAGTAGTGCGAAGTGAACCTGTGAGCTGCGCCTCTGGAAAATGAAAAATTTGGAAATTAGGGCTAGGGGCGAAGTGAACCTGTGAGCTGCGTAGTATCCGTATATGATCTTTTAACCGGACTGGGCCAAAAATTTAAACGCCCCAAAGCCCAAAACTAAATAATTTAAATGGGGGTAGGTTCATAGGGTCCGGGTATCGATTCCGGGTTCCCGATTTCTATTTACCGGAACCAGACCCGATATTGATCGGTTCCTAATTTTAATACCCGAAATCTACCCGTTATTATAATATATCTACCCAGAACCTACCCGATAGTATCAATTCCGGTCGGGTATCTTGGTACCCTGTACCCGTGCTCACCCCTAGGCAGACACATGTCCATTTTATATACCATCACTTTATATTGACTATGCATTAGCAACAAAAAGAAGAAGAAAAAAAAGTAGACTCACATTCAGACTTATCCATGAAAATGTGAAAAAAAAAGAGTATAACACTAGTGATGTATATAACTTAAACTCAACGAAAAAAACTATACTCCATGCCCGAATGAGGTGGAACTTTTTCCTTTGTTTTGCCCAACTGGTAAGTTTTCATAGAAATTGTGACATGAACCCTTCGTTTGCATTGATGCATCCGTAACCAATAAGGGGTTGTTGGTAGCTGAAGATTACGAGGTAAGTTAGTCATAAGTTATACCACGTTTGATAGTTGGTTAGGAGATAAATCATTCATATATAAAATTAATATGATGTTTGATTTGCAATTTGAAATCCGCATAACTAATACATGTATGGTTATGAGGGGATCTATGTATTAGTTTATGCGGGTGAAAAGATGGAATAACTAAATCATATAACTAATTCCCGCATAAAATAATACTACATAAATTCCTTATTACTAATACTTACATAACTCTAATCAACTATCGAGCGACCCCTAAGTGTTACAGGAGTATTAGTACCCATCCAAGTTCATGTAGCATAAAGAGAGATTAAAAGTAGGTCTTTGCTAGGGTCAAATGCCCAAGCACATCTTCAAGAAATGAACTTCTGAATATTACACAGAAAAATATGATTCCGTCCAATCAAAGTATCATGCCTAACCCAATCTATCAGATAGGCAAAGACCAAAGTTCAAATCACCAAGCCCATCAGACTATCAGAGTACCCAAGAAAGACTTCTAAATCAACCATTTTATCCACTCGAACACCATATATCCAACACAATTATCACACTTGGGATATGCATGTCTAACAACATCTCCATCTCATTGATTATTTGTCCACCATGACCACCAAAAATGTCCTTAACTTGTCAAAATTGTCCAAAACAACTTTTATTCACTTTTTACAACTAAGATCCAAAATCAAACTATAGAGTCAAGACCTTTTAAGGATAGATGCAAATGAAGGCAAAGCAGAAAAGGGGTTATGAAAATTGGGGGAAAAGTTAAAGCCGTAAGAGGTTTTCTTTTCAAGTATACCAAGTGAAATGTCCAACAAGTATCACTATAGGGGTCTATAGTCACGTTTGATATATATATTTTTACAAGCTAGGTGCGGGATTTGGAACCAGGGTGGTGAAATACTCTTTAGTCAATGCCTGAACCCCAGCCTTCGTGTTGTATATAATATAGCCCTCGGGATGTCACTGCATTAAACCTCAGCATGCCGAAACATACATATGTGAGGCTTGTATTCAGATGGGTGCTTCTTAAATATAACAATGGTGTCAGGAACAATTTACGCACAATGACTATGTAACTATACCTATCAAGGCTCAGATAGACGTGTGTAGTTCGTACTCAGAATATTGTGGAAAACATAGGAACAAGAGGTCATCCTCTCCCGGCCCAGTTGTTCCTCAACTACTTATGGATACATCCTAAAAGATTTCCTTAGAAGTGTCTGCCATGCCATGGTAGAATGCAACAGTTGCACCCATAATGCATGCAAATGAGCTTTCCTGAAACCATCAATCCCCTGTTTCCCCAAGAATAAAAACAAAAAATTTCAGTTCTAACTTGAAAAGAAATCACTTTCACTTTTATATGGACAATCAATTACATAAGCCATCTAAAAGTTTGGCCAAACAAGCACATAGGAATTGCTAATGCAAAATATTCTGAAAATTAATAATATCAGACAAATTAAACCAATCAGACATAGATTAATTCTTTGGTGGGATTACACTGGGTTTGTTGCTGTACATAGATTAATTCTGAAATATTCCAGTTCTAAGCAATAACCTTTACTCTATGAATGTTCAATTCAAAGTCATCATGAACCATAGATGGGCTTCAGAAGAAGAAAGACGCTTGCACATCAGGTACTACTAATCTTTACAAATTCTTTTTAAAAAAAAAAAGGGCTCACAACACATCAGAGTCTCCAAAACAAGAAATAGCTAATCCGTACATATAAAAAATCCGGTTTTCTGAAATTTATGTTGGAATATTGTGTCTATCTCAATAAGGCAATATTGGTATTTAAAAAGGGGAAGGAGTTACCAAACTAAAGGATGTCTTGTGCCTCAAAACCATCATAGCCGATGAAACCAAAAACAGAGGAATTTCGTGTTTCAGGACTTTCTTGTTATCTGGGAGGAAATAGAACACATCAGACTCTTAACCACAAAATGAACCCCTCTTAAACTTCAATGAGAAGTAAAGATATGGTACTAAACCAAAGTCACAGGGAACCTGGAAATGCTACATTTACCGAGAATTGGCAAATTTATCATGACACCCTCCAGGGAAGAGATCCAAAAAAAATTTGAGGCCTTTGAAGTGCCGAATGCCTGTTTCAAGGATGCAAAACAATCAAAAATCACTCGTGGCCATAAGAGAAATAAAGTCGGAGATTTGTGGATTTGTAACAACTTCATAATACTAGAAGTGTCATATCGACATTCTCATATACATCAGTGTACTTTAGTCACATACAGCTTTATGCAGTTATATGTACGAAAGACACTTTTTATGTGAAAATAATGATAATGCTTTGAATTGTGTCTTACTACAGGCAACAAACTTAAGGTAAATACATTCAACAATCAAGAAAACTGTAGAATCTTTCGTTTCTAACATTAAATATGATTTACCAGAATCAGTTTGCATCCAAAAGCTAACTAAGTGTATCTTGTCCAGAAGAATAACATAAATGAGTTAAAAAAATGTCTGCCAAAACCTTTGAACTCGTTAGACAAGCGCCATTAGAAAGAAATAACCTCAGCATTAAACCATCAACCAAAGTTAGAAGTAGACTGTTCGCAATATGGACATTATCGTTACTATTATTCAAATGACTGGATCGGAGAGAAGGAAAAAGCAATGAAACAAAAGTACAGTTAGACCATAGAATTGAACATATTGCAAATTATTTAAGAGCACTACAAAACTTTATGTAAAGATCTATATTAGCTTTCAAAAATAAATGGCACAGAAAATGTTATCGCCAACTGCTAACTCAGATCTTTATGACAGACAAAAAAATTCAATCTTGTAAAGTCCCTCAACAGTTATAAAGCTGTCTACAACGCTTACAGCTATCTCGAACAAAAATCATTACTAAGCAACATTAGTCTCATTAGACTTGATATCACTAACTTCAACTTTAGCCAAACCAAGCTCATCCTCTAACTTGGTCCAAACTTTCACCACATTAGGAGGGAACTTATTCTTCAATGTCCTGATCATCTCTTTCGCATCTTTCAGCTTCGAACTCTTCACCAAACCATGCACTAAATACTTGAGTGTATTAACATCCGGAATCTTGTTTGCTCGCACACTTTCTCTAAACACCTTAAACCCCGTCTCAAACTGTTCATTCTTACACAAATAGAATATCAAAGTTCTAAAAATCGAAGCATTTGGATTGCACCCATTTGTCTCCAAATCCTCATAAACTTTCTCAGCTTCATCCATCATTCCGTTCCTACAATAACAAGACATCAAGTAATTGTAACTAATCGTATCGGGCTTAAGCCCCACGTTACTCATTTCCTCAATTAAACCCTTCACTCCCTCAGGATCACCACCCTGAATATTCATAATCTTTACATTATACGCACCAACGTCCGGTCCACAACCTCTCTTCGCCATTTCATTCCAAACCCTCTCGCCCTCATCGCTCTTTCCCCCCTTATACAACGAATGCAATATCGTCGTGAAAGTAACCACTGTAATTTCAACACCTTTCTCTTCCATCTCCTTAAGTTTCTCCATTGCCAATTCAGGTTTCCCCATTTCACAATAGGACCTAATCAATACCCCATACGAAACTTTATCAGGTAAAAAACCGTGCCTCTTTGGCATTTCGTCGAACAGTTGGGGCACACGATCGTAAAACTTCGAATTAATGCAGGCTGAAAGAAGCACGTTAAACGAAACTGCTGATCTAGGGGTACCTAAATCGTCCATTTGGAGATACGTTTTAAGTGCCTGATCAAACATTCCAGCTAATCCATAGGAACGAATTATGGAGGAAAGGAAGGGTTCTTTGGTAATATTTTTGTCATTTTTGTGAGATTCGAGGAAGGATTCGATGTCGGAGAAACGGTGAGACTTAGCGAGACGTTTGACAGTGTATTCTTGAGCATAACGGGAGGATAAAGGGGAAGTGTAATGGTTAGAAACAGAGGAGTAGATTTTTAGGGCTTTGTCTGGATCGTGTTCGGATTTCAGCTTGGATTTTGCTTTGGAGATAGAAATGGTTGTGCTGGATGTGGATGAACCAGTGGCGGCGGTTGAGAGGTGGCGCGCCAGGCGTAGGGAAATGGAACAAGACATTTGTTAGGGTTTTTGATGGATTTGGGTGTAGGGTTTTAGAAGGCGGCGTCGACTGGAGTTTGCAGTGAAAATGAGAATCCCCTTCGAATTTGATACTATTTCCTTTTTTTAGTTAACAGGGGCAATAAAGCTAGTAGGAAAGTGAAGAAACTCGGAGGAGAAAACAACCAAAATGGTCCTTCATGTATTGGGGTTGAATTATTTCGGTCCTTCATATATACTATCTTATTGAAATAGTCATTGATGTATATAAAAAGATGATCATTTTTAACCCAACTTTTAAGTTTTAGGGTTAAGGACCAAAATTATCATCTTTTCATATACATCAAATACTATTTCAATAAGGTGGTATATATGAAGGATCGAAATAATTCAACCCTCATACATCAAGGACCATTTTGGTCATTTTCTCAAACTCGGAGCGTAGATGTATTTTATCCGATAAAATCTCTGTCACGGGCTCACAACGTCTAATCCATCCCCTGGGATGTTCGAGCCTAATCTTGACTTTAAAGTAGAGGTGTGCAAAAATTAGTTTAATCGATTAACTGAATTAATAAAATGTCATTTGTTTATCGGTATTGGGTTAAGATTTGTAAACGATTTGTAAAAAAATTTATTGGGTTATCAGTTCGATTTTCGATTTTAAGGATTTAGTTAATGATTAAATTGACAATCAATAAGTTTATATCTATTAATTTTTTATTTCTAATTATATAATAGTAACTTTAAATTTTAATTCTTAAACACAAACCTTGTGTATTAATAGGGTTGTGCAAATATACTACACTTGATTTTTAACCATCTTGAAATTTATGGTACTTTTTTATTTCAGAATCTCATGAAATTTTAGGATGACCTCGTTTTTAAGTCCAATTTTGAAGCAACATCGTGTCATCGTCTTTCTTCCTATATATATATTTCCACCTTCTTTTACTTTTTATTGGTAAACTAAATGTTCCCGCCTCCTTTAGTGAAAATGATTTTGCTTTGGGTTACTCCTTCGTGCTACTATTTCTTACTCTGGGTTCCCATGTTATACTCTCGGATTATTAGGACGCTCATGTGTGGTTCTCGGAATTTACTTTTGGTTCTGCTCACTTTATGAAAATGAAGATCTACGATAATAGAAGTGTAGATCTATAGTAGAAATTCTAAAAGTGATTGAGAAAGCGAAAAAAATTAGTGAAGCATTTTCTTATTTGTTAAATCAAAAATCGAACCGCTAAGGACCAAAAATTGATAACGGATATCTTATTAGTTTGATTATTGATTTAGCGTATTTCCAAATCGAAAATCGATAAATCGAATCGAATCGACCGATAAGCACCCCTACTTTGAAGCATTTCAAGTGAGTAAAATTTTTAGGAATACTTTCCAAATTGTCTTCTTTGAAGTACTTATGAGGTACTACAAAAGAAAAATTAAAGATGTGATTAATGAAAAATAATAATAACTAAATAATAATAATAACATATCTAGTGTAATCTCACAAAATGAGGTCGGGAGAGGACATAATGTACGTAAACCTTACATCTACTTTTGTGGGGTAGATAGGTGTTTTTCGATAGAATATCGGCTCAAAAGGTAAGTAGTTGATACAGGATTGCATGGAAAAAACAACAAAATATCAAAAACAACACATATTAATACACTTACAGATTAGGGATCTATGCGATGGCTAAATAATACTACTAAGTAAAGAAGAAGAGGAGATGAATAGGCTAACCCCTACCTCTCCCCCATAATACGACAAAAAACTCAACTACCCATTAACCTTCTACCCTTATTCTCAACCTCTAAGTCTTCCTATCTAAGGCCATGTCCTCAGTCAGCTGGAGTTGTGTAATGTATTCTCTAATCACCTCGTCTTAGTTCTTCTTCGACATACCTCTACATCTCCTAACTCCTCTTACCGCCAATCTCTCACACCTCATAACTGGCGTATTCTCACACACTCTCTTCACATGTTTGAACAATCTCTGCCTCATTTTCATCATCTTATCTTTAATGGAGGCCAATCTGATCTTGTCACGTATAACTTCGTTTCTAATCAAATCTCTCCTAGTATGACCACACGTCAATCTGAGCATCCTCATCCCGCTACCTTCATCTATGAACATGGACGTTCTTGATTGTCCAGCATTATGTGCCATATAACAATGTTGGTCTAACCAACACACTGTAGAACTTATTTTTCAGCCTTGGCCACCTCTTTTTATCACAAAGCACCCTATAGTCAAGCCTTCATTCCATTTATCCTACTCCAATACGGTGTGCGATATCATCGTCAATCTCCTCGTCTCCTTGTATTATGGACCCAAGATACTTGAAACTTCCTCTTTATGTATAACTTGTGCCTTGATCTTTACTTTTACATCTGCCTCCTGCATTACGACATTGAACTTGCACTTCACGTGCTCCGTCTTAATCATGCTTAACCTAAAATCTTTAGGTCATCCTCAAAACTTCCAGTCTATCACTAACTCCACGGCGCGTCTCGTCAGTCAAAATTATATCATCTGTAAATAACATACACCACGACACCTCCTTTTGAATATGTCATGTCAATCCATCCACCACCGGGGCAAATACAAATGAGCTAAGAGCTAATCCCTGGTGCAAGCCATCACAATAGAAAAAAATTATGAATCACCTCAAACTATCCTAACCCTAGTCTTGGCACCTTCGTACATGTCCTTAACTACCTATGTAGGCTACAACCACACCTCTAGACTTCAAACATCTCTAAAGAACCTCAACTTTATCATATGCCTTCTCAAGATCAATAAACACATGGGTAACTCTCTCTTTTTGTCCCTATACTGCTCCAACAATTGCATGACAAGATCAATAGCTTATGTAGTCGATTGCCCCGATATGAATCCGAACTGGTTCTGGAATATAAACACATCCCTCCTCATCCTCACGCCGACCCTCCTCTTTTAGATTTTCATAGGGTAACTTACCAACTTGATATCCCTATAACTATATAAAATAATAAATGTATGCAATTCCCAAAAATATAGCAATAAAATCAATTATAAACAGATGAAGTTCAAACATCGATGACTGACTGTAATAAAAATTGACAAGCATAAAATCATGGGAAATGTTCAAACTTGTCCTTGTAGTTTTTGAAATGGTGTTGTCCTTCATTTATAGTTCGTGTCAACCACCCCCTTGCCGTTACAAAGTTAGCACATATTTGTCCTTGTGATTTATGAAATAGTTTACTTTTGCTATTTTTACAAACAGAGCCATTAGAAGAATAAAAAATAAAAAAAATAAAAAAAAATAAAAAATAAAAAATAAAAAATAAACATGAAAAAGCTCCAATTTGTGAATTTAGTTTGTGAAATATTTACTTTCTCCCTCGGTATAACAATATTGATTAATACTATTCTTTTCACTAAGATTCCACTTTTAACCTCAATTTTTGCCTACTATAACTAAAAAAAGATACTTGATAATTAATAGTAACTCCTCTTATTTATAATCTCTCTCCTCCCTTGTTTCCTTTAAAAAGATGCTATTTTTAAAAAAATTAAATCAATAAGAAAATAAAAGCATACAAATTGAAATAGGTGCAGTGTAGCGTGTAAGTTATGGTTATTTAAGACAAAGAAGAAAGAAAAATTGGGGTCAAATTCTTTTGTAGTTTCTACAGATTTATTTTTAATTTAATATATTTTTTAAACGTTAGCGTTCAAGAGGAGCATTTTTCAATGGAGTTAGTCACACATGGAAGAGATCTTATTTTTAATTTAATATATTTTTTAATAAGAGATCTTATTTCTTATACACAAAAGAAGTGAAAATAACAAAGGAGATTTAAAAAAATTATTTTTTTAATTTAAATTTGTAAATGGTCATAGAATAATTTCTTCGAAAAGTTAAACTAGGGACTTGAAATAAAATATTAGGTGAAAAAGGTTATTTTTTTAATTTAAATTTGTAAATGGTCATAGAATAATTTCTTCGAAAAGTTAAACTAGGGACTTGAAATAAAATATTAGGTGAAAAAGGAAAAGGATCAAAATGGTCTTTAACATATCATAAATGATAAAAAAAATGCTCTCGTTTCATCTTAGTAAATCAAAAGTGCCCTTGATGTTTTATTTAAATCTAAAAATGCCTTAAATTAACAGCTGAATGGCAACAATATTTTTGATCCTTTTCCGAATTGAAAAATTGGGGCTAAACGGGTAAGTTACGATTATACCCTTTTCACTGTCCCTCTCTTTGCACTCCAATTAGGGTTAGACTCACTAGATTGAGAAGATGTGTGCAAGCATTTATCAGCCCTAGTTTTGAAGCGAGTGAAGTCGCCATGCCGGACTACCAAGGCAATGGAGAAGACATAGACAATCACGGCTCTTCCAAGCCTCAGGTAATAAATTATCTCTCTTTAACCATCCCTAGCATTCGCCTTCGAGTTATGTAAGAGATAGAGTGGCTGAGACCTAGGAAAAATAGACTCGAGATATCAGGCTCGAGTTTGTTGAGAATATAATTAAATATTAAAAATGTGTAGATGGTCCAATACAAACACTCGGTATTTGGTCTGTCTATAAATAAGGGTCACAGGAAGCTCTTATGCTAATTTAAACGTATCAGTATTAGTTTATCTGCCCAGCGTTACCTCTGGTCTAAGACCAGGGAAGAAGGTACCAGATCATTTTTGAGAGCCCGTTTGTAGCTCGAAAGCTCTCATTTTTTTCCTAGAACAACAGAATCAAGGGTAAGTTTTTCCCAATACGTGTGCTTCTGGGTAGTAGCAGATTGCAAGGTAGGTTAGTGGAGGCAATAGGGCAAGTTTCCCATACTTGTCCTTGTGGATAATAGCAGGTTGGTGGTGGATTAATCGAGGCAAGCTGTTTATCCAAAAAAGGTGATTATCTTAGAGGTCTGATTTGCGGTTTTTTTTTTGCAGAGAAAAGTGTTATGATAGAATGGAGCAATGAATAGGTGTTTCATAATGATTACCTTAGAGGTCAATTATGAGTATTGCTCCTTGAACTGTGTGAATCATTCTAATGGTAAGCATTAGAATATTCTAGATTGTTACTGTGTAGGTGCTATCTGCTTGATGGGATGTGATCCATGAATATTCTGGGTCATAAAATAAGGGAGCACCCAATAGTGTGGCCTAGTGGTCAATGAAGCAGGTTGAGAACCATGAGGTCTCAAACTCTCAGGTTCAAATTCCAAAATTGTTACCTAGTACCGGTTGCTGGTGGGAGGCGGCAGGTATCCCCTAGAATTAGTCGAGGTGTACGCAAGCTTACCCGGACACCATGGTTATTGAAAAAAAGATAAAGAAGGATGTTGCATCTGCATACATGCACTTCCTCCTGGCACCTATCATAGCAATAAACAGCTTGTCATGCACAACTCTTGAATTCAACTTCTCCAGTCCTGCAGGGGCAAAATTCTCAGGGTAACCCTGAGTATGATTTCTGGATTATGCAGAAATGATTTTGGTGTAAGAACCATTATTGTACTAGCTGACTGATGGGTTGTAACTTGTAACTGTATATGCAGTTCTGATATGTGAAAACGGAGCACCCCAAAGGACTGTCTTTGGGTTTGTGAACATTTTCCAATAGTCTTAATCAGGCTGCTTTTCTTACTATTAATTTGGTGCTAGTCTTTTGTCTTCTTTAATCAGTTTAGTTTCAATCTTTGACCCTCAATATAATTCCTTTTACATCCTAAGTTTTGTATGCGTATGTCTGGTTTTCGAGTTTCCTTCACTTGCTTATTTGTTTACTTGTCTGCCCCTTTCAGCATAGTTCTCGTGAGTATGAGAAAGCTAGGGACTCATCAAGAAGTAGGGAAAAGGATAGGGGACGTGATACGGACCGGGACAGGGGTAGGGAAAGAGACAGGGACAGGGACAAAGAGAGGGAGAAGGACCGTGATCGTCATCACAAAGATCGTCATAAGGATCGGAGTGACAGAAGGGAGAGGACCAGGGATAGAGATGATGATGAACGTAATCAAACTCGAGATTATGACCAGTAAGTGCTATAGCACTTTTCAATTTTAGTACTTTATATTGCTTTTGCGATTTCAATTTGGCTCTATGTTACTGTTATGAGTCGGATTCAGACTTGAGGATCATGTTATGATCTTTAAATTTCAAATCGGTGTTAAGTGGTAGTGGAAGCATGCTTCATTTTGAGTTTGTGATTTATTCATATGATTTTGCTTAAAGGCAAAGAGATCATGACAAAGATAGAGAGAGTCGGCATAGACACAGGTCTCGCTCAAGGGGTAGATCTGAGCGTCGATCGCGTTCTCGATCCAAGAGGTTAGTTGTCTGCTTGTATATCTTCTCACTGGAGCATTTCCATGTTATATTCTCTCTTTTTAAATCCTAAAATTCATTTAAGACTGGTTTTTGCTATTTGAACTTCAGTTTATAGTTGGCTCTACCTTGTATTAATACTAATTTACTGTAAATTTTGTCGAACTTATATAGAACTCTTTGATCAGTCAGGCTGGAATGAAATGACAAATATCCAATCTATACATAGAAGTGCACTAAAATGTAACATGGAGATTTTCTTATTTTAGCCTTTTGCTTTATGTGATTTAATATTTCAGTACGAAAAGATTTGTTTGTTATAAAAACTTAAATTGATCTGAGATTCTTTCCAGTTAATCTGGGGTTGAAGGATTATAACTTGAAATACTGGGATGATACTTGTGAAGTTGCAGTTCTTTTTTCCTTTCCGTTCTCGGAGCGAAATACTTTCCCTTGTTCTTGTCCTGTCATGTCCACACTCCACACTAAAATGGTGGGATTTAGTTGTATTTGTCTACTGAAACACAAGAAACTTAGTCGTACATTTTCGTTGTTGCCCTATTGGCTCTGTTAAGGAACTGGCAAATTTTATCTTGTGTTGTACTCGCTTTTCTAACTTATTTATATATGTCCAAAGAACTATTTTGGTGGCCAATGTTATGTGGATCACTAAATGTTGTATTTGCAGTCAGGTTCTAGTCACTTTTTTTATAACCACGGGTTTTAGTCACTTAATTACTACTGCCTCTTTTTCTTCTTTCTTTGAGCCGAGGGTCTCTCGGAAACAGCCTCTCTACCTCTGAAGGTAGGTTAAGGTCTGCGTACACACTACCCTCCCCAGACCCTACTTGTGGGATTACACAGGGTTTCTTTTTGTTGTTGTTTTAGTCACTTAATTGTTGCTAATTTGTATTTTTTCAGCAAAAGGATGAGTGGTTTTGATATGGCACCTCCTACCACTGCAATGTTACCTGGAGCTACAGCTGCTGCAGGTACTTGTTTCATTAAGGTTACAATTGAAAGTATATTGATAACTGCCACATTTTTCTTTGACATAGTGTGGAAGTTCATATCAAAATGCATGGTTACGTTTTGGTAAGCTATTGGTTCTTTAACTTCCATCTATATTGGCATTGAGTCATGGAGTAGATTGGCTGTTTTGTTTTCTTTATTGTTTACTTGTTGAAGTAATTCCGAAACTGAGGGTTTTTGGTTTCTTGTTTTGTTTGGTGTTTGTTTGTTTGTTTTGTATGTCTTGTCTTATGTTCTAAGAAGGCAATGTTGGGCTACTTGCCCCACTGTGCTGACAATGGGTGTGAGCCGACTCTGTAGCTTTTATGTACAAGGAAGAACCAATACAGGTCTTGTTCATCTTCATCCAGGAATTGCCTGTTTGGTAGTTACAAATATTCTCTGAATACACTGTAAAATTTCCACTCCTTATATTGTTTTACTTAGTTTTATGAGTACAAAATTCATTTATTCTATCAAAATCATTTTAAAAGGGATTTGTTCATGTAAATACTCACTCTCATATTGTTCAAATTATATGTCACGATGTCATTTTTCAACTGTATCTTGGTTCCTCTGCAGGTCAACTTCCTGGGACCAACCCAGCAATTCCTGGAATGTTTCCTAACATGTTTCCTTTAGCATCGGGCCAGGTATTGTCAGCACTCCCTTTTTAGTTGTGTGTATTCAATGCTGTATCATGATCCTAACTTATTTATTCTCTGTTGCGGTTGTAGCAGTTTGGAGCGTTTCCTGTTATGCCGGTCCAGGCAATGACACAGCAGGTTTGTAATTTGTTAGTAAGCTCACGGTGCGTATGAGTTCCTCCTTTTAACTAAAGTATTTCCTAACTTGTGTGATAGCAGGCTACTAGGCATGCTCGACGAGTTTATGTCGGTGGACTTCCTGCTACTTCAAATGAACAGGTATTACACCACCCCAACCAATCTCACGAAGCAGTTGGTCTCTTTGACATTTTCATATAATTTTTCTTTCTTTTTAAAACAAACTACATGAACAGTCATGTATTTATTGCATAGTAGTTTTAGCTGTCTCTGATTTTTCATCTTTTCCCCCCTTCAAATAACAACAACAACATACCTAGTGTAATCCCACAAGTAGGGTCTGGGGAGGGTAAAGTGTACGCTGACCTTACCCCTACGTGCGAGGTAGAGAGGCTGTTTCCGATAGACCCTAAGCTCAAGATAAAGCAATAATATCAAAGCAGGTCAAAAAGGAAAAGGGACAATAAGTACAACAAAACAGCACGCTAAGCGAAGAACAAAAGAGAGTAGATAGTAGCAGAACTAGAAAGACAAGAAACTACTGGAGAAATACTACGACTACTAGTAAGGAAGGATAAGTAAGACAACGTTGTACTACCTACTAACCCTCTACCCTAATCCGTGTTGTCCATACCATCCTATCTAAGGTCATGCCCTCGGTAAGCTGCAGTTGCGCCATGTCCGGTCTAATCACCTCTCCCCAAATATGAGAGATATAATGGGGTAAGAATCACTTTGATACAAATTTGGAATTTCTTGTGACTTGACTTTGGCTGTTTAAAATTTGGCTAGTCAAATTCGGGAAGTTCATTTATTTTCATGTTTTGATATCTTTCAGAATCACTTCAATATTTTTAATATGGTTTAATACTTCTTACAGTTTCTGGATGTAAATTTGTTATGCCGTCTTTTTTTATCAGTACAACTTAGTTTCATCTGTTTTACTGTCTACATAGTATGACGTCAGTAGCCGTACCTTTCTTACTGTCACTGCTGTGAAAATCTTCCCCAGGCATTTCACTTTTTTCTACTATTATTCTCAATGTAAATATAGTATGTGGTGATTTTCTGAATGGTGCTCTAAAGACTATTCGAGTTCTACATCTAAAGAATTAATATTTTGAAATTTAATTATTCCTTGTAAAATATCATAGAACCAACCTCATTTCATGTCCCATTATTGTTATTTCTAATGTCAAATAGTTGATATATTTTTTGAAGATATCCCATGAGGTCACTGCCTTCAAGAGAAAATTGCGTGTAGTTTCATTTCTTGTATGATATTTAGCTCTTTTTTTGGTCAACACCATTCCACGTTTTGTTGTTTTTTTACTCTAGCTTCAATTTTGTATTATAGAGGCCAAATTCCTTTTAATAGAAATACATATAAGTTTATCAAATAGAAGCTTGTCTTCCTTTGTTCTGAAAATGATAATATGTCAGTCGCTACTATTTTTGATAAGGAACTTTGGCCTCTATATATGTCAGTCGTTACTATTGATTATCTCTGCTAATTATAATTTTTTATTTGATTGCCAGTTATTGAAAAAATTACTATAAATAACAATGTTGTTCCTCATGGTTAAAGTTGATTTTCTATGACCTATCTCTGACATTGGTCTCATACATATTTGTCCTGACACTGATTCTCGTACAGTCTGTTGCAACCTTCTTTAGTCATGTTATGTCTGCAATTGGAGGAAATACAGCTGGTCCAGGTTTGTTTAAAATTTGCTCTCCTTTGTCATAAGTACAACTAAATTTACCTTTCAGATGCTCAGAGTATTGTTGAACTTTCAGGGGATGCTGTTGTCAATGTCTATATAAACTATGAGAAGAAGTTTGCTTTTGTTGAAATGAGATCTGTAGAGGAAGCTAGTAATGCCATGGCGTTGGATGGCATCATATTTGAGGTACCTGAATGTGTAATAGCTGATCAAATAGTTATGAAGTTAGGGCAGCCCGGTGCACTAAGCTCCCGCTATACGTGGGGTCCGGTGAAGGGCCGGACCACAAGGGTCTATTGTACGCAGCCTTACCTCATATTTCTGCAAGAGGCTGTTTCCACGGCTTGAACCCTTGACCTCCTAGCCACATGGCAACAACTTTACCAGTTAATCCAAGGCTCCCCTTCCAAATAGTTATGAAGTTCTAAACAAGATATACTTTTTACCTCTAATAGTTGTAGGTGGTTTATCCATTAGGGAGAAAGAAAGGATGTAGAAAAATTTAGTTTTAGGGATATGCATCTATTTCCCGTCCGTAGAGTCTTGTTTAGTCCAAGAAAATTTTGGACGCAACACCTTTCAACCCTTCCCGTTATAAGGGCTGGATATCCTCAAACCTGTTTCATTCTCTTGTTTTTTTGTTATTCATTTATTATCATTACTGAAGCTTATCAGATGTTATTGGATAATTCCTTATCGAAATATCATTTTTTCGTGTTGCATCAATATCAAGTACATGTCTTTACTTTTAATTGACTGCTCTGTGCTTCTTTGTGCGTGTTTGTTTTTTGTCCAGGGTGCACCTTGTAAGGTCAGAAGACCCAGTGATTACAACCCTTCTCTGGCTGCTACTCTTGGTCCTAGCCAACCAAACCCAAACCTCAACCTGGCAGCTGTTGGATTGTCCCCAGGTTCTGCAGGAGGGCTTGAAGGCCCTGATCGTATTTTTGTTGGTGGTTTGCCCTA
Organism: Anisodus acutangulus; assembly: GCA_029783415.1. Classification (NCBI taxonomy): domain Eukaryota; kingdom Viridiplantae; phylum Streptophyta; class Magnoliopsida; order Solanales; family Solanaceae; genus Anisodus; species Anisodus acutangulus. The sequence continues at coordinate 20,956,045 of CM056501.1, forward strand.
CTATTTCACAGAAGCACAGATTAGAGAGCTGTTAGAGTCTTTTGGTCCACTTAGAGGATTTGATTTGGTCAAAGATAGAGAAACTGGGAACTCAAAAGGCTATGCCTTTTGTGTCTATTCGGATGTTTCCGTTACTGATATTGCTTGTGCAGCTCTCAATGGGATTAAGATGGGTGATAAAACCCTTACTGTTAGGCGTGCTAACCAGGGTACAACACAACCTAAACCTGAGCAGGAGAGTGTATTGTTGCATGCACAACAGCAGATAGCTTTGCAGGTGAGAGACAGTTCTGTGCTCTCTAATTCAATTTTCAATTCCTTAGGATTTGATTTCTTGCACACGGATTTGGTTTCTCACCCCTTAATGCATGTTCTTTTGCAGAGACTTATGTTACAACCTGGTGCATTAGCCACAAAGGTCTTGTGCTTAACACAGGTTGTTGAGGTAGATGAGCTCAGTAATGATGATGACTATCAAGATATTTTGGAAGACATGAGAACTGAATGTGGGAGATTTGGTGGGTAGTTAGATAAGATCTTTTTCCCCTTCTCTGCTAAGCATATCGCTTAACATATGGTAGCAATACTTGTTAAATTATCATCCACTTTGATATATATATTCTGCAGGTTCACTGGTGAATGTTGTTATTCCGCGTCCAAGTCCTAATGGTGAGCCCACACCAGGGGTTGGAAAGGTAAATATATATCTGCAGATTTCTTAGACTGGGTCATTTAAAGTTTATAAGTTGTTAATAGTGATCCTATGTTACAAGGAAAGTGATACAACTCAGGTCTAACTTTTTGCAATGACCATCTGAAAATGGCATGTGATTTTTATGAAGAGGTTTTTCACTACGACTAGTTATAACTTTCTCAAATGACGGCTGACTTCAGCCAATTCAAAGAAGGGGTCGAATCTGATAGCTTGATTCTTTGTCAATGTCTTGTTTTTCACTTCTAAAATGTGGAACTGTTAAATCACTTGTGTACCTTTCAGGTATTTTTGGAGTATGGAGATGTCGACAGTGCCAGCAAAGCTCGGCAAAGTTTGAATGGAAGAAAATTTGGTGGCAACCAAGTTGTAGCTGTCTTCTATCCAGAAAACAAGTTCTATGAGGGGGACCATGATGGTTAGTTGTATCCACTAATCTATCCAAAGTGCTAGTCAAGTCTTACGACATGGGGATTCTTGGATGGCTTAGAGGAATTAACGTCTTGGACTAGTGCTAGAAGTATAGCTCATTCCTGTTTTCTTTTTCCCTTTTCTTTTTCTTTTTGGAGCATTGTTTATTTATTCTGAATTATATCATCCATTTAGGTTGGATTTACGTGTTGCTGGTGGTAGATAGGTTTGATAGTTTTAAACATGAAGACTATTGTGCTTGTCCAAACAGTGTTACAAATGATGCAAGTACAGACTCAGGTCTTCATAGTATTTTATTTTTCGCTAGTGAAAATCCTGAATATTCTTGCTTTTCACTTGTTTATTTCCTTCTTTTAGTTTTTAAAATTTCCGTGTCACATAAGTAGCAGTAGTATCTTCTAATTTTTATGCTAACAGAGACCACAACCAGTCTTGAACACATCACAGTGGATTGTATCGTGCTCCTATTACCCCCAGGTCACCCAACTATTACAGTAGAAATCTTGGGTGTGAATAAGACGATCTTTCAGAATTTAGCTGATGTTTAGCTATACATGATATTTTCTGGAACTTCTTTTACCACCAAAAGCTGTAGGTTAGTGCCACTGGATTCTATCCTTGTTTTATTAGTTACCGTTGAACTTGATTGTTCTACGATTGACATAGTCCGGAAGGGAAGGGAGAAACTTGAGAAGAAAGGAGGATGAGGAGAGAGACAGCAGTTCCTTCAATGATTTTGTTAAATTATCTTTGAAACACAGTAAGGAGATGGTTGATGCAGACTAACGTCAAAGTAACAGCTACTGATGATGAACACCCAGAATTAGCTGGTAGAAGTATTAAGATAGAGACATTGATCGTACTTCATGTCTGCTTCTTTCCTGCCACCAGCTTTTCACTGAAAAGCTCCTCTGTTAGTCTACTTCATATTTAAGTTCTTGTATCTCAAATGTTTATCGTAGAAACTTCCACAAATTTAATCAATTATCACTCGATGATTTGTCAATAAATACTACTGTCCGAATCTTGGTGAATATAGTTATCAGGTATCTGTGCTGGTGCAAGTGTCCCGTAAAATTAGTGTAAGTGCTAATTTACCCCTTCGGATGACTGCTCTTGCTTAAACTTGGTGAACTCTTGCTTAGCAAGTAGAACACATTAGCTATCCGCCCTCTCGGACACCACTGTTATTCAGAAAAACGAAAAGAAGTATGTAAATCTGTTTCTTACAAAAGAGAAGACTAACATCAACTCATTTTTCCTTCTGTTTCTTACGAAAATACAGCGACACGTTTTTTTCCCCCAATCTTTTTCTCGTTTTGAAGTTTGAACACTAGCCTCATGTGTCGCATCTCACCCATAGAGAAAATATAGCTAAAAGGCAACGTATTCAAGTTGGGTGTATTTGCTTGTGAAATTTCCCCAACTTGGTCTGCACTTTAATGGAATTTATTATTACCAAAAAAGCTAAGAAAAAACAATTGTAGATCTGTAGCTCCTGCTCCCTCTGGCAAAATATAAATTCAAGTAGTTGAAAAAATTTCATTACTGGCCAAAGAATTATGTACTAAAAGTGGCATACTTGAATAAAATTCAGTATCACCTATTAGTCTTAGGACCATACTATGAAATGATAGAAATAAATGATACATTGACTGTTATAAAGTGGATTTTAACTTATAATAAAAGATAAATATATTTACCAGGTTACCAAATAATACAATCATAAAAGTTAATGAATTATGTAAATAACACCATCAATACATAGTATAATGGAAGCAATTCGGTTTTGGGTCATGTGTAATTTTCTTCTCCTAAGGGGGGGTCAACCGTAAAATGACAAATAAACGAGACTGGAAGAAAGCGTGTTTAAAAGACGGCACAATAAATTAAATTCATCATCCTTACAACTTACAATTATCACATTTCCATAATTCAATGAATTGGGTTCAACGAAAAATCTATCTGTACAATGTTACTTTTGGTTTGTACATGCTCGACTGGTGGGAACGTTGTCTCTTCAGTATCCTTTTGCTGATCTGCAAAATACATGTTAGATTTTGGTTGGATCTAGTACTTCTTAACGCTTTTTAGATATTTTGGTACTTGTGTTGCTATGGTTTATCTGTTACAACGGGTTTCGATATGCTTCTGATCTCTTCAATAGGTATGTCTTTCGTTTTTATTGACGGAAAGTACAGTTTTGCCCTTAGTACTTGCAATTTACTTTAGTTTTTCAGTAACTATAAGAAATGATTAAATATCAGAGATCTCAAGAATGAAATCTGGAATGTGTATGTTTCTGTCCAAAAGTATGTTGAACTGTTGATGTAAATTAGATGTGGAAAGGAGTGTCAATAGATGAACATTGTTAATAGATGCAAGTTATTTTTCTAGTAACCTATCATAACAACATACCCAATATAATGGGGTATGAGGAGTGTATAGTGTACGGGTACCTTACCATGTGAAGGTTGGGAGGCTGTTTCCGATAGACCCTCGGCTCAAAGATAAGATGCAAAGATAACAATAATAATAGGTAGTAATAAGAACAATAGAGATAAATAGGGACAACAATATAATAAGATAAATGAAGTAAAGATAATAATGTACAAAGATAATAATTCTCCTAGTACGGAAGAGAAATCTTCGCGGTAACCTACTAGCCCTCTACCCGGATACTCGACCTCCACACCCTCCCATCAAGGGTCATGTCCTCGGTATGTTGAAGTTGCGCCATATCCTACCTAATCACCTCTCCCCAGGACTTCTTCGGTAAGTTGTTGATTGGTGGCATCAAGAAATGCAATGGTTACAAAAGAAGTACTGTTAGCTCTAGTATATTTGTCTATAACAAGGAACTAACAAACAAACAAGGTCCATAAGAGATAGTGTCTGCAACTTATAAAAAAAGTAAGACTCTGCTAACATAATGAAGCGGTTAGCTCCATATGCCGAAGGACAAACTAACTAAACTATGTCTAGGAGCTAACAAAGTCCAGAAACTATTCAGGGATATTTAAAGGGGAAAGTTTACTCCAACTAAAGAGAAGTAGGATACACGTACCCTTGAGAGAGTGATTTGGAGTTGAACACCATTAAAACATCTGCAACTTCCCATACTACCCAAAAAATGCTGGCTGGCATCATAGGTCAGTTTTTTTTGTGAGATCGGCAACATATTATCATAGTCCAGATTTTCCCAATGGCCTTTTCAACTTTCCATGAGCTCTAACACTCAGTTGCTTCCTTCAGTTTATGTGGCATGATCCATCGAAGTCCCAAAATAGAATAAAACATATTTCAAATGGCATTTACAACTGCACAGTGAAGCAACAAGTCACTGATATTTGGCACATGTAGCATCTATTTGCAATCTGAAAATTTCTTCTGAAGAGGTTTTCTCGGGTTAAAGGCATCACATGTAGTGCTACTCAGTTGTAGCAAATAATCTTCATTGGTAGCTTTGTCTTCCAAATCAATTTACAGGGCCAGTAGTTTGCCATACCATTGTGGGAACAATAATGATTATAACCTGTTTTAATTGTGAATCTTCCTTCTTTTGTATGACCCCATTTCAAACTATCCGATGCATCACTAAACACTGAGTTTCCTCCAGTTATGATAGGAGACCTAGGAGATCTTCCAATTTCCCGTCATTGACATCCCTTCTGAATATAATGTTATATTGAGAAATGGATGAGTTAACATCACCACAAAGATGGAATAGTCTGGGGAATTTATTCATTAGAACAGAGTTGCCAAGCCATTTATCTTTCCAGAATTTAATATGAGAACTTCCAACTGAGAAAGATATATTCTGTGGAACTTCCTCCCATAGTTTTCCATAGGCCTACCCCGTGAGGTGTTCTTGAAACTTTGATGCACCAGTGATTATAAGTTCCATGCTTTGCTTTTACCACTTCCCTCCACAGACCTAGACTTTCCTGGATGTACCTCCATAGCCATGTCATAACATGCATTTGTCATGAATGGCAAGGTTGATGACTTTGGTCCACTTCACCAAGTAGAATTTATGAGAACTAGAGAAAATTCCTCCTTATCTTGTTCAATTTCTTGAGAACTTTACCTGGTATAGGAAAAGTCTACCTTCCTTGGAGAGATACTGCATTTGCCATGTTGCAAGTCTTTTCTCAAAATTTTCAAACCCCATCCAAATTCCTGTGGCTCTGAACTTAGCAGCCAATGGAAGGCCCAAATAGGTAGTTGAGAAAATACCAGTACTGCAACACAAATGATCTGCTAGTTCAGTCAAGTTTGGCACTGAATTAACCGGATACATCACACTCTTCAACATGTTAATGTGAAGATTCGAGGAAGCTTTAAATATTAAGAGAGATAAAATTTAAGAACTTGGGTTGAGTCTTGTTCACAAAATATCAAAGTATCATCAGCGTAGAGTAAATGAGAGGCAGTGGTTGAGTTCCAAGAGCCCCTACCATCCTCAAACCTTTCAACCAATTCATTTGGACAACTTTACAACAACCACAACATACCCAATATAGTCCCACACGTGGGGTTTGGTGAGGGTGAGATGTATGCAGACCTTACCCCTACCCTTGCAGGGTAGAGAGGTTATTTCTGATAGACCATTAGCTCGAGAAAACCATTTTTCAGGAATAGAAGTGCAAGAGTGAAATACTATGATGAAAATATTGAAGAAATAAACGTACTAACAATAAAGTAGTAGAGATAAGTAAAGTACAAAAAACAACAACACCCAACGTAAAAGAAACAACAATAGCAATAAAATCACTTGTTCAAAAAAGAAAACAGTAGCAATAAAATCGAAGAACAAGATAATGCTAGCATAACAAGAACCATGCTCTACGACTAACCGTCTGCTCTAATCCTCGACCTCCATGCTCTCCTATATAAGGTCATGTGTTTGGTGAGTTGAGGATATATCATGTCATGTCTAATCACCTCTTTTCAATTCTTCCTCGGTCTACTCTACCTTTCCTCAAATTTATCACCGCCAACCTCTCGCACCTCCTTACTAGGGCATTTGTGGTCCTCTTCTTCACATGTCCGAACCATTTCAGTCTCGCTTCCCGGATCTTGTCCATTACGGAGGCTACTCTCACCTTGTCCCATATATCATCGTTCCTAATCCTGTCAATCCTGGTATGTCCATACATCCATCTAAGCATCATCATCTCTGCTACCTTCATCCTCTGAACATGCGAGTTCTTGATTGCGTACAACATTATCCTACATTTTATTAAGTCCCTCCATAGTCAAGATGAAGAGGAAGGGTGAGAGAGGGTTCCCCCGTCTCAAACTCTTAAAATCCGACTGGAGAACTGTTAACCAACACCGAAAACTTGACAGTGGAGATGTTGAACTTGATCCATCTAATACACCTATCACCAAACCCGAGTTTCCTTAGCATACAGACAAGATATGACCAATTAAGTTGATCAAAAAGCTTTCTCTGTGTCCAGCTTGCAAAAATACATGCTTCCCACTTTTTAGTTTCCAATCAAGAACTTCATATGCAGTCAAAGCTGCATTGGTAACTTGCCCGCCTTGAATGAAAGCATCAGTAAGGCCTAACTTTCTTTAACACTATCCCTGGGGATGAGGGTTGTTTTTGGAATTCCGGTGGCAAAGTAAGAACCTTTTGATTGTTTTAACTAAGTGGTTGAAGAAAGAAATGACGAGGGAGGCGGGGAAATTTAACCTAAGAAGGTGTACCACATGTCCACAGGTGAGCCTAGAAACACGGTTGAAGAAAAATAACTGAAGAAGCTGCAGCCTCGGTAGTCTGGTGAGCGAAACAAAGTTAGGCGCGCAGTGATCACTGGTTTGAAAAACAACGTTGGTTTTCAGTCTTGTTCTGCCTGGACCCGTGACCCATATTATTGAGCTGAATCTTAATTTGCTTCGAATTGTCTGTCCACAAACAGAAATTTGGAAACCATACTGAAAGTACTTCATATGGTTTGGTTGTGATATTTCTCTGTTATAGGTTAACCTGAACTACGGCCACTTTGTGTTCGTTACTGTTACTCGGTTGCGACTATTTCTCTTGCTGACTGCTCAAATGAGTTGAGAAATGTCTTTATTCAAATATTGATGTATCTTTCTTATGATCAAATGATCTTATGAGCAACACTAAAATCATCTTTCTCTTTCCTGTCTATGCCTTTTACTTCTGTAATTAATTGGGAATACTAATGTGTGACTTTATTGAAACTCCATATTATGGTTTTCTGTACATTATTAGTTCTGAAAATATATTTTCAATATTTTGCTACTCATATGATTGGTAATTTCTTTTGTCTCAGGCAAATGTGGTGAAAGTTCATCAGCTGTGTCAAGCGTTGTTCTTGACCATAACTAATAGATATATGTATGTTTGGTATTTAACTTGTAAGGTTGCTGAAATTTGTTTGTTTCTGCCATGGATATAGTTGGCCTTGTATGAATTCATCGTACCAGAAAAATACGTTGTTCTTTTCTTATTCTTTATCAATAGATGATATTTAAATGTAATAGTTCGAACGATCAAGCAGAGATGGTTCAAGTTGAATTTTCCGACCGTTGTGATGCTTTGAAATTAGTTTATCGATTTGCGAAGAGGAAGAGAGAGGGAGGGGGGGGGGGGTTGATAGCTCCGTCAATGATGAACATAATGGATGAAGAAAGCATGTTGCTTCATCCCTTTTAATTTTCAAGATTAATATGAATTTAGACAGCTTTCGTCATACGCAGTCATGTATTACTTAAAGTTCAACTGCCTTTTTTTCTAGTTACTATATTTTAAAATGTGCTGTAGATTAAACTCAGTAGTTAGCTCCCTCTAGTATGCCCTATGCTTGTTTTTGTTCTTTTTTTGTTTTTTTTTTACCATTTTTCCGATGCCTTGTAGTTCTCGACCTTGTGAAATGTACTTCGAAATTAGCAGATCTAATGAATGAAAAAAAATAAGGTGATTCATTTCTCGGCGTCTTCAAGATTCACTCGAATTGGATAGATGGTCACAGCTAGATTTGTAATAGTTTGAGTTTCAAGTCCAATAGACATGCTTCACTGTTTTATTTTCAAATTAGTTGCAGATAAAATTGAGTAGCTCTCTCGAATTTGCCTTATTTTCACTGAGTGATAAAAGTGCAAGTAGAAATGTGAGGTAAAGATGTGTACAATAGACCGTGGTGGTCCAGTCTTTCCCCGTACTCCGCGCATAGAGGGAGCTTAGTGCACCGGGATGCCTTTTGAAGGAGAGACTTGGAGTAACCGGTAGTATAGTTGTTGTCATGCGACTAGGAGGTCATGGATTCAAGCTGTGGAAACAACCTCTTGCAGAAATGTGCGGTAATGCTGCATATAATAGATCCTTGTGATCCGGCCTTTCTCTAGACCTCGCACATAGCGGGAGCTTAGTGCACCGGGCGGCCCTTTCTTTATAAAAGTGTAAGTAGAGAAACATGATAAAAATCAAAATCATGGCGCTTCCTTAGGTGAAACTTGAAAGTACCACTGAAGACCTAAATATATTTGTATCTTTGTTCTCCACCATAAGAAAAATAATTTAATGAAGATGAAAATAGAACGGAGATCATAGCCGAAAAGGACAATTCTGATTTTATTCCTTATATTGAACTAAGCATATTCTACTTTAATTTTGTAAAGTTATACGGTTTTTATCTCTTCAGTAACAAACTGTTCTAACGAATTTTTAATTTTCTTGATCCATTTGAATAATTGATTTTTATGTTAAAGAGAAATACTCTTGGTAATTTCGTTATACTTTAAGTTAGAAATTATTTAAATTTGTTAAAGGAGATATAAAAAAAGTACAAGTTTGTTAAGTATAATGTATAATTTGAACATCACAAGATTCAAAATTAAAAGTCGAGTACAGTAATTTAAAAACTATTATTGTAATTTCTCTTGTAGGAAAAATGACTGGTGTTACTTATGAACACTACTAGTCTCTTCTCGTTATAATTTTGATGTGAGAATTAATCTTTACATTTTCAAGACAAATAAGTAGAGTACCAAATAAACTCCATGAAGATTAAGGAAGACCAGAGTGGAAATAGCTCTATCGTAGAATTTACACACGCTCAATATTTATATTAACACAATAAATTCTTGATATTTATTTACATATAAATTATCATTACTCGATCATAATAATCTTTTTTTATATATTCTCACCTCATATTTTCATTTTACTATGATAAGTAAACATAGTTTAGTGCCCCAGGGGCACATGTGAGTTGGTAAGTGACAAGTTGATTAGGGTACAACCACTCCGACGTCGCGGGTTCGAATCCGTGTGGTGACAGTCTTTGCTGAAATATTGCAAGGGCTGTTGCTGGGTTGGTGTCCCGTTGGTCCTCTCCCTTGCAGGGCTGCCACTTGCGCATATCCCTTGATTTACATCCCACATGGCCAAGGGACCTCTGGTACATGGAGGGTTTCGCCTTCAGGACTTTCTCTCCTTCACAAACTAAACATAGTTTAGTAAATGAAGGGTATTTTTGCTCTATGGTACTTTATAAAGCAGTACGGGAAGTATATAACTATTACAAGTATTCGAAAGGATAAACAAAGATTCAATAGTTCAACTAGTAATATGAAAATTACAAGATAACCACAAAAAAACTGAAATTACAATTTGTTGAAAACGAAAAGTTGGAAACTTGTGTTGCTGAGTCGAGTGTGGCACTCTGTCCTTAAGACAATATTGCCCCGTATGTATCTTTTATACGTCCTGGACAATTTGTCTCCCAAGATAAAACAGCAATGGAACACTTGAGCAAAGGAAACTCAAGAGCTACCGTGAAGAATATTGAGTAACGAAATGATGCCTTGGAAGTTGTAGGAAGAAGAAAACTTTCTGCTTGTGTAAGCTTCTGAATTTCGTGTATATTATATGTGTGTTCTCAGTGCTCAACAATGGTGTAAGGGGGTGTTTATATAGGTGATGGAGGGGCTGAAAAACTGCCTCCATAATAGCCAAATAATGACCATTATGGAGGTAGTAAAGTCACCAACATAAATGGTGAAAGACCAACGGATTTGGCCATTATAGGAGGAGTAATTCAGCCAAAATAAATGGCTGAATTGAGAGCTTGGCGTTTCAGCTTTGAGGGACCAAACTGTACATCTTGAAACTTCAGGGACCAAACTGTACATCTGAAAGAATTCTGGTCCGAACTGTACATCTGGAACTTCTGGGATCAAACTGTACTTCTGAAAAAGTTCTCTGGCCCAAAAAGATAATATCAGAAGGCCCACGACCCGTGGACCCGTGGACCCGTGGACCCGTGGACCCGTGGACCCGTGGACCCGTGGACCCGTGGACCCGTGGACCCGTGAACCCGAGAACCCGAGAATCTGGAACCGGAACCGGAACCGGACCGGACGGGAGGGTGGCGGCGGCGCGCGTGTGGTCTTTCCTTGAACCGAAGCACATCTAGGTCCTCCCTCCTTTAAACACATGGGATACCCCTTGGGGTCCCAAACCCCAAACCAATTTCGAGTCTTATATACACAACAATTCTTTCTTCCTCTACCGATGAGGGAGAATTGAACACAATACCACACTTTCCATGCTTTAAACACCTTACTTCGTGGACCAATATCTCTTTCATTTCTCAATGAAATTTGACGATTCTTGGCCCTACGGTTATCTACGTGTAGTCGCTCATGCATGTGTGAAGAACCGGATTCTCCATCATACGTAACACTAGTGTTTAAGCCGTTAAAGTTGGTCGGTCGCAACTCCCGCCAAAGGCAAATTTCCAACAATCCCCTCTTGAAAGAGATTTTGGCGCACTCACATGGTGTCTTTTTCATTTCCAAAGAATATTTCAATGGACCGATGTTGCATAAGGAGAGGTAGCCTCGAGCTTTGAGCCTTCCATAGTTGAATACCATCGGACTTACTTCATCGCGCGGTGAACGTGATGTCTTGAACCGTCGGTGTTTAGTGTAAGCCAAGACAATGATACCAACACAACAAATTCCCTTACTCTCTTCTTCGTAATGTTTTGTCCGCTTTGGCCGTGGACAACGTCTTGGATTCTTAAGTGCGTTCATTTTGAGGCGGCCGTCCTCGCACTTAAATAGGTGGTCTCCTACAAGGTATCCTGCTATACCCCACTTCACAAGTGTTAGGAACCATTAAAAGTTTCCCAAAACCTAACCTCAACTGTTGAGGAGCATTACAGGTTTTGAAAACTTAACCTTTACCCACACCGCAGATAGCACTTAAAGTCTATCGCGAACGGCTTTGGATTTGGTGTTTCTTTTCGTAAATCACTATCCGAAGTGCTCATGCTTCCATCAAGCGATCAACCGAACCTTTACGACTTAGTTTTCCCATTGAACCAAATTATCGGGATCTCCGGTTAGTAAGGTTGGGTTACTCAGTATTGGTCCGTATATTTTGGGTTTTAAGCCCATTCCCCTAGACAGGCAGAACACTTGATCTCCGGGTAGTCCCTTAGTTAGTAAACAAGGAAGTGACACCCGTGATGATCAACTGCCATACGGTCTTATGTCTCCTGACAATTCCTGACAGATATGTCCAGACGCCGTCATCCGTGTCCTTCCTAAAGCCGACCGGCTAGCCACAGTGTATAACTGCTGAAGGCACGGGTTTCTCCCAATAAGGGACGTCCTCTAAGGAGTTGTGAAGTTACTCAACTTCTTTCATGCTTTGTATAAAGCGATAAACTCCGATTCCATCATGAATCGACCGATGCAAGTTTGCTTAGAGGATTTTCCAAGAACCACCATACACATTTACTTGTGGCTTTGGTGTTCTTGAATCGATGTCCAGCTTTGCATCATGTGTTCTCTCGTAACACTGGACATCCAGAATACTATAATCCGAAGATAAGCGAATAATTCAGATATCGTCATATCTGACTTAACACTTTCTATTGATCATGTATTAAGATCATCAGTGAAACTTAGTTCAACTGATCTGTTTGTAGGACGATACCAGGTCGGTTGTAGTGTGTACAATACATTGAACTACACGTGATCTGTGCGTATCGCTCCTTGTCTATGGGTGCATCATGATTCCAATCAGTTCTATGATTCATATCCATTGATGGCTTCAACGAGACTGTCAACTATCGACCAGTCCGTTAGATGTCTTTAGAAATCCAATTCCTAAGATGTCATCTGTGATATCCATATCTTTCATATCGAGACTTTGTTTCAATATGACTTTTACTTTCAGACTGTTGATTCTCCAACTGTTGGCTTTCTAACTTCAGATTCAATGTTTCTGTGCTCAGATTCATTGTTTCTGTTTTATCTGAAACTTTCAGGACCAAAATGTAAACATTTCAGGGACCAAGATGAAAGTTCAGGAAGAAGCCCAACAGTCCAGAAAACCAACTCTGATTCTCTTCTTCCAACTCTCCGGTTGGAAAGGCTGTTTTAACATTCATGCCACGCAAGACTGCAATGGCCCATGATGTTAAGCTATTCCCAGGGGAGCACATGTACAAGTAGCCGAGGCTTTGAACTCGTCAGTAGATCCATCTACTTTGTACTCACTTTTGGGTATCATTTTTCACAACCCAAAGGTTCTTTTCCCGGAGGAAGATCAACCATTACGCAAGTATGGTTCTATATGATGAAATATATTTCTCTCTTTAGCTTCTTTCCAAAGCAGCGCTTTTGGAGATAACAATTATTTGTTAATTGTCCATGGTTCGTTCTTAACCATACAAGCTAGAAGGACTGGAACAAGTCCTTGTCCCCTCTTTGCTCCGTCTTGGTTCAACATCTAGAATCCCGAAGTTCTGCAGATCTGGAATATTAAGTTCAATAGCCGGCAACTTTCGAGTCCTGTAGATACGGGCGTCTAGTTCGGGATGACCAGGCCCTCGCGGGTTCTTGTTAACCTTGAGCAATTACTCCTTTTTCCTCTTCAAGGAAAGTTATCTTATAAGAATTCAAAGATTCTTTGACGCCAAGAGGCGATAAGTACTCTTGTTATTTACAGATCCGGTGGATATGTAATCTGATCTTAGGTCGAACTTGACCTATTTCGGTAGTCCAACTTCTACCAAGCCACCCCACATCACAACTTTTGTATGTGAGATCCTTTCATGTCTCACACGGAGAGTTATCCTTATCCTTATGCGGAGTTCGCTGAGAATCGCATTAGCGGTAAGGATCGCCTTGCCCCACATAATTTAGGCGTACGGGTTTGCGCTTGGCTAACGCCGTTAGACTGAGGTGAGTAATGAACAGTCGTTTAATGAACGCTGCTTCACATTCTCCCCCTTTATCGCTATGAATTTCGCAATCCATAGGCTTAGTTGATTTTCAACTTCTGCTTTGTAGCGCTTATCCGCTTCAACAACTTCATCTTTGCTTTTTAACAAACAAAGGATTCCATACGTTGTACCATCATCAATGAAGATCACAACGTACTTGTCTCCCCCCTCTATTTTGTATAAACTTCAAATCACCCAAGTAGGTGTGACTAAGTTCTAGAGGAGCGGTGCTTCTTTCGCTATTCCCTTGACGGAATTTGGAAAGGTGATTTAGCCTCTTCGCCTACCTCACATTCATTTTGAGGGTTTATGTCGAAAGGAGGCAACAATCTCAACATCGTTAGCTTTTGAATGACTTACTATTTAACGTGTCTTAATCTATGATGGCATAGATGCACAGATTACAAATATATCATTCATTGGGCTATAGACATATTGTACCATTCTTAGTTATTACAGACCTGTTGGACTAGTCTCAAACCAACTTGACCAACAACGTCCCTTAAACCAAGTTAGGAACATGTATCACCTCTTTTAGAGTGATCTCATTCCCTGAAGTCCTATTGAGGACAACCTCTCCAGCCCCTTTGATTTTAGAGGTGGCATTGCTTCACATGAACAACCTCTTGCCCGTGGTTAGGGCGTAACCGGATCATATGTGATCTCGATACTCTAGCCCACTTCAGTTGCTTTGGCCGGCCGAGTGTCCAATTTCTTTACTGCCTTTCTTTAGGCCTTCAGATCATTAAGACCTGGAAACTCTGGCCCACCACACTAGGTGTCCATTACTTGTCCTATGAAATGAATTCTGGCCCCACTCCAGTCACCCGGAGGCTTTGTATGACTGAGTGTCCAATATAATCATATCAAAGGAATTTTGGCCCACTCCAGTCCCCCGGAGGCTTTGTATGACTGAGTGTCCAATATCATCCTATGAAGGATCTTCTGCCAAATAGTATGACAGGTTCTACGCCTTTAACTTTTAGACTCCTTCCGTTAAGATTGGTGCCCAGATAATTCTTGGCGCTTACTTAAGAGTGGTAACAGTTTTCGCACAGTTAGTGGATCTTTCTCCATCGTATGTGCGAACATACTTTACACGTTTTTAATAATTTACACTTAAAAGAACGGATCTTTTTAAGTCGTTTACAAACTCCAATCTTTAAACGGAAAAGAAGATGAGATTAAACTTCTGATTTGTTAAAGCGTAAGGAATATAAATTATTTTCATATTCCTCCTTACTTTAATCTATTTTTTTAATCAGACATCATTTAATCTTTATTCTTGACAAGTAAGAAAATTACTCATCATCTAATCTTTATTCTTGACAAGTAAGAAAAATACTTATCCCAATTTCGGATTCTGGCTCACTTCGCCACTTCATCGATCGAGTGTCCAGCTTCCTTCTTACCATTATTCGGATCTTTTGTCCGGGATAGATACAGCCTTCTGCGCAAGATAGAAGTACATCTTGATCTTCTCCTCTTGTCCCAGTTGACATCCTCAGGCTCTCGAGAGCGCTTGTTCCCACCAGTCTTGGTAGCGGTGACACTATGAATACGTTCATCATCATCACTCTCTTCTACCAGAAAACCATTTCCATATCCCGATTTGGTCACACAACTTTTGACCGACATCTTTCGAACACTAATAGTAATACTATACAAATATTGTCTTAAGTTGTTGGGTATTTTTGCTCTATGGTACTTTATAAAGCAGTACGGGAAGTATATAACTATTACAAGTATTCGAAAGGATAAACAAAGATTCAATAGTTCAACTAGTAATCTGAAAATTACAAGATAACCACAAAAAAATTGAAATTACAATTTGTTGAAAACGAAAAGTTGGAAACTTGTGTTGCTGAGTCGAGTGTGGCACTCTGTCCTTAAGACAATATTGCCCCGTATGTATCCTTTATACGTCCTGGACAATTTGTCTCCCAAGATAAAACAGCAATGGAACACTTGAGCAAAGGAAACTCAAGAGCTACCGTGAAGAATATCGAGTAACGAAATGATGCCTTGGAAGTTGTAGGAAGAAGAAAACTTTCTGCTTGTGTAAGCTTCTGAATTTCGTGTATATTATATGTGTGTTCTCAGTGCTCAACAATGGTGTAAGGGGGTGTTTATATAGGTGATGGAGGGGCTGAAAAACTGCCTCCATAATAGCCAAATAATGGCCATTATGGAGGTAGTAAAGTCACCAACATAAATGGTGAAAGACCAACAGATTTGGCCATTATAGGAGGAGTAATTCAGCCAAAATAAATGGCTAAATTGAGAGCTTGGCGTTTCAGCTTTGAGGGACCAAACTGTACATCTTGAAACTTCAGGGACCAAACTGTACATCTGAAAGAATTCTGGTCCGAACTGTACATCTGGAACTTCTGGGATCAAACTGTACTTCTGGAAAAGTTCTCTGGCCCAAAAAGATAATATCAGAAGGCCCACGACCCGTGGACCCGTGGACCCGTGGACCCGTGAACCCGTGAACCCGAGAACCCGAGAATCCGGAACCGGAACCGGACCGGACGGGAGGGCGGCGGCGGCGCGCGTGTGGTCTTTCCTTGAACCGAAGCACATCTAGGTCCTCCCTCCTTTAAACACATGGGATACCCCTTGGGGTCCCATACCCCTTGGGGTCCCAAACCCCAAACCAATTTCGAGTCTTATATACACAACAATTCTTTCTTCCTCTACCGATGAGGGAGAATTGAACACAATACCACACTTTCCATGCTTTAAACACCTTACTTCGTGGGCCAATATCTCTTTCATTTCTCAATGAAATTTGACGATTCTTGGCCCTACGGTTATCTACGTACTTAGTAGATCATGCATGTGTGAAGAACCGGATTCTCCAACATACGTAACACTAGTGTTTAAGCCGTTAAAGTTAGTCGGTCGCAACTCCCGCCAAAGGCAAATTTCCAACAGTAAATAATGTGCAACACGTGGCAGTTCTACAACTGCCCCAAAAGCCTTTATATAGTCCAAAGTAGCTTGCCTTTTCCCCAGTCCAATAAACACATTTTTCATTTATAATTCCCTCCAGGCGCCAGCCTTTATTGCATTTTTCACTTTCCAGTAACTTTATCCTAATTTAGCAAAATTGACTGGTCCTATTTCTAACCCCACGCTGTGGCACTTTCTGAAAATATGTATATTCTAAAGGCAATCATTATTATGGATAAATGTACTTGAACACATTCGTATTATTAATAAGATTAATATTTATGACATTTGCAATTATTGAATTATTATTTGATTGTTTGTAATTATTCATTAATGTGCATCCCTTGAACTTACGTTGACATTAATAGAGTGAGATATTGATGATAGAGCGTAACTCTAAAATAGTCTCGACTAATGATCATCGAGAATGGGATATCGATGATATGCCATAAGTCGACATGTGGTCTGCGTCACATTCTTAGAGAATGTAGTATGTCTCACATGCTACTAGTAATGGTTACTGGTGATGGACACATGGATACTTTTGGAAAATATTGGTATACCATGCTGATAAACTATTTGTTATACATGTCTAAAGTGTTATCAGCGTGTGGGAGATGAAAGTCCTTTGACTTGAGGTCAATACGCATCTTGTTTACAGAGTAATGTACTTTAACCCTGTCCTAAGCTTAAACTCCTCATAGGATAAGATACGGCTTGTGTTGAGTGCATTATGATGTAAATTAAGGTGGTAGTTGAGCCAAGAATAGAATTCATTCCTCAATTGGATATTCAAGAGAGCACTCAACTTCTCAGTGATATTAGGTCGACCAAGTCATTGGCCAGTTGTCGACTAATATAGATGAGATAAAGTTATCAAGCCACTTGGATAGACATATGACAAATCCTAAGCTTGATCAAGTGTGTCACGAATGAAAGGAATTTATCATCTCACATAAAGGTTATGTTTGCTGGATTCATGTAAACGTACTTCACATATTGAGTTCGCCATACGGCGCAGTCTAGGAGTTCCGTATGGACCTTAATTGGATTAGTGTCGATATGTGAAGGCATATAGGGTCACACTATGTCGATTGTCTTTTCGGTCTAAGGGTGTATTGAGAAAGTATTAAATATTCGATTTGGAATCGAGATATTTAAATTAATAATAACTATGGGATAATTTCTATTAGATGAAAATTATTTAATTAAATCAAAATTAGATTTTGGATTTAATGTACTGAATATAGATATTAAATGAAAACGTGAAACAAAATTTTACGTAAGGCGCTGCGACGCATGCTAGGCTGTGCCGCGGCAGTGAGCTCAGTCAAACTGGCCCATTGCACCTCAATTTTGGGCCAGACTTGGAGCCCAACCCTAATCCGTTTTGTGACCTAAAAATCACTATATATACAACACTAATCTCTAGTTATTAATATACTAAGAACACCAATTCTCATAAACAATTTTAGACTTAGAGTCTAGGATAAAACTTTCTCAAACCTCTATCAAGATTTCCTGGCTTTCTTGACAAAAGAATATACCATAGCATAGTGCTTGCAGTCGTAGGGACAGTCGCGTGTAATCCCTAAGTAAAGACTCCAGATTTATTAACTTGTAAGTGTTCATGTTTTATGTTACAGATTTCGATTGTCATATAACCATACCAGAAGAAATTGTTGGAGTAAGTAGAACAAAATTTTAAACTTCCGTTGTGCCTACTTATATGCTTTGAACCCAACAAAACCCTACACTTTCATCAGTTGACTCTGGTTGCTGAAAGTGGTTAAATAGCTAACGATGGTTAAAAAGTGCTTCTAGTCTTGAATAGCTACTAATATTACTATTATATACTATTGTTTCTGTCTCAATTTCTATGACACATTTCTTTTTGATCAGTTTCAAAAAGATTAACACATTTTCTTATTTAGTAATAATTTAACTTTAAAAATTATTTTTTACGCTTAACGAGATGATTTATAACCACATAAATATTTTTGACTTATTTTAGACCACAAGATTAAAAAATCTTTTTTTATTTCTTAAAATTCGTGTCAAATCAAACTACATCATATAAATTGAGATGGAGGAAATATACATTCCATACTTACTAACAGTTGATATTAATATTAAATTAATAAATACACAATAATTAACGTTGATGTCACTTATAATACTTATTTTTCTACTCGCAAACTAGATTAATCATTTTTCTCATTCTTGAGAAACTAATTATTTTATATAAAATTTTAATCAATCAAATATAAAAATTTAAAAATATTTTTTTACAGAAAACATTTCCCTTCCTACCAAACACACCCATAATTACAATCATTAGAAGGACTTAAGTGATAATTATCTGTATCCGTTCATTTTCTTCTACCCGGTTATAGGGATAAATCATCTTATTATTTAACTAATAAAGTGCGAGATATGATTGATTTTGTAAAGTAAGCTAGATGTCGCTTTCAATATTTTTATAACGTTTCAAAATGTTACACACAATTTTATTAGTAGCATTAACTTAAATAACTTCTATTTTTAGATTTTGGTTTAATTTAATATACTTTAATTAACATAAAGAAATATTAGTAAAAAATCAACATATCCGCTTAGTTCATAGCCTAAGCTCATGGTATGTGATAAAATATTTTCATATATTGTATATTACCATTGCTAGAATATTACCATATTTTATATATCTTTTATATTAGGTAAATTTATATTCCAATTGTAATTAGGAATATTTAGTTACTTAGTTTGTAATCATGTAACACTATATATATTGTACATAATAATCAATGAAAGGCGGGGAACATATTCCTACATGGTATCGGAAGTCAAACCCTAATTTCTTTTCTCTCAGACCTCCATCCGCCCTCCTCCTCCCCCTCATTTTCTTCTGATTCTCATAAATTCTCCCCCCTTTTCTTTTTCAATTTTCAGTGGCTAAACGACCTAAATTCCACCATGCTCTTGCAGTCAACAACATCAAGAATTTCATTCACATAAGCCACCAATCTTGCTTTATAAGTCTGTACCTTGCCATATGTATCAATCTTCTTCTTGAAGACCCATGGGTCTAACCCCTGTTGGCAAATCAACCAAGTTCCAAACTTGATTTATGTACATCGAGTCCATCTCAGATTTCATGGCTTCTTTCCATCTCTGCGAATCAATGTCCAACATAGCTTCACTATAGGTTGTAGGTTCATCGTCATCATGAATATCTATCTCATTGTGTGTTTCAACAAGGAGATTAAGTCTTTCAAACGGATGATGAGTCCTAGTGGTCCTACGAAGTTGATTATTCTGCGTTTCAATGCTTGTTGCATTCTGATTGTGAGAAGGTGTTTGTGTGTTGGACAATCCATCACCTTGAGAGCTTTCAAGAATGTCATTTTCATGTATTTCCTGAATGGAATGATGTACAACCATTGTATCATCTTCCATTGGTTGTGTATGAGAGTCTTGCATTTCTGCACTATCTCTCACAACACTCCCACTGGCTGAAGGGCGTACTCTAAGTACCCAATCTTCACCAGATACTCCCACTGAATCCTTGTTTAGGTCATTCGACAAGGGTTCAACTTTTGTGTTATCTTGTGGTTCTTGAATTTCTTCAAGTTCTATCTCTGTGCAACTATGTTCCTTGTAGACATATTCTTCTTCAAGGAAAGTTGTGTTCCTGAAAACAATGACCTTATGTTCTCCAGGAAGATAGAAGTAGTATCCCTTAGTTTCCTTTAGATACCCCACGAAGTAACATTTCTCACTTTTAGATTCCAACTTGTCAGTGAGCATCTTCTTAACATATGCAGGGCACCCCCAGGTCTCATATGTTTAAGAGCTGGCTTCTTGCCACACCATATCTCATAGGGTGTCTTTTCTACTAACTTGGAAGGAACCCTGTTCAGAATATATATAGAGGTTTGTATAGTATGTCCCCAAAGGTATGTAGGTAGAGCTGATGAGCTCATCATGGATCGAACCATATCCAATAAGGTTCGGTTTCTCCTTTCGGCAACACCATTCATCTGTGGTGTTCCAGGAGATGTCCATTCTGATTGGACTCCATATAGCTTTAAGTAATCTAGAAAATCCTTGCTCAAGTATTCACCTCATCGATCCGATCGAAGGGTCTTGATACTTGTTGCAAGTTGCTTCTCTACTTCCGACTTGTACTCTTTGAACTTCTCAAAAGCCTCGGATTTGTGTCTCATAAGATACACATATCCATACCTTGTGAAGTCGTCAGTAAAAGTGATGAAGTATGGGAAGCCTCCTTTAACTTGAGTCGAGAATGGCCCACATACATCAGTATGGATCAACTTAAGCACCTCCTTAGCTCTCACACCTTTCCCAGAAAGTGGTTTATTGGTCATCTTTCCTCTCAAGCAAGATTCGCAGTTACCATAAGACTCCAAGTCAAATGGTTCGAAGTAGTCTAACTTCCTCAACCTTGCTATCCTTGATTCGTTGATATGACCAAGTTTGCAGTGCCATAGGTAGGTAGAGTTTCTATTACTTATCTTGGCTCATTTATTTTGTACATTGAATATCTCTTGACTACAGTTTAGTATATATAATCCATCCACAAGAGGAGCAGTTCCATATATAATATTATCAAAAGACAGTACTTGAATGCCATTATAAATATATGAGGAGAAACCCTCCATGTCTAAAACTGGGATAGAAATGATATTCCTCGTTAACGAGGGTACATAGTAGCAATCATTCAACACTAAACAATAGCCATAAGGCAAATTTAATCTATAAGTTCCTACGCGCTCAACATCCACTCGTGCTCCGTTTTCAACGCGTAGGTTTACCTCTCTTGGTCCAACCTTCCTGCTATCAGTTAGCCCCTGCACATTTGTACAAATGTGTGAGCCACAAGCGGTATCCAATACCAGGAATGAGAGTTATTTATAGACATATTTATTTCAATGACGTACATACCTTGTCCACCAAAGGCAGAAGCACATGGTGTTTTTCCTCCTCCTGGTGCCGTGCAGTCCTTCTTCCAATGCCCCTTCTTGTGGCAGTTGAGGCATTCATTCTTAGCCGGATTTACCTTGTACTTCTTCACACCTCCCTTAGGCTTCATAGTTGAGGGCGCAGCGACTGTTTTGCCCTTCTTCTTCTGTCATTCCTTGCCTTTCGGCTTGGGTCGGCTAGTAGAGCTCACCATGAACACAACTTTGCCTTTGGAAGTAGAGGACTCAAAGGTCTTGAGCATGTTGTGCAGCTCCGGCAGAGTCGCCTTCGTTCTATTCATATTGAAATTCACTATGAAGTTCTCAAAAGAACGAGAGAGAGAGTTCAGGATGAGGGTGGTAGCGACATTCTTTTCAAGCTTCGTTCCAATTGAAGCAAGCTTCTCTATCAACCCTATCATCTTTAATACATACTGCGAAACCTGGCCCCCTTCATTGAGCTTGCACTTAATGAGTTCTATTAGTAACTCATATTCCATCGTCTGGGATTGTGAGTCATAGAGACTCTTCAAGTGTTCGAGCATCTCATTGGGACCCATGTTCTCATGTTGTCTCTGAAGTTCCATTGACATGGAAGACAACATCACGCATTGTGCTGAAGTGACATCATCTAGGTGTTTTTGGTAAGCATTCTTATCAAAAGAGGCATATTCAGTAGAGTTTGTCGCAGGGACTGTTAGGAACACCGTGTCCAACATGTATTCTATTTTCTCGTCTCAGCACTATTCACAAATTCCTTAGCCAGTCAAGGTAGTTCAGTGCAATAAGTTTGTTCATCTCAATCAACATTTTCAATGATAAGCTCGACATCTTTGATAATTTGAAGAATTAGATAGACTGGAAATCAAACTCAAAATCTATTTTCTATTATACACATTCGTTTAGGCTAATCAACATGGCCTTTTATTTAATTAGCTCCCACTATTTTAACATACTTCTACGACCCCATGGTAGAATACATACCTATATTAATTGAGGTCATAATGGGCCAAGATCCAAGCCTATGCTATCTCCGCGTTTGCTTTGGCTGATAACTTCAATAACACATCTTGGTAGGTTGTAACTCAATTGCAAAACTTATTTGCAACTCTTGGTTGATCAAATATTACATTTAATCTTGCGTCCTTAGATTAGTCCGACACTTTGGCGCCAAAATTTGTCTAAGCAAGTCAACCCCATTACACGATTGCGTTTATGTATCTAAGCAAATTTGACCTTTGTGAGCAAGCACTTTGGTGTAAATACCCACAAAAGTTTATCGTTTACCTTTACATTAAAAATAGATGAAAGAGTCTGGGTCCTCGTAGACTTCGAGCAAATGCTTTGGCATAAATACTCGTATCGCCGAAAAGGATTTTGCACTCTAACAATTATAATGGACGACGCGCTTTAATTTAGACTTGTATTTAAAAGTTTGGGGAACATTTTAATTTAGGGTTTTAACCAAGATAAACTCTTTTACGCCATATCCAATATGACATCTTAACATCATACAAAACCAATAACACATATAGTTGGGAACCGTCAACCCAATATGTATGACATAAGATGGTTTAATCAAATACTGGGCGCCGCCTGCCCAGACAATTATAGCGGACGCTATTCTAGAAATATAAATGACAAACATTTTGACATTTAACATATAAACAATATACTTATCAATTATATACCGTATAATAATAATCCTGAGTTAAACATTCTGAACTCTTAATTTTTTTTTGTTTCTGGACAGGTGGGGGCCGCGACGCCACTGAGGCAGAAGCCTTTCGGCTTCTGCAAAATGCATTAGCGCTGCGGCGCTCCACCATGGAGCCGCGGTGCCTATTGTCCAGTGAGTCGACGTTTTGAAACGAAGCATTAGCGCCGCGGCGCCCTACCATAGGGTCGCGACGCCGATGTCCTGACAAACATTTCTGTGTTGATTTTTCAAAATTGTTCGACCCCTAAATCCAATTTAGGGATCAATTCACATGTCCTTTATCATCACCCACCATTATCAATAACTCCCATATCGACCATCATCCGTTCTTAGCCGTGCACCGTGCAATGAGCCGGATAATGCACTTTTGGCTTAGTTCGAGTTAGAGCTGAATGACTTCCTCGAGTTAGCGTAGGAGATAATTTAGGGTGATATCAAAAGGTCAACATTCGTTCAAGACATGTAGGATTTCAAGAAACCTCGTTTTAATCCAATTTTATGTTTAACCCATATTATTACTTTATTCAATTGTTATATAACCATTGAACCAGCCTAAGCTCTGATACCACTGTAGGGTTTTGTTGGGTTCAAAACACATAAGTAAGGCACAACGGAAGTTTACAATTTTGTTTCTTACTTACCCCAACAACTTATTCTGGTATGGTTATACAACAATCAAAAGTATGTAACATAAAGCATAAAACTTACAGGTTATAGTATCTGGAATCTTTATCTACTATAGGGATGACACGCGGTTGCCCTTTCAATTGCAAGCTCTAAGACTCAATGTATTTCTCTTTCGGAAAGCTAGGAAATCCGGCAGAGGTTCGAGAGAGTATTTTAATTCTAAGTCTCTAAGGCTTAGAATGATAATCTGAAATTGGTGTGAATAATGAAGAGAATGCCACTATTTATAGGTGAAAATTAGGTCAAACCATATTAGGGTTTGACCTTGGGCCTGACCCAAAAATCGAGGCAGAGGCACCGCGACCCTAGGGTATGGGCGACGCGGCGCTTGACGTGTTCATGCACTGTCTCGATTTATTTTCTGCGCATTCTTAATTAAATCCAAAATCCAATTTTGACTTAATTAAAATAATAATTACTCATTTAAATATCTCGATTCTAAATCGAACATTTAATTATTCTCTCAATACACCCTTAGATCGAAAGGACAATTGACATAGTGTGACCCATACATACCTTCACATATCGACATTAATCAAATTAAGGTCTACGTGGAACTCCTAGACGGCGTCGCAAGACGAACTCAATATGTGAAGTACGTTTACATGAATCCAGTAAACTTAACATCTATGTGGTAAGATAAAATCATTTCATTCACGACACACCCGATCAAGTTTAGGATTTGTCAAGTGTCTATCCAAATGGCTTAATCATTGTATCACATCTATATTAGTTGACAAGTAGACCATATTCTAAATATGTCTATTGCGTTGGCCAACGACTTAGTCAACCCAATATCACTGAGAATCCGAGTGTTCTCTCGAATATACATTCGAGGAATGAATCCTAATCTTGGCTCAACTACCACCTTTAATCCACATCGTAATATACCCAATACAAGTCGTATCTCAATCTCTAAGGCATTTGAGCTTAGGACGGGATCAAAGTACATTACTTTGTAGACAAGGCGCGTATTGACCTCAAGTCTAAGGACTTCTATCTCCCACACGTTGATTATACTTTAGACAAGTATAACAAACAATATATCAGCAGGGTATACCAATACTTCCAAAGTATCCATGTGTCTACATCCTATAAGGATGTGATGCAGACCACATGTCGACTTATCACATATCATCGATATCCCATTCTCGATGATCATTAGTTGAGACTATTTTAAGAGTTACGTTATAATATTAATATCTCACACTATTAATAACAGTGTAACCTCCAGGGATGCATATTATAGAATATTACAAACAATCAATTAATAATTTAAAAATTGCAAAAATATTAATCTCCATTAATAATAATACGAATGTGTATAAAGTACATTTGTCATAATATATATTGTCTTTAGGATATAAATATACTTTCACTTTTGAAGTATGTTATTACAACCTTATTCATTTTTATATTGTTTATTTACTAAAAATAGGATTTCTAGTAGATTTTAATTTGTCTATAATTAACTTAACTAAATTAGGTGTAAACATGTCGGACCGGTAAATTTTTAGTGTGTCAGTGTATGACAAGTGTCAATTGTGGGCCACACAAGTTACCCATTTCACCTGCTTCTTTCCCTCTTCCTCTCTCCTCACTATTTCTTTTTTGTATGAAAATCCCTGATCCAATTAAATCGGTGTGAATTTTGTCCCATGACCGTGAGAGCTGTGGTGGAAAGGGAGCCACTATATAGATTTTCTTTTGCCTTTTCAATTTAATTTTGCATCAGGTAAAAATCAGTACATTAATTTATTTTTAAAAATGATTAAAATCCTTTATTCTCTCTCTTTCTATCTTTATTTTAATTTGTCCTAAGAGTAAACTTCAAACCCAAAACATTTATGTTTTTTATTCTCTCTTTCTATCTTTATTTTAATGTGTGTAGTGAAATGTCGAAAGATCATAAGTAAAATTGTTGAAGAGTCCAAAGTAAGAGTAATGGTATTTGAAAAGTACTATAAACAGATTTTTGAAGGAACTGAAAAATAAAATGTGAATTTATTGATTGACGTGGAAGAAGGAAGATCAAGTTCTTCTTTCTTGTTTTTATTTTGGGTTGAATATGAGCCTATGAGTTTCAAGTGAAGCTGGGACCCCACACACACACACACACACACACACAACTCAAATTTCCGACCCGCCGACCACCAAAAATAGCCTATTTCCCCCTTTCTCCGATCCATTTTAGCAACTCCATTTGCTTAAATTTAGAAATTTTTAATCTTTTTGTGATATAATTCCTGTTATTGATTTCTTGCCAATTTTGGTATCTGGGTTTAGTTCATCTACTTAGCTTTTGAGCTGGTTCTGTCGCATGGGTTTTCTTAATTAGCTTTTATTAGTGCTAAACAAACAAAATAAGCTTAGCACAAAGTTTGTTAAGTAGAATGCTTTTGTTCTTGATTATTCCATTTTAAGCACTCAATAAACCCTAGAAAAATGAGTGTATCTTCTTGTGGTGATGAAGCAGCTCCTTGTAAAGAAACAGCAAAGAAAAAGCGAAATCTCCCTGGAATGCCAGGTAATTATTAACCCAACTATTGCAATTACTAACGAATAAGCTAATTAATGTTTGTTATGTTTAATCTTTTTAATCCATTTGAACCCATTTATTAAAGAACCCGGGTAGGTATCTAGTAGCTCAGTTGGTTTAATAGGAACTTTTACCTTATTGGTGAGGGTTCAAATTCCCACCGTTGTAATCCCTTCCCCCGTTTCCCTTACCCCTACCTCTATGTAGTAAAAAATAATAATTAAAGAACCCGGACTTCTATTTTAGCAAAAAATTGATTTTCGGGCTTTTTGTATTGTTCTTTGATTAGATCCTGATGCGGAAGTTGTTGCGTTGTCACCGAAAACTCTATTAGCAACAAATCGATTTGTGTGTGAAATTTGTAATAAAGGGTTTCAGAGAGACCAGAATTTGCAGCTTCATAGAAGGGGTCATAATTTGCCTTGGAAGTTAAGGAAGAGAACAAGTAATGAGGTGAAGAAGAGAGTTTATGTTTGCCCCGAACTTACGTGTGTTCACCATGATCCTTCACGGGCGTTGGGCGATTTGACTGGGATCAAGAAGCATTTTTGCAGGAAACATGGCGAGAAGAAGTGGAAATGTGATAAGTGTTTGAAGAAGTATGCGGTTCAATCTGATTTGAAGGCTCATTTGAAGATTTGTGGAACTAAAGAGTATAAATGTGATTGTGGAACTATGTTTTCAAGGTCAATTCTTGATGCCCTTTTAGTAATTGTTAATCTCTCTTTCTTGTAAAGCTGATATCTTTGTTAATAATGTGCATAGGAGAGATAGCTTTATCACTCACACGGCAATTTTGTGATGTATTAGCCAAAGACCGTTAGCTTTATCACACCGAGTTAGTCGGTTTTGCCGTGTTTTTGGTTAGTCGTTGTTAGTTGGACCAAAGGTTCTCCACTTTAGCAAACTTAAGGGACTAAAGATGCTCAGGGTTATATTTAAATATAAAGGACAAAATAGACCTACTCCCATAGCTTCGGGACAATTTTGGCTAAAAACTCCCCGTTAAATTGTTACTCTCTTTCTTGTAAAGCTGATATATTTGTTAATATATAGGAGGGATAGCTTTATCACGCACAGGGCATTTTGTGATGTATTAGCGAAAGACAGTGAGAAAGCTCAGAATGCAGTTACAACTCCTATTGCTGATGAGGACCATAAGGTTCAAGCTGTTGTTTCATCAACACCGCCACCACCAACACCTCCTACGCCCCCACTAGCCTCAGAGCCCCCAGCTGTTCCTTCACCAGCTGCCCCAGAGCCTCTACCGCCTCCTGTTACTCCGTCAACTGCTGTAATGTCTTCTGATTCTCCCATCCAGAGTCCAGGTACATTTTGAAGTTCAATTTTAGAAGTTTGAAAAATTGGATTTGTAGTTTGGCTGATGTGTGTTTGTTGAGAACTGACTCCAGACTTTGTTCCTTCTTTGTTTTGGCGTCTTTCTAATTTTGTCATTTACTGATATTTTATCCAAAACTTTTGTCATCCATTGATCCTTGTTGTTATCTGTATTTCTCATTAGACTATTCCAAATTAAGTGTTTGTTTATCAATTTGAAGTTTGAAAAACTGGTTTTAGGAGTCTTTTTCAAGTTTTCAGTCACTAAAATTTAACTTGTTTTCATGTCCAAACACTAACTTCAATTTCCAAATACCCTTTCTCAACTTCAACTTCAACTTCATAAACTACTTTTTTTTTCCAAATCTCGACCAAATCATGTCCAAACACCTGAAGTGATCCTTTATCTGAAGAAAGTTCGAATTTTAGAAACAAAAGTATGATAAGACAGGCAAAAGAATATCTATCAAAATAATAGAGAAGTAACATTATCAATCTGAGAAAACTTTGGGTAAATTAAGGAAACATGGCATGCACTTAAAGAAGTCTAACATACGACTTCAAATATGACAACACATCTTGATTCTCCTTTTCCTATGATAATATTCTTTAATATCAAAAGCTTAACTTGCCCTGCTTCGTTATATGAGTTGGCTTCTTTCTGTCTTACTATAATTGTTATAATTTGGCAGAGTTGGTGGAGAGTCCAAGCACAAATTCCAGTATAACCATTACCAAACAGGTTAAGGAAGAAACAACAGCAAAAATGAGATTGTCTCGAATCTGCAGCACTAGCTCAAGCACCGGATGTTCCACCAGCAATGGTTTTGCAAGCTTGACAGGAATCTGCAGCAGCAGGAGTTCGAGCAGTAATGGAAGTACCAGCAGCAGCAGCATTTTTCCAAGCTTGACTGGAATCTCTAGTAGCAGTAGGAGCTTGAGCAGTAATGGAAATACCGGAAGCATCAGTGTTTTTCCGAGCTTGACTGGAATTTGTGGCAGCAGTAGGAGCTCGAGCAGTAGTGGAAGTACTGGAAGCATCAGCATTTTTGCAAGTTCAACTGGAATCTGTAGCAGCAGTAGTAGCTCGTGCAGTAACAGAAGTACCAGCAGCAGCAGCACTTTTACAAGCTTGACTGGAATCTGTAGCAGCAGTAGTAGCTCGAGCAGTAATGGAAGTGCCAGCAGCAGCACTTTCGCAAGCTTATTTGCTTCATCAACAGCTTCAGCAAGTTTTCCTTTGCCGTCTCAAGCACCTCAATTTACTGATTGGTTTCAATCCGTGGCTCCTGCACCGCCACCTGATATAGAACCGCCATCATCTATGGAACCTATATCTCTCTGCCTTGCAATGAATCATGGTTCATCAGTCTTTGGGCAAGAGAGGAGGCAGTATGCTGCAGTACCACAACCAGCCATGTCAGCAACAGCATTACTGCAGAAGGCTGCTCAGATGGGTGCAATGGCGACAAACTCATCATTGTTGAGGGGTCTTGGGATTGGGATATTATCCTCTACTTCATTGTCTAGTGGGCAACACGAATGGAGTGGGAGACAAATGGAAACCGACGGTGCAACATTGGCTGCAGGACTTGGGCTTGGACTGCCATGTGATGATCGCTCCGGACTAAAGGAATTAATGCTGGGAACTCCGTCTGTTTTCGATCCCAAACATCCGACTCTTGACCTCCTTGGATTGGGGATGGCAGCTGGTGGCGGACCAACACCTGGATTATCCGCTCTAATAACATCCATGGGCGGTAATCTAGATGTGGCTGCTGCAGCAGGATCGTTCGATAGTGGAGAATTTTGTGGGAAGAAGTTCATGATACCAAATGTAAGGACCATGAAACGTTAGTTGACAATTTCGCAAGCCCATTAATTACTGTAGGGAGAAAACAGTTTCTGCTGTAGTATTATAGAAGCCTGTTGTATCTGTATAAACTTTTTTACTCTTCACTCCAAAGGAAGCAGTTATTTAGTAGAAGTGTAAAGTGATAATTTGTGCAAGGTTACTGAAGTAGCTGAAGTAGCACCAAATACAGAGTTCAAGGCAGTGAATATGTATTACTCCCTCTGTTTCAATTTGTTTGTCTTGATTTTGAGCATGAGAGTCAAATTTACTAATGTTCATGTGAATTCGGATATAGAATCTTTTTTTTTTTTTTACATATTTAGAAATTTTACATAAAAAGTACTATAAGTCACAATATTAACAATTTAAAAGGTGTTTGAAAAATTATGGTCAATGAAAATATCCTCCAACTGTTGTCCAAATAGTAATTAAAATAAACAAATTGAAACGGTAAGAGTATTTATTTAGGTACCTAAAAGTTCTTAATGGCATTAAGAATGCAACCTATCCAGCTCTAGGTTGCATAGTTAGTTTTGATGTGTTTAAGCTTTAAATGCCAATAAATTTAGCCAACAATCTGGTATGAGCCTTATAGTGACATAGGTTTGCAAATGTAGATAAAGAATGGTATTTGAGGGTGGTAGGGTGAAAAAATCTTCGACGATTGTTAAAACTTAAAAGTGGCAATGAGCAACAACGATTAACATGTGGAGCCGGAAATGCCAGAGAATTGAGGACCTCCCAAAAATTCGAAACTTTAGTAGAAATAGTGACTATTTTGAAAGATAAAAAAAAATGGCTAGTGAACAACTTTTGTACCAATTTTACTGTTTAATTTGCTCCCCAGCTAAGCACTTCCCGAACTATTAGTAGTGTCAGATAGTAAAAAGTGAATAAATATTTTACCCTGGTAAAAAAAAAGTTTTTTTGATTTTATAAGAAAATACAGAGATTAGGATGCATACCGTTATAAAAAAATAGGATAGGGTGCAAATCACAAAAGAAGTATACGTTAAGGGTGCAAAATACAAAAAAATCAAAATCGGGTATAAAAGTTAAGCTTCTTTGATATTTCATAACCGGGTTAAACGGATATACATGAGTTAGTTGGTTAAATATGTTTGGGTTGGGTTAAGTTAAATGGATTTGATGAGTAATACATTTATTATTAAAAAAATAAAATTTTATGTGAGAAGGAGAGTTTTGTGTGTTTAGTATATTTTGAGAAAAATAGTGATAGGTGAGTGATGTTCTAGTCCTAAAAAGAATAAAAGTTATATTTATAGGCAATATCTTTTAGAATATTTACTCTTTATTTTTTGCTTTATTCTTTTAGTGAACTTATTTGACGTGGAGCTGGAAATGCGAAGAATTAAGAACTTGTTGGTGGGATGCGATTTATTGTTTTAGTGGACCTAGAAATGCTAAGGAATTTGAATTAGTCGGTTAAGTGAAGATTAAAAAAAGAAGCTGGAATGAGCGTGATTAGTGATAGGACACAAAGAAAGGATGATGAGAATATGGTTTCATGGGCCATTTTGATAGAGCTTTGACATTAAAAAGGGAGGGATCTGATGCAGTGTTCCAACTTCCAGTACTATTTCTCACTTCCATTTGCAAGCTTACCTTGCTCCTTTCTGCAAACTAATAACTACAAAGTGTTGTTTTATAAAGTTCCTGCACTGTCTATGGATCTGAATTCAAAGTTTGAACAATAACATCCAAATTTTTATCCACCTATATAATATTTAGGAAAAACTTTCCAATATTAACTTCAGCTAGCTAGGCTCGCAGTTAAGTACTCGTACTTTTTTTGATGACAAGAAACCTGCCACCGCTACCCTTCAGGTGCGCATAGGGTAAACCCGCTCCAATGTAATTGCCCACAAACAACACAGGAGAGATAACCGCACTAGGCAAGCCCCGTGCGACAAGCTCAACCCATAAGACAAATCCTCTTCTTACGACAGAGAGTTTTGAACCTTTGACCTCCATTATGGAAGCCCCGTGCGACGAGCTCAACCCAAAAGGCAAATTCCCTGCTGTCTTAGGCAGGGGGTTTCGAACTGAGACCCTCATTATGGAAGCCCCATGCTCAACCAACTGAGCCACCCTTGCGAGGCTAAGTACTCATATTGTAAGGGGATTTAAGTTATATATATATATATGTGTGTTGAAGCGTGTGACCATCTTATCTAAGAACTTTAAGCTATTACAGAGAGCACACTCATTATTCCTAACCATTTTTTGAAAACAAAAGCTACTAATAATATTCTCTAAAGTGGGCAAGCACAGGAAGGGTTCCCTCTGGCTAGACTAACTAGCATGTGCAAATTATCACAATTGGGTACTCCATTTTTTGAAAACAAAAGCTACTAATAATATTCTCTAAAGTGGGTAAGCACAGGAGGGGTTCCCTCTGGATAGACTAACTAGCATGTGCAAATTCTCACAATTGGATACTGCATAACAGGAACATAACATACACCAACCAAGCAAGATAGATTCAGTTACTTTTACAATGTTGTCATAGATTCAGATTCAACCCAGGGTTAAAAAAGATCCATGAATTAATGTTTACAAGTTACACTCAAAAGGGTTAAAAGGGCATAAATTAGTAGAAAAACAGAGATTTCTCATTCTAACGCACCGTAAAAGCTATAGATTTCTCATGGGCAGTAAGAGATCTGTGAGCATTTTAACCTACTCTGTCATGGCTTGTCCGTAACTGTTAGCTTTCTCAGCATTGGACTGCAGATGCATGGCGTTAGCATTACTCTCTAGCTTGGACACTGCCTCGGGCCCACACAACCTCGTCAACTCTTCCTGTTTCAAAATCAGGTCCCAGTAAGAATCTTATTTCCATCTTTCTCGTATTGCTTAGATGGATTAAACGGGCAACATCAAGAGAAAAAGGGAGGACGGAAAAATTTCTCAGCACTGCGAGTGCCAATTTTGTAACATCGATCAACAATTCTGTGCGAGGAGGACGATATAAACAACTAAGTGACTTACAGACCAGGGGAAGAAGGGGGAAAGGATAGATACTTGAGAATTTACCCAAAAGTGAGGGCAAATGAGGTGAGCATAATATAGAGGGGGTGAGGGAAAAGATGCTTAAGAAGTTTTGACCTTTATTGAATTATTCTCCGAGGTAAGCTTCTCACATTTCTCAGAGAGTTTTTGCAACTCCTCTTTGAGTCCATGATTCTCATTGCTCAATGTCTCTACCTTATGTTGAAGCTCGTCACACTCGGCCTGTGGAGGATGAGCATAAAACAACACGACTATCAGGAGAAATGAAAACTGAAAAAGTAAAGACAAAATTTGAGATTTCTCAGTAAGCAATCTGGTTGTTAAAAGTCAATCAGATTCAGGTTCTTGTTTGATGACCATCTAGTTAGTTTCATCTGAGATTGTAAACTATTAGGATTGAACTATCATTTGCTGGTTTAACATGAACGAGGACAAAATAATGAGTTAAAAGTTCAACACATATGGAAGAAATTCTCTCACACTTGGTCACCATTTGTTTCTTTTTCCCTCCGGAAAGTGATGCTGCATACCATAATTCAGGAATGCTTAAACTACAGCCCTTGTATGCACTGAAGAAATTCAATAGATAGATGACGGACGTCCAATGATTTAAAATTTAGCCAACTAATAAGGCGAGTCTTTCCCCTTGGTTGATTCTATGAAGAACCTTGCTTCTCAGTTTAGAACACAATGTGTTTGACAAGCTACAGTACACAAGAACAAGGATCAGCTGTTCTTTCCAAAATTTCCACAAAAACAACTCGTTTCCTTGTTTTTTTAGTATTATTTGAATACACCTTCCATCCCTATATAATTGAATCCGGATGAGATTGGCATGAAAAAAATAGCATGCAACTATCACACTTGGGAAAATTGTTTTCCTCCTTTTAGCTATCCAACATATTCTCAGGATGGAGCCCACCAAAATGAACGATTCTGGTTGCTCATGGTTAAAAAAAAGGGTAGCCCGGTGTACAAAGCATCCCGCGTTATGTGACATAATTTTTTTTCCGGGAGTTGGGTAAGAATACTAGTGCCCCATTTAAAGAAAAAACTCAACTTCTAAATACTCTTTTTCAACTTCAACTTCAAATACTCTTTTGTTCAACATCAACCACCAAAGTTGTCCAAATGCCTACTTAGTTAGACTGGGTGATTTATATGGAACTTGAGGCCTAGAGCACTTACAAGAGCTATGAAGCCGGGACTCTCCTTTGATTTTTTTTTTGGGTACTAATAATTTCTAGACTCTTGTACTTGAACTTGCATATCATAAAAGAAACAAAATGTGCTAATCTTTGCCAAGGTCGATAGTTTGAAAAACACGCACGCATACACAGAGAGAGAGACACATATACATACATAAATGGCCCCTTTAATTTGTAAAAGAAAATTCATTTGGACGCCCTAACTGAGACAATGACCTATTGACCACCGAAAGTCTATGCAAAATGTGTGTATCAGATACGACTAGCTGACATGGCAGTTCACGCTTCTTCCACCCGAATTTGAGCGTGTTTTCCTGGAAATTATGTTCACCAGTGAAAATGAACTTCCGGACATTTTTTATAACTACTTTTTTTCAGCCATTATTTTCAACTCTTCAACTTCTTCTTTTACCCATATCAAATTCGATTCCCATATGTCTTCTTTTTCTTGTCCTCGCAAACCTATACCAGATTCAAACCCAAATCTACACTCACCAAAGCACTGTCCTTCCCCACTTCCTCTCCATTTACATCACCAGAAAACTTTACTCACCTGTCACCACTCAACACCCATCTATCCATTCCAGTTCCCTTGAATGCCCAATGTGTAAAGCCTTCATTGCGGAGGATAAGATGGTTCCTTTATATGGAAGGGGAAAGAACTCTACTGATCCTAGGTCTAAGTACATTTCTCAAATAGATATCCAAAGCATCTCTTACTCCAAATAGAAATGCTTTCCCACATAATGGTTTCACATTTATGGGTGGATTTCTGGGGTTTTCACCCATGACTACTGCAAGGTTTGGAAATTTCACGTTATCTGCGGCATTTGGTTCTTATCCCATAATTGTTCCACATTCAAGTTAATGGATTTCTGATGCCACTAATATTGGAGCTACTGTATGTTTTTCTCATGTGTCGCTAACACATCCCATGCAGTGTTCATGCTCATACATTTCCACAGTGTAGAGGTCAGCAGCAATAGGCGAGTTTCTCCCCCAAATTGCTATGTTTAGTTATAGGCGTTTGTGTTATTTTTTTGTTCAATTCGGAACTAAAGTGAATTGCATCTGAGTTTACAAGATGAAGAAGAAGCAGCCCACGTGTATTTTTTTTGGTGTCTGTTTTTCCTGACCTGTCTTTGTTTTGTTTGTTAATTGTCATATTACTAGTGTTTGAGCTCCACACATTTTTTTTAAGAGTTCAATAGGCACATAATCAACGACTTAAGGTGTTCAATACGTCATCGTCACAGTTGAGGTGTTCAAATGATAAAGTCTGGCAAGTTTAAAGGGTTGTCTATGTACTATAAAAGGGCAGCCCGGTATACTAAGCTCCCACTATGCGCGGGGTCCGGGAAAGGGCTAGACCACAAGGGTCTATTGTTCGCAGCCTTGCCCTACATTTCTGCAAGAGGTTGTTTTCACGGCTCGAACCCGTGAACTCCTGATCAAATGGCAACAACTTTACCAGTTACGCCAAGCCCCCCCGGGC
Organism: Anisodus acutangulus; assembly: GCA_029783415.1. Taxonomy (NCBI): domain Eukaryota; kingdom Viridiplantae; phylum Streptophyta; class Magnoliopsida; order Solanales; family Solanaceae; genus Anisodus; species Anisodus acutangulus. The sequence continues at coordinate 20,991,291 of CM056501.1, forward strand.
TGTCTATGTACTCAACCTATATATATATGTGTGTGTGTGTGTTTGATAAGTACAAATGAGTCTAACACATGGTGCAAAAATATTTTACACGATCAAGTTACTTTTACCTGTTGTAACCTGTCTTAAAAAAAGGGCAGCCAGGTGCACTAAGCTCCGCTATGCGCCGGGTCCGGGAAGGGCCGGACCACAAGAGTATTGTACGCAGCCTTACCTTGCATTTTTGCAAGAGGCTGTTTCCACAGCTTGAACCCGTGACCTCCTGGTCACATGGCAACAACTTTACCAGTTACTCCAAGCCTCCCCTTCTGTTGTAACCTGCCTTATTTTCATAATTATAGATCTCACTTTGGATTAATCAAAAGTTCAATTCTATCCGAACTACTCCTTTGCAAATGATATCCACATTGTTCACAAATATTCATTTTTTATTTCAAAAATTTCTTATAATGTATGAAGGATTACTTGTAAATATCTTTCGAGTGACCTCATTATGTAAAACTTTATTTACAATGTCGGGGCATATAAGTTAACTCTAAATATTTTGAACTACCAAAATTAATTAAACTTTTTATACAATTTCCAAATAACAAACTTTAGTTTAAATAATTGAAAAATCAACATTAAATTTCACACCAAAAATTAAATGAGTTGAACCTCGCTTTAAGAGAAAATCTCAAACTCAATAGAAAATTTTAGAACACCATCCAACCAACTTCGATAAGTAAAGTAAAAAGCAGTTGTCTCTTACCATACATAAAGACATATGCTAAGCCTCTTAATGGAATTATCAAATTAATTGGAAAATATTTTATATGGGTAATTACGTTGGTGACATTATTTTGGATCATCTTTTGGAAGTGGTACAGTCGCTCCCTTTGGTAAGCCATAAGTCACGAGTTCAAAGAAGAAACAGAAATGCAAAGGGAAGGCTACATATGGTATAAACCAGCTCCCTCCAGCTACAAAGTAACTCATACCTGCTTGCGCAATCTTGACCTCCTAGCTGATTCTCGATTAGATTGCTTTCTCTTTTGTCTTTTAAGTTCACGTTCATCCTATTAAGAAGGTTTGTAAAGTACTCATCAACAAAACGAAATACAGTGATGATAGTAACAATGGTACAATCCCATTATTGACAGTATACATATTAAAGGGCAGCCCGATGCACTAAGCTCCCGCTATGCGCGGGGTCCGGGGAAGGGCCGGACCACAAGGGTCTATTGTACGCAACCTTTTACCTTGCATTTCTGCAAAAGGTTGTTTCCACAGCTTGAACCCGTAACCTCCTGGTCACGTGACAGTATACATATTGAGAAACAAATAACAATAACAATAACAACAACAACAACAAGGATCACTTTTTGAAATGCGTACATATGCCTTCAGAATCCCACAAAGTTTACTTTTAGATACATCAAACAGCTTTGAATCTCAATCTAGCATAACATAAAGACACGAAGATATAGAGCTCCCAAAATATGGAACCATAACTAAAGAATTATTGATATAAGGAATTTGAAACAAAGTTCAGTTTCTCGAAACCAAATTTCAAACCTTATTCAGGTCTAACTTTTTAAAATTTAATTTAAAAGCGTACATTTAGGCAAATGTGGTCCTACAAACAGGAAATTTTTTCACATAAAGAATGGACTGATTGTTTCATGGTAAGTTCTCACACAGAATACTAGTGTATGTTTCACTATTATAACTGCTGAAAGCACTTTTGGTCAGTCACCTAGCCATTAATTATTTTAGGACCAACCAAAACACCAAAAGAACTATAAAAACCCAGATCTAAGCTCCTCTTCAGACCGCTTTCAAGGTTTAGATCTTTCTCTATTCCAGTAGCAATCTCGTAGCTCCCTGAACCATCATTTTCGTTAAATAGTTACTTTGACTTAATTAAATATGTACTTATGTATTGTGTGTAGCATTTTCGTCCATTGGTTACATGTAAGATGCCTATAAATAGGTTTGTCTTGTATTACCTAATTATCAACTCAACACATCTCACAATATGAATTCTGAATGTCAAGATACACCAGAAACAGTGACTCATTGAAAATAATGTTCAAATATCCCTAATGACCATCTGGAACGAAGAAGAGGAAGTAGATTTTGTGCCTTTTATCCCACAGGCGGTTAGAGGAATAAATTTGAAAAGATATTGGCAGTATCTCCAGAGCACACAAAGTAGCATGATCAACTGGGCATTCATTTGTTTCAGAAAAATTGAATAAATGACAAAAACCAAAACTACCTGTATCCATTCACGTCCTATCCCAGGAGCTTGAACAGATTGATTTGATCGCATTTTAATCATTCCAGGACCGGCAGACGGTGCATTCCACAAATCCATCCCAATATTCAGATTAGGTGTGGGCATAGCGACTGGATTCCCTGTTGCAGGATTGTTCTGAGCACTGGCTCCTAATAATTGAAAATTACAGACCAATTTAATAAAAAGAATAAGGCATAATCAAGAAGCAGACAGGTCAAACAAGTTACCATTAGCAAGCATTAGATCAAAGCTTCTACTCTTGTCTGCAGAAAATTCCTAAAATAATAAAACAAGAAAAGTCAGTCTTTAACTAGCAATTGATAGGAAACAGACATAACTGCAATATATTTAAGTAAAGCCATGACATTTACATTGTTTTCATTTTCATCATTTGTATCTGATGAACCTTCACTTCCGTTTTCAGCACTGTTCAAGAGAATGTAGTAAGTCAGATGTACAAAGCACGTCCAAAAAAGAACAATTTGAAGGAAAGTGAGATTAAAATAAGAGTTCATAGAGAAATTTAAAAAGACCTTCTTGTGGCACCATCATTTCCAGAACCTGAAGCCGCTTTCGCACTTTCTCCTGCCTTGCCACCTGAACATCCCTTCAATTTTTTGCTTGTACTCTGGTCCTTACCATCAGGTGCCTTACTATCTGATTCTGGATTTGTATGCAGTGTGTTTGGAGTCTACCAAACGACATAAATAAATTAATAAAATAGAGGCTTTTAAAAAAAATTATTTACAGAGAAGTTATACATGGGTGACTCTCTTTCATCAGCTTTCAAATTGATAGTAACCAAATACCAAAAGGATTCATTACCATGGGCATATTAGGATGAGCATAAACTCCAGCAGGAGGATATAAAGCAGGATATGGGACTGGAGCTCCATAAGGAGGCATAAGCGGATGCTGAAATATCAGAGTGACTACATTTAAAACTTTCTAAGCTTTATACTTTATATAGTCAAAAAAATTGCAATGCGCCATTAAAAGAACTATATAAATTAGTGAATGAAAAATTAATCACCTGGCCTCCCCACATGTATGGGTGGGGAGTAGGAGAAGCAACAGTTGAGGGAAAGAAGGGAGGTGTAGCTCCAGCACCATAATAAGCCTAAACAGGAAAAATAGTGCTTAAGAATTAAAAATCCACCATCTTATTTTATGAAGAATGTTGATATGGAGAACTTGACAATGACTAATCACAAGAAATTCATTATCAACCTGCATAGAAGACCAATCAGGATACGACGGTGTAGCTTGTGTCTCCTGAAAATCAAACAAATGGAGAACTTGTGAATAGCGACCCACACAACAGAGATTCAAAAAGAGAGTGACATTAAAACCTATATAAGCGCTTATTGAGTGTAGATGTATGGAAGGAAAAGGAGAACGGAAAATGACCTGAGTTGAAGTAGCATTTGAAGGCTTTGTAGGGGTGCTCTCTTCCCCAGCCCCCATTAGGTGTCGATTCAATAGTCAAGTGTCGACGTCTATTTGATTACTTCAGAAGATCAAGTACTCATTTAAAAGCTAGATGTACCTGAAGTAGGAGAAAGTAATGGGAATAGAAGTTAGAAATTCTTCGTGTTATTTGTATATATTACTATAGTCATTGTCATTTGGAATAACTATACAGTTTCAAGATTGCACAACCATCCGTATCACATGAACAGAAATTTATGTTTCACAAAATTATATTCAATATAGAAAGATGTGGTGAGGTCTTTTTCTTGCCACCTATGAAAGAAGCTGTCATATATTCCTCTCTGCCGTCTATACCAAAGAAGATAAATCACAAAAAGGTTTCATCGCGGAGACTGCAAAAGGACGAAACTAGATGTATACATATCAAGGAGACAATTGGAGTTTTGCAACACAGAGTTACTTTTTTTTTAGAATGGTAATGTTGTATTCCTCCGCATTAAGGACATGTTGGAGACCTCCAAAAAATTCTGGGTCCAAAACAACAAGGGAAAATTAAAGCAATTACAGAGAACCTAAAAAATCTACTAACTGTTCAGCTTCTTCTAAACCTTCCTCTTTGCAACACAGACTTACTGACAGCAGCAAAAAAAAAAGAAGTTGATCCTGCATATAACATTGACCGGTAAACACCTTTTCTAATTTATTTCTTGATGTGAATACTTTCTTTTATCAATTGAATAGTCTTCCTTATTTATCTCAAAAAAAAAAAGACTTATGTGCAGCACTTCCAAGTATCTTCTACATCTAGAAACAAAAGTAGAAAAATCATTTCTGCAAGAATACAACTGCTCCAGTCAGTAACAAATCTCAGATTGGAATTTTAACTTTTTCCCATTTATTTGTATAAAGAAACACTCTAATCAAAGTATTTTATTTCTTACAACCAAAGTTTCATCAATTATTTTCTTGTTCTTGCAAGTAAATATTGGATATTTAAAGCAAAGCAATAGCAACACATTTTCACCTCAAGGAAAATTTAAGATGATTTGCCCACCTAACCTAAAAGGCATTAGCACACACTGTGGCTTACACAGTAGATTACTTAACTTCTTACTCAAAAAAAGATAGTCTCACATTTCCCGAAATTTACCCACTTTATGTCCCCTATCCATAGAACATTAATATTGTAGTCTAAGTTAAGAAGACATGCATCAATGAACATGACAAAGTAAAATGGTAGGACAATATCAGTTTCCATACCCATATTCAATATCATAAAGGAAAAATGAAAGAATTTTCTGCTAAAATTACATGATTCAATGTTCAAATAGTTTAATAATGATAATAATTACAAATTAGATAACGAAGGTGAATAAGTTTGAATCGCGCTTCGGAGCATTAAAGGGGGAAAATAGAGTGTGCATGAAATTTTAAGCCGCCAATGCATTGTAATGGGTCGGCTGTCGAAAGCTACTCACAGCTCATTAGCCTTTTAAATTATCAATGCAACTTAAAAGTAAGAAAATGAGAAGATCTCCTGATTTATATAACTTGTATATTCTCCTAGATTCTTTTTTCTTTAACACAGAATAAGAATTGACTATTAAGTGCACCATTGGTTCACTTCTCATTAATCTTTCTAATGATGGATTCTTGGCACGAAGTGATGTCCATTTGTTAAGAACATTATTGTTCCATCTCTTCTATAAAGATCGGGAAGGACTAAGTCTTCTAGTGTAAGCAATATCAATAGGTTGTTTTTTTCGCTCGTGTCCTAGAGGTTATGTTGTTTCAAAATTTCCATATACTTTGAAAGTAGTTTGTCAAGTTTTTCTCTTTTCATCTTTTGGGGAAAAGGGAGGGGTACAAAGTGAGGATTTGTATTCAATTCATTTTTTTGTACAATAAAAATAAAAATAAAGTGAGTTGTGAATTGCCAGCATAATATATACATCGCTAAATGCAGCGATAAAAGTAATTGCAGCTCCATATGTGACCAAAAAATATCCAGTTCGGTGCACTGAACCAATCCTAAAAAGAGGGCAGCCCGGTGCACTAAGCTCCCGCTATGCGCGGGGTCCGGGAAAGGGCCGAACCACAAGGGTCTATTGTGCGCAGCCTTACCTCACATTTCTGCAAGGGGCTGTTTCCACGGCTTGAACCCATGACCTCCTGATCACATGGCAGCAACTTTACCAGTTACTCCAAGACTCCCCTTCGATTGAACCAATCCTAATGCCTGATAATAAAACTACGACACGTATTGCCGCTCAATGAGAATCCCTAATCATGGAAGGGAAAAGCATGACTTCATCATGATCCATCATATGGTGTGCTAAATGTCGAAATATCCCCTTAACTGGTATTGCAACTAACGACAAACTTCACCTATAAAATAAATTCCAGTCTAGTCTTTCGTTGACAAATCCTAAACCAAGATAGGGAAAGACCTCCTATGGCAAACCCGATTAATTTGCAACAGTTTGAGATTCATAATTTCCTCATAAAAGAGATTGATTTTCATCAATTGAGTTTCTATTGCAAACAGATGAATACTTCATCTATCTAGCAGGAAAAAATAGTCATACTTGAAAAACTGAGAGCAGAAACAAACGAGTTTAGTTTTATACACTGACACTCTAGAATAAGTATTAGATCACCTAAATAATAACAACATTAACGGGTAAACATCTTTAAGTAACTTGAAAATCAAGACAGGTTATGCTATAATAGGTTAAAATACACTATCCCACACATAATTATGTTTTTTCCTTAAAAGCACTATTATAATTGAATGTTTACTCTCTCATGTGATGCTAATTACCCCCCCCCCCTTCCTCACCCCGGCCCCCTGAGGTGGATCCAGTAAGGGCAAAGGGAGTTCAACCAATCCCTCTTCGGTGAAAAATTACATTGTATATACAAAATTAAAATTATTTCTTATGTTTATACAGTATACGTTTGAACCCCTTGGCTTATTCGTATGCTTACTTCTTTATATTTTTTAACCCCTTAGTAAAGTAGTTCAATTACACATAATAATCTGAATTTCAGGCAAGAAAAAGGTTTCAACCATTTTAAATTATTGTGCTAATACATATTCTCTAAGAGAATTTGGCTCTTCTTTTGTCAATTGAGTTACTAAAAATTCCCAACCATATCTGGGAAACAAACTTCTGGGCCCTCTCAAATTTATTCTACAATATACAAACCAATCTTAAAGCTTAAATTAGAACTGCAACATAGACCCACGTGGACAAAATTCAAACGAAACGGCTAAAATTAGAACAACCCAATTCTCAAAATTTCAGAATACAATAAACTATAAAATAACCATAATAATTCTGTTGTTGTCTCTGTTGTATGGCAAACTTAAAAGACATAGAAATAATAATAAGGAAGAAAAAGAAAAGAGGAGGAAGAGGGAAGGACTAACCTGTTGAGGTGGAACAGCGAGAGTCCAACTCGGACAGACGATGCTGTTTTTTGTTTCTGTTTTTTTTTTTATTTTTGGTTTGTTGATTTGTTCTTTCTTTGGCTGTTGTTTAATGTAATTATGTAAGTAGGGAAAAAGAGCTAAAAAGGGAACTTTCCCTATCTTTCCCCACTCCCTACTGTTTCTTTTGTCAAAAAACATTTCCTTTTATTTTTACTTCGTTTACTTTACTCCCATCCCATGTAAGCTTTCACGGGGCTCACCAATCACATTATCAAAACTCGAAGGTGTGTTTGGTAGGAAGGAAAATATTTTTCTAAAAAGTATTTTTTGTAAAAATTAATAAATTTCTTACTTATTTTTTAGCGTTTGGTAAAGAAAATAAGAAAATATTAATACCAATAGCATTGATATGTAATATAGTAAAACTTTATAAGTTAAGATGGGGAGGGGGTAGGGGTACGGAAGTGAGGGTAGAATGGTTAAGGAGTGAAGGTTGGGGACATTGGGTAGATGGGGAAGACACTTACTTATGAAATTTAATTTTTCTAATAGTAAAGTTTTTTTAATCATTTTTTAGAATTTTGTTTTTCTAGAGAACCAACCCTTTGTACCAAACAAAAACATACGTCTAACTAGCAATGTTTATTTATAATTAAATTTGCAAGGAATTCGGATAAATACACCATAATGAAATTATATTAAAAATCTATTACTAGTAGACAAATTTGGGATCAAAATCAATAATACTTTGCAACCTTAGAAAAGCCTCAAGCTACTAACTTAAGCTAATATTAAGTAGAGGAAAAAGGATTAACCAAGAGGATTAAAAAATATCAAGCTATCGAGTTCTTGTCAGCTTGAATATTATATATAAATATATGTTATATTTAAAAGAATATTGTTGAACCAAATACACACTAGTTACTGTTACAAAAGTATGAAGTATAATTCGTAATAATATTCTTACTCACTAACTTAAAAATGGTGAATCGCCTTCTACTGAATACTGATTAACCAATGGAGGGTCCGAGGAGTGGGTTGGTCAGGATCGGCCCGGCCCGGCCCGGCCCAGTCCAAAGTTTGGGTTTGGAAGTTGACACGTGAGGTTGAAAGAGGGATCCAGCTGGCAAAAAGGAAGTGGATAGGAATGACAAGGCAACAAATTAAACAACAAGGTGGATAACTTAATTTAATTACCCCACCGCCACCCAACTTTATATCCCGCACGCAACCGGCATTCAAATCCTCGGACTACATTACCCTCATAGTCCTTCATGTTTTGAGTTGGGCAATAATTTAGTCCTAAAGTTCTATTTCAATTAATTACATCCTCAAAACTTTAATTACCATATCTAAGTGCTTTAACTTCATTGTTGAGCCCATTTTACGCTTCATTTTAAAAAGTAATCATTTTTTGGAAAAATAATAGGAATTGTAAGTCCTACTTTCATTTTAATCAATAAAAAAGATGTTCAAAACTAAGAAAATAAGACTTGTTTAGGTGATATTCTTAAAATACTTAAAAATAAAAAGTAAGAACCGGAAGAATGGGTGAACAAAATATTAGACCTAATAGTCTTACATAATAATAGGTGCAGGTTAGATTCTCACTACTTCGTTTTCCCTTTCGTGAGTCCTTGTGTAATAAAAAATTTAAAAAGAAATAAGAAAGACGAGTTATATATAATTACTACTAGAAATATGAAAGGGAAGAGGGACGTGATTGAGAAGAAAAAAACATTCAATTGGAACAAGCAAATTACATGCTAGCAAATATGCGCCATTACAATTCTTATTATATGGAAACCTGTAAAATTTATTTCTTAATTAACAAAGAGAATTAACAATTTCCCTTCCTTTTTCTTTCCAAAGTAACTTGCGAGATTTTCGAAGTTATTGAATAGTTTAGTGGTTGAACCAAGTTTTGTTCTCACGTACCATTACAATTGTGATAAGATTACTGGTATATGTGAAGATTTTCATACAAGTTTGTAGATTACTGGTATATGTGAAGATTTTCATACAAGTTCGTATATAATTTAAGTTATTTTCAATAAGTAGTACCTTTTAATTTATGTATGTAGTTTCATAAAAATTTATTCGACCATTTATCCACAAGAAATTGAAAATTGGTTATACATTTATTGACATGCATAGACAAACAATTCCAAATGCAATTATACATTGTGAATTTGTGATTGACCATTTGGGATCACGAACAAAAAGCTATGTTGAACCAGAATAATGAGGGCTTAATATCTAATGGGCTTGATGGGCTTCTCTAACATCCACCTACGAACTATTGGGTCATTCGCACAAACATCCTTATACTAGGTGATCTTTAATATTTGTCCCTCAAATTTGTAATTATTACTTTTTGGTCCTTCATCATTTTTGGCGCGACATAATTTAGATTTCGCAAGACATAATTTACGTTTAAATTCGGCATATGTATCATAATATCCATACAAATTATGTCGGACAAGACAAAACTTTCAACACTCAATATAATCTAAAAAACAGTATAATTTTAAAATTTCGCCCGGATAGTTTACGTTTCCTTAGTCATATGTATCATAACATCCACACAAATTATGCCGAACAAGGAAAAAATTTCAAAACTCAACATAATATGAAAAATACTACAAAACTTATGCCGCATAACTTAATTCCTACATAATGTAAGTCGAGCGAGGCAAAAATTAAGTTTTCGAAGATAAAAATGCTACAGAAATTATGCCTTACAAAGCATGTCTAGATATTTTCATTAAATAAGTAGTGGGAACAAACATTAAAGAGAAGTGCACAAACACCCTATTTTGGTCGAGTCAGTTAAGTAATACTTACCTTGTCTTTTTTTTTCACGAGTATCCACTTCGAGTTTGAAAGTGTGGCCTTGTGAAGGCCAAACATCATACATTTTCGCCTGATGTTTGGTATGGCTTGCCAAGGCAAAGTTTGGACATATTTTACTGAGGTGCTTGTAAAGATTGGTTAAATTTTCAGCCATGTATGTTTGAATTTTTTCATGTTGTCTAACCTTCCGTCGTACATGATACATACAAAAATAGACTAAAATTCAGTTATGTGTGTTTTAATTGTTTTTGTCAATTTTTTTAATGTATGTATACACATCAGTAATACATGACTCAAATACATGTAAAAACGGGCTAAAGTTTGAGACATGTGTGTTTGAACAAAAATAATAATTTATTCTTCGAATTTCAACAATCCAACACACGATTTAACACCCAAATCTATTATAAATAAGCTCAAATTTGAAACATAATTTTCATATATCATAAAGAACAAACTTCAATCATCAATTTGTTAATAACGCAACAAATCTAACAAACCCATTCAACACACTTTTTCCCCAAGTATGCATGCGCTTCTCAATGCATACATGCATGAACTACATATAAAAATGGATTGAAATTTTAAACATGTGCGCCTGAGCAAGAAGAAGCGAGAAAAGCAGTGGTTACTCGTGCAAAAAAAAAAAACACAAGACATGTATTACTTATATAGCGCGACCAAAATAGGGGTAAAATTTTACCGAGAACGTCCTATTTTGGCCACCCCATTTAAGTAATACCGCCTTGAGTTTTTTTTTTTGCACGATTACCGAATATTAGGTAACCTTCAAGCGGAAGTGGCATGCTTCTTTTTTGCTTCTTCTGCTTCTGCATGCAGAGTTGCAGACACAATGATTGAAATTTTAGCCAGTTTTTAATATGTGTTTCAATCATGTATGACGGAGCATAGGCATATATGAAAAGATTAAACGGGTGCTAAATGAGTTTGTTAGATTAGTTGTATTGTTTTGATGAATTGATGATTGATGTTTGTTCTTTATGGTATATAGAACTTATGTTTCAAAATTGAACTTATTTGGAGTTGATTTGGGTGTTGAAACGTGTGTTAGATCGTTGAAATTCGAAGAACAAAATTATTTTTTTGGCAAAAAAAAATTCAGACATACATGACTGAAATTTTAGCCATTTTTTTCCTGTACTTGATTCATGTAAGATTGATACATACATGAAAAATTCAGACACACGTAACTCAGGCCAAATGCCTGATATTTTAGCTTTCACAAAGCCACACTTCAAACGCCAATGTCTGAAGTTGTCAAATTCATACGCGATTGTCAAAAGTTTGGCCAGAAGCGTAAACCTGCAAAAATAGTTCAATTTCGGATAAAGCTTAAATGGCCACCTCAAAATTGAGTATTTGTGGCGTTTTTAAGTAATCCGTACAAAAAATGCAAACTAATCCGCAGTTGGATCCATTATCCAATGATTTGAAAACATGGGCCTTATTATCAAAGGCTTTTGGAGTTTGGATTCATAGCCTCTGTAGTCAGTACATCTTTCGTTATCACTTGTAAGGTGACTTAAATGACTACTATACTTAAATATAAAGTAAGCATAGGTTCGTTAATTTAGAAAAGAAGGTAAATCACCTATTTTCTTCGTCCATTTTATTTGAAGGTTGACCAGTTTTAAAAGTCAAACAACTTTTTCTTTGATTTAATTTTAAATATAGATTTTCAAGAATTTTATAATAAAATTTACATATTTGAAACTACATAAAAATACTATAAGTCTGCATAATTAATAATTTAAAATATATGAAAAAATTTTGAGAAAATCATAGTCAAAGAAAAAAACTGCTTGACTCCTGATCAACCTTTAAACAAATTGGAACAGAAAGATTATTATAATAAGATTAAAAAAAAGGGCAGTGCGGTACGCTAAGCTCCCGCTAGTTAAAGGAAGTAGAAGCATGGTAAATTTCTCTTCTTTTCATTGGATTTTGAGTCAATACTAAATTATATTCCAAGATTATTATGGAACCAAGTTTATCCAGGAGTTGAATGTTTAATCAGCCCTTTGAAGCCCTGATAATTTATGAATGTCACTATCATCTACCACAGACATGTTATTAGTGGTAAGTTTTAATACCCAGTTGCATACTTATCAATATTGGTAACCAAGTACTGTGTGGGTTTGTGGGGTACTCACAGGGGGGTCTAAAAATAGCTGACGGTACCTTGAACCTTCATCAGTATTATATATATACTACAAGATTGTATTTAAGTCTTATTAATTTACGGTATTAATTTTTTTATACACGTTCAGTGTTTTTGACCAATTCAAACCTTTCACGTATCTTTTTTCTTACTTACCGTTCAAACCTTTCACGTATCTTTTTTCTTACTTACCAGTTGATCACGCCCAAAATTAGTCCTAAAAAGGATAAGCGATCAATGCAAATATAATTCGCTCTAAAAGTCCGGAGTCGAATTCCACAGAGAAATAACGTTAGCTATAACTGTTCAATATTACTAAAAAAAATAAGTTCGAACAATATTATAGAATATAAAGATTAAATTTTTTATTTCTAACTAATTAACTAAAAATAATAATAGTAGTATATATTATCAATTAAAGAGAATGGATTGAATTCAAGATGTAGGAGGCCTAGGGTTATGATTTTCCCAATTATCGGAATCCTTCTCGCTACGTTATTTATAATCTCACCGATTGATTCTCTACTAATCGTGAGAATTCTACTTACCGTAATTGTCTCTCGAGCAATCACAATAATTTACTAGATGTATTCTCTCGAACTACTCTAGCTAGCAATTTCTCACATCTCACTATGACTACGTCAAAGCTTTGTTATCTCTAACCTCGCTTTTAAACCAACAATATTGATTTCTCATATACCTTAGGAGTGACATTGTTCAACAACTACCTAAATATGTGTTCTCTCTCCAGCAACACATACTAAATAGGCACAGTCAATCGATGGACATTCAATTAATTGAAATAAGCACGTAGTTGAACAAGTAGAAAAATCCAACGACTCAATTATATAAAAACGCAACAATAATTCATCCTACAAAAGGTTCAATCAAAACCCTAGATAGAGAATTAGCTACTCATAAAAGTATGTGAAAACACGATACAAAAATTCATAACCAACAATAGGAAATAGGAAGAAGAAAAAACTTGTTGCCGAATCTTTCTTTTTGCTCTACGACGGCTCCTTGCTCTCCTTAGGTTGAATCACCCCCCAAAATAATGTGTCTTAGGATGTATTTATATGACCTAGAATGTGTAGGGAATAAATAAACTAATCAGAACTAGGGTGGCAGTAGGGCCCACGAGTCCGCGGGGAGTCGAAGTGGTCTGGCGAGTGCAGCGGGACTTGCTCGATCCGTCGATCCCGATCCGTCGATATCGGGCGAAGGCGGGTCGAAGTCGGGTCGGGCTCGAGTGGTCTGGCGGTTTTTTTTTTTTTTTTAAAATAACATATGTATAAAAAAACTCAATAAACAAAATAAGATAGTGTAATAAAAATATCTCAAGGCTGTTTTTGTGCCTCTTGTATTATTTAATAGACATATGATTTTTTTGTAATACAAAATTACAAATACAATTGTCTAAAATCTAAATTGCAACTTTGTGGTGTTGTCCAAAAGTTGCAAATTACATAATAAAATTGCAATTAAAAAAATCACATTCTCAAAAAAACCTGTTCTAATTGCTTGATGATTTCCTATGGTTCTTCGGTTGGAATTGGTATTTGTTGGTCAAATTGATTTACATCGCTTCCACTACCTTCGGTTAAGATTTCGTTGTAGTTTTCATCTTCTTCTTCGTTGATCTCCGGTTGACCGCACCTTCTCCGCTCCGCTCGTATCCAATCTCTGAATAATACTGCAATTTTCAAGCTGTCTCCGGCTAATGAGTGTCTGTGGTCTCCTATTTGATATCTGCCGGCAGAAAAAGCGCTTTCTGACGTAGTTGATGACGCTTGAATGTTCAAAACATCTCGGGCCATCACTGAAAGTGTCGGAAAGGTCTTCTCATTCCCCCTCCAGTATTTCAGCAAGTCTTCATGTCCATCTTCATTGATAACTTCTTGATACGGTACAGAACCCTGCAAAATAAAAATATCCAACTCGCTAATTTGGTTATTAGTAGAGGTACGGCCGCACATTCTATTTCTGAGGCTTTCAATACTAGCCGCAGAAACAGCATATCTTTTGTGAGGTTGTGTTGAAGATGAAGAAGATGGTATGAAAGCCGGTAAGTTACTAGCATTTTCTTGTTGATAAAATCTATATATTTTTTTGCATTGGTGTTCTACGCTAGACAACACTTCTTCTTTAGTTTGACTTTGTTCAATAGATGGTGGGTGATTTAAATTTTTGGGACTTGGAGGTGGTAGTACTTCTATACAATCGTAAATAGTTTCAATTAGTGATTTAGTACCGTCTATTTTAATAGTAGGATTTAATACATAACCAATAATATAAATAGTGGGAATAAGAATAAAATATTTTTTTATTTTGACAAACATTTTTTAATAGCCGCCTTATAAGCTGGTTTTTTCATATATTCACTAAGTAATAAAAATATTAGAGTTATATAAAACAACATAGTTGAAATAGTAAGATAATATATACCGGAAAATTCTTTTGTTGCTTGAAAAAATTTCTCTAAAAATACAATAAGTTCAAAAATTTTTACCCAATCACTATCTAAAATCATATCAGCTGGATTTTTATTATGAGAGTTAAAAAATAAAGTTATAGGTATTCTATAGTCATAAGCAACAAGTAGTTGCTCGTATAAAGAATTCCACCTAGTGGATACTTCTTGTGGAATTTTTCTATAAGGTAGTCCACAATCGTGACAAGTTTTTTTATATTCTTTTCTACGTTGTACTTTATTACTTTTAAAAATAAAGTTTATAGCAAATTGTATTTTACTAAGAATGTCTTCAAAAAGTGATAGACCATCCTTTACAATTAAGTTATATATATGGCACGCGCATTTTATATGAAAATGATCTGGAAAATATGGAGTTAAACTATTTTTAAAATTGTAATTGCGTAATTGTTAGAAGAAGCGTTATCTAATGTAATAGTCATAATTTTATCGGTTATTCCGTAATAATGACACACTTGATAAATATTATCTGCAATAAAAGTACCAGTGTGCCTATCATCTATATATCTATACGCTAAAATACGTTTTTGCATAGACCATTTATAATCTATCCAATGACAAGTTACGATTAAATAATCATGGACATTAGTACTACGACCTATATCGGGCGTGATAGATACTTTGCCATTAAAATGATATAATGAAAACGTAAATATTGTTGATATTCATGCGCGAATTTAAATACATCTCTCTTAACAGTTGATCTAGGAAAACCGTTAAAAGCGAGGATTATATATATCTCTAATGTAATGAATAAAGCAGGAGATGAAGGAAATGAAAAAGGCAAACCCTCCACAACAACTAATTTGGATATTGCTTCCCTATCTCTATGTTGATTGGATTTAGAGCCTACAATTCCCCGTCATAGGGTTAATTTGACCACATGCTTGGTCAGGACGATGTCGATATGTGAACCTTGTTCCGATGGAGCGCGCGTTTGCGCACTCGGTTTTGAAGCCTGGTATTGGGCATACCTAGTTGGATGAGCACTTACTACGCGTCTAATTAAACCCCACGTCCCACCGTGACCTTTTCCAGTTTTAAATTTTAAAACATTTTTACAAATTTTACATATAGCTACTTGATTCTCTACGTCCCTATCAAAAAATGTCCATGCATCTGATTTTAATGGTTGTTTTGCTGGACCTCATCTCATACTAGGGGGAATATGAGGTATTTCAGTTGAAGGTGCACTAGTGGGTGTGTTGTCATCAACATTAGTGGGTGTATCATCTAGATCATCGTCTAAATTAAAGTCTTCTTGAGTTCCAGAAAATAGCTCCTGGTCTAAATCTAATGGAATTGTAGGAAAATGTTGAGTATCAACAAAATCATCCTGTGTAGAAATAAGATGACTAGAAGAAGTACCCTTGCCCTGGTTGCCCCTACTAGAAGAAGCACCCTTACCCTTACCATTAAACATACCTTTTAATCCTTCCATTTTAATTATGATAATAAATAATTAAAGACAATAAAATTAAGTGCGCTAAATAAAATAAACAGACAATAATAATTTAATGAAGGAACGAATGTACCAAACGCCGACGTAACGTCGACGTGTAATCGAGAGGTTGAAAATTGAAACTTTGCTCGATGGAAGATCCTCAAGCTAGTTGCCAATTTCACTCCCAATTCCCAAATGAATAAATAAAATTGAATATTTAGTAAACAATGTAGACTTGTAGAGAGATACATTGAGAGGTTAGAGAGATTGTACGAAGATTTGTGAGAAAGATGAAGAGAAAATGAGTTATTTATAGTTGGAAAATTAGGTTAAAGTGTAAATATAATAACTTATGGGTTAAAAATAAATATTAAGGGGTAGGGGGGGAGGCCTAAAATGGCAGTTGGCCAACGGCCAAAATCTAAAATGGTCGTTGGGGGAGGGGGGGAGGCCTAAAATGGCAGTTGGCCAACGACCAAAATCTAAAATGGTCGTTGGTGCATCGACCATATTTGCAAAGGGGGGACAAAGGGCGGGGTCGGGGCGGGCGGGCCTGGGGCGGGCTCGGGTCTCGCGGGATGAGACATTTTCCCGTCCCGAGTTCGAGGCCCGCCAACGTTTTTTTTTAGCGGAGTCGGGGCGGGACCGGGTCGGGATAGGGCCGTCCCGGCCCACTGGCCACCCTTAATCAGAACTCGTTTGGAAAACTTTTCTTGGCTCGTATGAACTCTCGCTTCGCGAGGATCACAATCGAGCCCAGCAAGCTCTAAATTTTCTCTTATTTCTTGGTTTGTCTATGGGCTAGCCTTGGCGAGGATGTTGACGAGCCCTCTCAAACATGTTTTTGGCCTGGCTCGTTCATTTCCTTGCGTTTTTCTTCGCTTCGCTGTTTTATGTGAGGCTAAACTTCTTTACTCGTCAAGCTGCTCGCAAGGCGAGCTCGACCATTCACCGATCTTTATTCTCTTATCTAAACTTGCATCAAATAAGCTCTTTTCCAATCGTTTTCGTCCAACAATATTTCTACACATATAAAATATGTAATAAGCTTAAAGCAATATAATTTGTACTCAAACGACGATATAAGTATTAAGAAGTGAGGCAAAATAATGACTAAATATATGCATTTTTGACCGAACATCACCACCCCACACTTAGACTTTTGCTAATCCTCGAGCAAGTTCAAAAATTCACATCATGGCAAAGAACGATTCTTGAGCATGCTTGTGCATCAAACTAATGACAATGACGTATATTGACATTTAAAAACTAGCATATGCATATAAACACCTTTCTTTACTCTTTTCATGCCAATACTAATTAAAATTTTCAAATGATCTCTCCTAACATCTTAACCTCAAAAATTGACTTTCCTCCTATTTAATTCTTGACTTGCTTTCTACGCCAACTTAATAACCAAGTACCTCACCATTCTTTTTTGAATCATGTGCCCTCACCAATCGACCCAAGAGAGAAATCAGTCCACTCACTCAAATATATTTTAAGGACTCACATATAGAAAGAATTCACTCTCTCTCTCTCAAAGAAAAATCATGTGCCTTCCAAGGTCGTACCATAGGCTTGCCCATAGTGTAGGACTCAACTAATCTAAGCTTGCCAAATCTAAGATCAAATAGGACTTTCATGGGCTGTAATGTAGGCTAAGGACGGGTAGGATATATTTAGGAAAATAGTGACTCAACCCTCCTAAGAACTTCTATACAAAAAACACTTTACTTTTAGGCGCATACTTCATATATCCCCCAATTCACAAGTCTCCCTTTATTTTCAGCCATTCACACATAAACAATTTCACTAGCTAATAACAAAGTAATATTATTTTTCTCTTTTTTTTCTTTCTGCTTTTTTTCATTCAGCTAATGATACTATTTTTTTCTTCACTCCTTTTATGAAGTTTCACTCAAAAGCTACCCATGTTCCCTACTTACTTCTCTCTAGCGCTTATTCTTACAAATTAAGTGCTTTTAAAGGTAAAGATTAAAAAAGAATCAGTTAAGAATAAAATGATATAGACTTGTAATGTGGGTCCCAATGAAAAGGCTTATAGGCTCAAAAAGGTTGACGAGAGATATCGTTAACACTGGTACGCAAAACGGGTAAAAGAGCCAATCAAAAATGCCTGTCATCTCCTAAATTTGCCACAACTTATTTATTTCGCTTTGACTACACACAGGTAGACTAGCAAGGGACAACACAAATTATCATCTAAACCTCACTTCACACAATGCACATGATCCACTCAAAATAGTTTAGTCATGAATCTCAAGCTAAAGCAATAGAGCACAATCAATAAATATAATTCAAGTATAGGAGGTAATAATAAAAGTCAAAAATCAAGCCTCAAGAGTAAAAAAAAATCACAAAAATTCTCAAGACATCTAAAGAAGGTATAGAATACATATGCTCATCCCTAAACTCCAACATAAAACATGTCACCCAGTTTATGACGCTAGAGCTCTTCTTTTCCTTACTTGATTGTTCATCCTAAAGACTAATCCCTAACTAAAATAGCAAAAGAAACTACCAAGCAATCCCCACCCACACTTAAAAATGTGCATTGTCTCCAATGTACAATTTAATTAGAAGATGGTAAAAGAGACTCTCTGGTAGGCCAAAGGCCGTAGAATAGCAGTGTCTGGGGTACTCAGACTTTCCCCAATCAGATTGGTCCTTTGTCGGGTACCTCACACTTAGTTCTAACTTTGTGGCTTGCTTTTGCATCATTCCAATGACTTTGTTTCCATGCTCAAACTCCTACAAAAATAAAAACAACACTACAAAAAATATAATAAATAAAAGTGAGCAACTGCTTATTATCTCAACGCTTCTTTTCTCTGGCTTGCTCTTTCAAATCCAATTTTGGCCTGCAGTAATGTAATCGGGATTTCATCTCCTAAATTTATCTTTAGAGTAGATATTATGTATAGGTAAGGATAATCAGTCCACTGCGGTGCCCAAGACAAGGCAAGATGAATAGGAATGTTGAAGGAACATAAGGCTCAGCTAAGGTAAGGAAAGACCTTGACCATCTAGGTCACTAATAAAGTTGGGTTGCCTCCCAACAAGCGCCTGATTTAATGTCGCGGCAAGACTAAAACCACTTTTTGCCTCCATTTTAAACTTATGAATTGTATCCCCAGCTTTATTTCCGCTCTATGATTATGCTCTTTGGGCGGTACAAATCTTTGTTAGTTAAAAATTTAATAATTTCGTATACACTTTTTGGCTTTCGATTTAGGAGTGTCACCTTGCCTATATGGCCTTGAAAATTTCAGAATGAATGGCTTATCTACGTCTTTCTTTGATTGTTGCATCGACTCGTACAAATCAATTTTCATATCTACTTCCGAACACAATGTCGAAAAATGCTTGGAGTGAGGACCAATGCGCTCAAACTGAAAATTCAACTTGTTATCGACCTCTTCCTCTTGACACATACTAGAGTAAATTAAAATTACATCTGTAAAGTCCTTGTTGTCATCTAGTATTACTTTTTCAACATTGACATCATCAAGTTTTGATTGGTTAGATTGTTGGTGCTCTACTTTGAACTCTTCTTGACTACAATCCACAATATCTAATGAGCTGTAAAAGCTTCAACCAATTGACTCAATTAAGCCCCCAACTTGCGAATAGTTGTCTTTTGCCTTTGTATACGTAATTGTTTCTCATCATCTTTCTCCATAAGGCACTTTAACATATCCTTGATCTCCTTCATATCAACATCCATTGGTTCTTTGTTCCTATTAACTTCACAAGAAAAAGTAGAGCCATCATAATAAGGGGATGGGAGAGGGTATGAAATATAAGCACACCCATAAAAGTGACCATCTTGACCACCACATATTTCGCACATAAGATTGAGTTGGTGGACATAACTCGCTCCCGAGAATATCTTGATAATTATTCCATAGGTGGTTTCCTCCATAATATGCATAAGGACAATCAAAAGTAGAATTACCAACACCTAAACTCTCAATGTCATGTTTCTCAAATCAACAACCAAAAAAAAAATTAAAGAAATAAAAACAAAAAAAAATGTTCAAACTTAAAACCTAGCAATAGTTACAACTACAACTAAACCGTTAGTTCCCCGGTAACAACGCCAACATTTGATCATGCCCAAAACTAGTCCTAAAAAGAATAAGCGGTCGCTAATCCGGTCTAAAAGTCCGGGGTCGAATCCCACAGAGAACTAACGTTAGCTATAACAGTTCAATATTACTAAGAAAATAAGTTCCAACAATATTATGAATTAGATATGCTGAGGAGCCGAGGGATGTACAAAGACATATGGTTGATGCATATAGATGGTTTCTTTCAAATCCCCATGTAAGAACACATTTTTCACATCAAGTTGATGAATCGGCCAGTTCTTCCCATAGCAATGCTCAAAATAGTACGAATGATGGTATGTTTAACCACTGGACTGAAGGTCTTACCACAATTAACTCCCTCTTGTTGCCCGATGCCATTTGCCACAAGTCTCGCCTTATGGCATTCAAGCTCACCACTATCTGAATTTATGATGATATAACTACATACACCAAATCACATTCACCCACTCTGATTTCGGGATAAGATCCCAAGTGTGTTGTGTAGTGTGCGCATCAAATTACTCACGCATGGCCGCATTCCAATTTTGGTCAAGCTTGGCTAATTTTGGGTTTTTAGGTAGAGGTGAGATAGTTTGAGTGGATAGGTTGAAGTGGACTTTCGGTTTGAAAATCCCGTGATGGGCACAGGTTTCCATGCGGTATGCGATAAAATAGATTGGAGGCAGTGGGCAGGGGTGGGTCAGTGGGCTGTGGGGTAATAGGGCAATGACCGGGGCAATGGGTTATTCGATGGGTTCAAGGGTTATGAGGCAGTGGGTTGTTGATGGGGGCAGTGGGGTGGTCGACGGGAAAGCTGACAGGTGCGGTGAACATTGAGCCGAACTACTAGCTCCATGTATTGCATTTCGAATGAGAGGGGAAGTGTCCGACTCGTCAAGAAAGCCGTAGTCAGTGGCTTGACATTTTTGAACGTTTGCAAATGGGATAACGTTCTCCTTGAATGTGACATGGCGAGAGACTAGGATTTTATTTATGGACAAATCATAGCATACGTATCCCCTATGATTCGATGGGAAACCCAAAAAAATACAAGGAGTAGTCCTAGGTGCTAATTTGTGAGGGGTCGTAGAGGTGAGATTCATGTAGTATAGACAACAAAAAATCTGAAGGTGACTATAAAAAGGGAGCCGACGGAAGAGAATTTTGGTTGGATTTTTATTTTGAAGAGTCCGCGTTGGTAATATGTTAAGAAGGTAAGCTGACATGTGCAATGCGTAGACCCAAAAGAAATGGGAGATGGAAGCATGGAAAAACATAGTGCGGATTTTATTGTTGATGGTGCGTAAGATTCTTTCAACTTTACCATTTTAAAGTGAGATACGGAGCTAAGAAATGCGAAACACTATGTTGTTGTCCGCACATAATTTATGAAAGGAGAAATTGTCAAACTCACGACCATTATCACATTGAAATGTTTTGATGGTCTTCTCAAATTGTGTTTTAACATATGCTTGGAATTCAAGAAAAATTTAGTAAACTTGGGACTTATATTTTAGAGGATAAACCCAAAGAAAATGAGAGAAATCATCCAAAAACAAATAACATTTGTGACCCAGTTTGCTAGTAATGAGAGATGTCCATAAATCCGCATGAATAATATCAAAAAGAGAAAAAAGTTACACTCAATGAAGATTGAAAATGAAGTCTAACATGCTTTTCTAAAGGACAAGAGTAGCAGGCGTGGGTAAATTTCCCTTTATTAAATTGAATGAAATTATGAATTCTAAGAAAATTTAAAACTGGTGCTCCCAGGTGTCCGAGTCTATTGTCCCAAGTAGATGGAGAGATTGCAGCTAGAGAGGTTGGTGTATTGACATTTGCAATGGAATTGGATGAGAAAGGATATAAGTCCCTCACGCTATTGCATCTCGTAAGATTTGTCCCCGTACGTAGGTCCTTCACAGAAAAACCAAAAGGGTCAAACTATATAGATATGAAATTGTCACTAGCAAATTTCCTAACTGAGATTAAGTTTTAAATGATGTTAGGAGTATATATGACATTTTTTAGGGTAAATGGAGGGTAAGGTGGTTGTGTTTGAGTGGCGCCATAACCTTGAATTGGAATGCGATTGTCATTTTCGACCAAAATAAATTGAAGATTGTTCAAATTAAATAGTTGAGGGAGATTACTAGAGTCACGAGTGAGGTGGGATGTGGCACCCGTATCAATGTACCAGGCATCGTCGGACTGCTAGAGATTCATAGTGCTGTAGACCTGACTCAGTTTGGTACTGGTCATAAGACCGTATGCACGTTGTTGATGTTGGGCCATATAGAAGTAGGCTTAGTGATGTTGATCCGTGTGGTGTGGGCCTGGAAGAGGGTTCAATATGCTCGGTGTCGGACTCGTGTGCTGGGCCGGTGGGGTTGGGTAAGGGCACGGGGGGGTGCCTAATATCCGGGGGCTGGCTACGACATTAGGCTGGTCCACGGATAAGGGGACTAGGCATGCCGTGGCTGTCCATCAGAATTGGACCAGCCTCCACGACCTCATCCTCTGTCGGTGGTCCGCGTATTGCGGTGGTCCGACGGGTGCAGCGGTGGTCGGCGGTGCATCAACTACTAACACCTTCTGATTATGTTTATCTTGTTTGGCACGTCTAGTCTCCTCCAATAGTAATTATGAACGGACATTGTTGAAACTAGGGAGGGGATCAACCTGTTGGATCATCGCCGCAAGTGTATCGTACTCACCTTTTGGCAAACCATTAATTAGTTGCAGAACCATCTTTGTTTCTTAAATCGGATTGCCAACATTATATAATTAGTGTGCAACTAATTTCAATTGTTTACAATAGGCGGACATATTAGCAAAATTCTCTAGACAAGTGTTATTAAATTGCTCCTCTAGATACATGACACATGTGTGTTTGTTTTCTTGAATGATTTTCTCTAGCCTTGTCCATAATTCGTGAGCCGAAACACCTGTCTTCATAATAGTATGAAGTAAATCCTTGGATACGGTGTCATATCCATTGTTTGACGATTGCATCTAGTCGTTTCCACGCCAGGTTATCGACGTCGGGTGGACGAGGCGTGGTGGCATCGATATGATCAAGGACGTTGTATGCACAAGCATGTATTTGAAATAGTTGAACCCACGATGAGTATTGTCAATCCTCTTGATCAAGAACCGAAGGGACAACGTTCTTGATATTTGTTACGACAAAGGTCGGATGAAAGGTGTTATGAGAAGAGAAGTGAGAAGGAGGATGTGTGACATCGTGGATGGAGGAGGAACATTCAGGAGAAGCCATGAAAAGTGGCTATTCGGCATTGCAAAAAGAAGGGGGGCGTCGGTTCATCGGTTTCTTTTACGGTAGGAGTGGGATTCGGGTTTGACTTCTGATACCATGTAGAATTGTGTAATTCTCCCTTGTCTGGAGGTTTCTCATTAGTGCAATATATATAGGTGTTTACAATTACAAACCTAATTGTATGAGAATATTTAGTTTACATAACATCAAAATAATAATTACAGAATATATGGAGAGTATTAATATATTCTCTATCGCCAACAATAGGAAATAGGAAGAAGAAGGAAAAACTTGTTGCCGAATCTTTCTCCTTGCTCCACGACGTCTCCCTGCTCTCCTTAGGTTGAATCACCCACAAAATAATGTTTCTTAGGATGTATTTATATGACCTAGAATGTGTAGGGAATAAAATAAACTATTCTGAACTGGTTTGGAAATTGTTTCTTGGCTCGTTTGAACTCTCACTTTGCGAGGATCACAGTCGAGCCCACCCAGCTCTAAAATTTTCTCTTGATTCTTGGCTTGTCTATGGGCTAGCCTTGGCGAGGATGTTGACGAGACCTCTCAAACATGTTTTTGGCTTGACTCGTTCACTTCCTTGCCTTTTCCTTCGCTTCGCTGTTTTATGTGAGGATAAACGTTTTGACTCGTCAAGTTGTTCGCAAGGCGAGCATGAAAGGCGAGCTCGGCCATTCTCCAATCTCTATTTTCTTATCTAAATTTGCATCAAATAAGCTCTTTTCCAATCGCTTTCGTCCAACGATCTTCCTACACATATAAAACGAGTAATAAGCTTAAAGCAATATAATTTGTACTCAAACGGTGATAAAAGTACTAAGAAGTGAGGTAAAATAATGACTAAATATACGCATTTTTGTCCGAACATCATCAGTTTATGTTTAGTTTAGATATTTACATGGATTTTCCTTTAAATAATCCAATTGTGCAAATATCTTCTACACTAGATAGAACTTTAAGTGTAAGATTATGTCGTTTTGAGACAAGTAAAGATTCTCTTTAGTAAACAGAGTCTTTATAAGTGAATGAATTACATATCTCCTACTACCTTAAAATTAATTACGTATATGCTAAATTATAGAGGATTTAACTGATTATATTCGATCACTAGAAGTGTAAAATATTTTCCACCATCAATTTTACATGTCATTATAGGTTACTTGCTTTATTTTCTCAAAGTTATAAATTCAATAAGTATCAGTATCTACTTTATAAGTTACTTGATAGTACAAAATATATATACACGATAAAGTATTGGTGGAGGACGTGCATATTAGACGGAGGTGACAGTCTTACTTCCATAAACTCTTGAACGAAGAAGGAGATAGAGACATTGTGCTGGAAGATCTGAAGCAATCTGGTAGATACCGGAATTGGTATTATAGAAGCATTAAGGTTGAGGTGGTTAAGGGTGATGTTCGCAGGATGCGCAGAGACGAGCGACCGGGCCTGATGAGATCCCAGTTGAATTTTGTAAGAGCGTAGGCAGGGCAGGTTTGGAGTGGTTGATTGAGTTGTTTAACGTTATTTTTAAGACGGCGAGAATGCCCAAAGAATGAAGGTGGAGTACAATGATTCCTTTGTACAAGAACAAATGTGATATCCATAGTTGTAACAACTATAGAGGTATCAAGCTACTAATCCACACTATGAAAGTTTGGGAAAGTGCCGTAGAGATGAGGGTGAGAAGGGGCGTGTCTATTTTCGAGAACCAGTTTGGATTCGTGCCTGGGCGTTCGACTACATAAGTCATTCATCTTATTAGGAGGTTCGTGGAGCAGTATAGGGAGAAGAAGAGAGACTTACATATAGTTTTCATCGACCTCGAGAAGGCATACGACAAAGTCCCTATGGAGGTTCTATGGAGATGTTTAGAGGTTAGAGGTATACCTGTGGCGTACACTAGGGCAAGCAAGGATAAGTATGATGGAGCCAAGACTAGGGTACGAACAATAGGAGAGGACTCAGAGCACTTCACAGTAACGATCGGGATGCACCAACGATCAGCTCTTAGTCCTTTCTTATTTGCCTTGGTGATGGATGGACTGATGTAATAAATCCAAGGGGAGGTGCCATGGTGTATGTTATTCGCAGATGACATAGTCCTGATTGATGAGATTCACAGTGGAGTGAACGCTAAGCTGGAGGTTTGGAGACAGACTCTGGAGTCTAAAGGGTTCAGGCTGAGTAGGGCCAAGATAGAATACTTGGAGTGCAAGTTTAGTAATGGGAGCGATCTCGAGACAGATGTAGAGGTGAGGCTTGGTACTCAGGTCATTCCGAAGAAAAGAAGCTTCAAGTACCTCAGGTCTATTGTCCAAGGGAATGGAGAGATTGATGACGATGTCACACATCATATTAGGGCAGGGTGGATGAAATGGAGGCTCGCACCTGGAGTCTTGTGCGACAAAAGTGCCATCAAAACTTAAAGGCAAGTTCTATAGGGTGGTAGACCGACTATGTTGTATGGGGCGGCGTATTGGCCAGTCAAGACTTCACACATCCAAAAGATGAAAGTTGCGGAGATGAGGATGTTGAGATGGATAGGTGGGCATACAAGGAGGGATATAATTAGAAATGATGATATACGGGACAGAGTGGGAGTGGCATCGGTGGAGGATAAGATGCGGGAAGCGAGGTTGAGATGGTTCGGGCATGTGCAGAGGAGAGACACGAATGCCTCAGTGCAGAGGTGTGAGAGGTTGGCTATGAATGAGTTTAGGAGGGGTAGATGTAGGCCGAATAAGTATTGTGGAGAGGTGATTAGACGGGATATGACGCAGGTGCAACTTACTGAGGATACGACCTTAGGTAGAGGGTTGTGGAGGACACGGATTAGGGTAGTAGGTAGTCAAGCGTAGTCCTACTTACGCTTACAAACTAGTAGTTGTAGTGTTATTATTGTAGGCTCGCTTAGCCTATCATACTAGTAGGCGCAGTATGGCTTTACAGTAGTGTTCGATTTTTGTCGCTATGTGTTCATTAGTGTACTTTGTTTATCTTATGTAACTGCGTTAGTTACTGTTTCTTTTTTCAGAATGCGCTAGCATGACTTAATCAATTTTGATACCAACATTTTCATACTGTTTTAAATTTCTTGTCCGGACCTGACCGTTTCTCTTGCTTTGTTTGTGTACATGCTTTGTCTTGAGCTGAGGGTCTTTCGGAAACAACCGCTCTAACTACCAAGGTAGAGGTAAGGTCTGCGTACACTCTACCCTCCTCAAACTCTAAGTTGTGAGATTTCATTGGGAATGTTATAAAAGTTAAACTCAAATAGTTATATAAAGATCTGGTCAGCAGAAAAAGCAAGAAGCCTTTTTTGTGATTTGCTAGCATGCCTTTTTCCTGTCAATTCTCAAGCTTAATGCCATGGTAGAAGTTAGTTAGCGTAACAAGCAACATCATTCTCGTAAATAATAGTCATCAGATTTGACTATCCTTTTTAATGAAAGCGAATTGATATGAAAAAGTATTTCCATGTGTAAAAAAGATAAGGGAAAGGAGGCCCCTAGTCCCAAAGATAAAAGTATATGGGGTGCAAGGGTGAAGATACTAGAGTAGTTTGACATGCTTGGTCAGCTTTCTTTCCTTCCGATTTCTTTATTCTGCGTATAAAGTAGGTAGAGATAAAATCTGTATATATTTTACCTTCCACATACCTCAATGTATGGAATTACATTGGGTATGCTGGTGTTGTTTTGCCTTTAAGCGAGCCAATTATGCGTGGCCCAGAAGAAGGCATCACTTACTGTACTACTATTGGTGATACAAAGATGACATTGTGAATTATCTCATTCGCATTCCAATTTTATTTTCATTAGTTAGTAAGATAACGAAGCAAAGATATTGTAACATAGACAATTAGTCAAAAGCCAAGTTATATATATTCCATCTCGCTAGCTAGTCAAATACTGACAATAATAATACACACTAGTAAAACAAAGGAGAAAAGATTAATTTACACACACCTAATTAATTAGTTCACTATCTACATATATATTCTAAAGTTGGAAAATTAATCACATGTCATATGGCATGTACAGGTTAACCCATTCCAATCCCTGAGTGTAAGTGTTTTCAGGCCCATAAAATGCATTATCCAATCCAAACTCCCCAAGAAAAGGAGGAGGTTCCATGGCTGCTTCCATTGAGAGTGATGAAGTAGTTGGGCTATTGCTCGAAATGCCGTCGGATCGCTCCATCAGCAGCCGTTGTATCTCCTTCTCTGCTTCAGATACCTGCTCCTTTAGCTTCAAAAACTGCACCAAACATCTATGGCGGTTAGTATATAAAAGTTAAACTCTCGCCAAAGGTTCATTAACTAATTAAATGGCCAGCATAATGTAATATTTGTATTTCGTTTCGACTTCAATTATAGTAGTACTAAATTTGTATCTGCTTAAGATTAGATAGGATTTAAAATCTGGGACGTCCAAGCGTGAAGAAATAGCATATTGGCATGTGCAGCTCCAGCAAGAGGGGCAGAGAGGCTGTACTAAATTACCTTAAAGAATGGTGCACGAAGGATTAATTATTGAAAAATGTAGTAACTTTTGCTGTCTTTTGGGGTGGCAGTCTCCAAACTTCTTTCTTTGTTTATCGACTTTTCACTGGCTTACAGATTACGCGTCTTAATTGATTTTTCTTTATATTGTTCCATCCATATGCAACACACCCTAGGCCTTTTTTTTTAGCTTAGTACAGTACATGCTTGTCAATACATGGCATGTCTCTATTTTAATTTTATTATCTTATTTTGGACACATATATATGTCCGGATTTCTCAAGTTGTTATGGCCATTTTGCTTCTTGCTTTTTCATGAACTTGTCCATTCTAATTTATAAGTCATTATTTCCATTTCTTTTTTCATCAAATGTAATATTGGGTCATCGGAATTTTTGGGTTCGATCCTTAAAATGGAGTTATTTTTAGTAAGGAATGCTCTATCTCCAAAGTTAGACTTCAGATTAATCATACCCTAAAACAAAAACCTAACACACGATGGAGAAAATATTATTTCCATTTTCGACCCTTTTAATTTATTTGACGTCGTTTTATTTCTAACAACTTTCATATTAGGGTAGTAGGTAGTGGAGCGTAGTTCTGCTTATGCTTACAAACTTATAGGTGTAGTGTTATTACTATAGGCATGCTTAGCATATCATACAAATAGACGTAGTATCGCTCTATAATCTTCTGTAGTTTTATTTCTTCTGCTATGCGTTCTTGAATGTACTTGATTTATCTCATTTATCTGAGTAGTTATTGTTTCTTTTCAGGATGCGCTATCACGATGTATTTATGTTTGCTTGCAACATTTTCTTACTGTTTTAAATTTTTGATCGGGTCTGACTTTTTTTCTGCTGTGCTTGTCCTGAGCTGAGGATCTCTTGGAAACAACCGCTCTACCTACCAAGGTAAAGGTTAGGTCTGTGTACACTCTACCCTCTCCAGATACAACGTTGTGACTACACCGGGTATGTTATTGTTGTTGTTTTAACTTTTAATTTTGATGTGATGTTTATTTTATCAAGTGAATACACTAATATTCTTCTTTCACTATCACTAAATCTAATATAATTCAAAATTAAATTAGCACTTTAAATCTTGCATTCAATCAAATACCCTACATAAAATAAAATAGAATATAGATGGAAAGGGACACAAACATTTCTTAATCATCTCTAAATTTTATTTATCCAAACTAATCTCTTGTACCTGGTTTTCACTAATAAATTCTATTCTAAAAAAAATATTTATATGTAATTATCTTTTAAGGAAAAAAAGAGAAAGAGATACGGACCTCATTTTCAAGACGGCATTTGTCAACAATGTTAGTCTCATGTTCACTCTTGAGCTTAGAGTACTCCTCCTCCAGTTTCTTGCTCTTCCATCTAGTCCTTCTATTCTGGAACCACACAGCCACTTGCCTCGGGTCAAGACCTAGCTCCGAAGCAAGCTTGTCTTTCCTCTCTGTCTCAAGTTTGTGTTCATTTCCAAAGCTCTGTTCAAGCATATTCACTTGTTCATCATTAAGCTTTCTCTTCCTCATCATCACCCCACTTCCTTCTCCTTTGTTCTTCTTTCTTCTCCTCCTCGGTTTCGCCTCTACTCCTGTTATAACAAGTAACTTGTCTTATTTATATTTTAAATGATATAATAGTGTAAAAATTACTTTAGCACCATATTAGTATATAAAAATTAAACTCAAGCAACAATAGTACTTTATGACTTTTAACACTACTAAAAATAAATATTTTTTTCACTAATCTTAGTGAAAAATTTATGTTATAAAACATAATTTTTTCAACTGAATTAGCTTACTGAGAAAACGCATGATGAAAAACAAGTTCTCATTTAAATACCGAAAAACTTTTAAACTTTTTCGTGTGAAAGCACTACTATTTTTTCATTCTCCACTGATTCAATCAAAATGTGTGAAAATAGATATTGAACATGTTTCAACAAGAAAACAATGATTATTTAGTAGTGTAAGGTTTGTAACTAACAAAATAAGAGTTTAACTTCGATACTGAATTAAATTTTACACTATCTATCAAGCCATCTAAATAATATATACAAGTAACTGTTCTTATAAAGAATTAGTAATCTGGAAAATAAGTTTGTTTACATGCTAGGACAGAGTAAAGTATATATACTGATATATAGTAGGAGTACTGTTTAATAGACCGTTATTATATATGTACAGTATAAAGTAAATCCTAAAGGCAAAGTCATGGTAGTACTAACCTTGTTGAGGTAACTGCTGAGTGTAGATACCAGGATAGTACTGAGAGATGAGTAGCATTTGATCATCAACCTGAGAATCCATACTGCTTGTCATCAATATTTTTACTTTCTTTCTTTTGGCTCTGGTTGTTTCTATTGTTCTTGTTGTTTTTGCTTTATGGTGCAGAAATTAAAGTGGATAAAATGTGTAGCTAGCTAAGGAGTTTGTTGTCTAATTTAGGGAGAGTACCTCCTGTGACTTTATTTATAAAGGTAACCTTTTTGAAATGAACCTCACTTGTACTAACAAATATCCAGATTGCCATCTGTCTAATGGTTTGTGTGTAATCTACTTATCCAAGCAATAACCATGAGATAAAATTTGTTAAATTGGGAAATTTGATCTGGAACTTTCTTTGAATGGCTTTTTTGACAGATTTGGTGAAACGTGACTTGGTAAGTTATGGTAGCAAGCAAGCATTAGCTAATGTTAGTTATATATGGGGTTTCTTATCTTTCTCAAACACCTCCTACTGTGTCGGATTTAGGGATCAATTCCAACCACAAGGCAATTATTTTTTTCTACAGACACAACAGATCAAGAATGGATTCATTTTATGGACAGCGATGAAAAATATGTGTTTTATATATTTTAAATTCTATGAAGTGATGGTCTAAATCAAAGAATATTTACACAAGGTCATGTATAACGTAATTTAAAAGTAACTTATATGGACTGAATTAGTTATTAAACTCTATGGACTCAATTATATACATTGATAATATAACTTTTAAAAATTATATTACTCTCTCTATTAATAGAACCGGTCGTATTGATGACCAAGAAAAGTCTTCCGAAGAAGTAAGCTTCAACGCACCCCAAGACAACAAAGCCATCATTGTGGGGAGGTTAAAGAGCATCCAACGCAAAGCGGCCTTTCATTCCCTTGTTTCGTCGTGGCACACCCCCCCCCCCCCGCACAAGTACCCCCGGCTCAGGGGGGACCAGAAAAGGCCTTTCATTTTCCACCCTTCGTCGGCCCTTGTCGCCTTCCTTAACAAGCCCTCGAGCCTCCTTTGTGCTGCCTTCTTCATAGAAGCAGCTTTTGGCCTAATAGGTTTCATATTACGTCAATTCGAGCTTGCTCGATCTGTTCAATTGAGACCTTATAATGCAATCGCATTTTCTGGTTCAATTGTTGTTTTTCTGATTTATCCACTAGGTCAGTCTGTTTGGTTCTTTGCACCTAGTTTTGGTGTAGCAGTTATATTTCGATTCATCCTCTTTTTTCAAGGGTTTCATAATTGGTTG